>JAHSPW020000011.1:14336266-14373766 GCA_019985065.2 Arctostaphylos glauca | reverse complement strand
GAAGGAAATGGCAGAAGAGGAATAAAAAACAGAAGAGCATATGGACAAGAGTATAAGACATGGCTACAGAATGAAACAAAAGAAGTGAATTGTTTGATATAAAAAGAAAGTGAAGAGTTTGAGGTAAAAGGGAGAGACTTTCGAAGTCAATCCATACTTAATTTGGAACAAAGGTCAGCAACAAACGATGATCATATATTTGTCTTTTAAAAACAAAATTGGAATGGCCGGCCACTTCCCGCGCCCAAACCAAAGTATTTTTTTCCTCAAGTTTGGTTCATGATAAAAAAATAATTTCATAAATAAAGTCAAAAAAAAAAAAAAAAGTTTGATCATGTTTGTCATTACGAGTGGAATTAAAGAAGTTAAAATTAATGATCAAAATCTTAAAAGAATTCAAATTTGGATTATTTGTATCTTTTTTAAGTTTGGTTCATTTTTTTACAATCTGATTCTCCTGTTTAAGACAAACTAATACAAAAGAAAAAATTATGCAAAAGCACCTATATATTTTGATCATATTTGTCTTTTAAAAAAAGCTTAAAAATGTTTAGAGTTGGATCACATTTGTCTTTGCTGAAAAACTTTTCATGTTTGATTCTTTTATTTTGCGTACATGTTTGATCATAATCACTTCCTTTGCTTATAGTTTTTATTCTTTTAGTCTTGTCTTTTATTTTGCCTACAATTTGATATGTTTAATTCTTTACAGAAACAAATATGTTCGATTTAAGGATAAAGTTGTATTACTTCCTTTCCAAACACAGTACAAGAATTAGTGATTGAGCTGTGTGTGGGGCCTGAAACGGTGCCGTAGCACCTCACAACACAACCTGCTGTGACTTACTCACAGTTGGTCGCCCAATGTCAATTAACCCACTACTATGTTGGATTAAAATTGTCATTGATTTAGATGACGATGATGAAATTTAATTACGGTAAAATATGGAAATGATGACACTTCGACACCACCTCCAAACTCACATAGGTAGATTTTGTGCAATACCCCTGTATCAATAGCATCAGAAAACCCATTAAGAGTTAAGTAGTTCAGACTCTTTTGTTTTACATTACATGTACCAAACACTTTACCTAAGGATGGATAGGAAAAACTATTAAAGTGCTTACAATCACGACATCTCATTGAACTCAATAGATTGAGAGTATCAATCGGTTGAGTTGAATTTCTACCATGAGTGATCAAATTTAACTGGGTATAAGTCTCATCCCTCTTGATGTTTTTCCATCAATACCCTTGCAAAAATTTAATAAATATTACTATCATCGCAAAAACAATATATCCATAGCTATAAATTACCATAGTTCATGATGTGATTTTCATGTCTAGACTACCAACACTCTCTCGTAAGTGATTTACTGAGAAATGCATCTATAATAAAATACTGTGTCGCCTCATCTCATCGTAAAATCCTCACTCTGATCAAGAGAGAAAAATCTCCCACAAAAGTAAACTTACTTTTATTCATGATTTTAATACTTAAAATCAATCATGCGCTTTGTATCCATATAACGAATGGGTGCCCATTACAAGCATGTAATCACATTTCTCTAAATAATTTAATTTAGAATTAAACTTGTGGAAAATTGTCTAAGACAACTATGTAACCATGATAGTAGAAATACATCATTTCATATATCTTATAACTCTCCAATTTGTCTAGAAGCCACACTAACAACTCATCAAATGACATTTTCTCCAATAAAATTATGTTTCATTTATTTCACATTTCTTGAAAATGTATTGACTCTTCATTCTATTCCACATACCACACCATACCACTTGATTCAGCCTCCAATGAATACACCATTTAGTTTAAATTCAAGAGCCACATCTTTTAGGTTACACCCATTGATTAAATTCTTAACCTCCACATGTACAACATGTATAATCTTTTCATTTGCAAATGAATAAATTCATTCAATGGAGGATAATATGAATATGCACTACTATAATAGTGTTTAAATACCACACTATAAAAGTAAATAATATGTCAATTTCCCAAATCTGTCATTGAAAGAAACTAGAATAAGTATTAATGTCAGTCTATAAAAAAAAAAAAACTATCATCACTACTACAATAGTACTTAAATATGACACTATAAAAGTAAATAACATGTTAGTTTTTGCAAATCTGTCATTGAAAATATTAAAATAAGTATTGATGTCACACTATAAATAAAACTATCATCACTACTACAATAGTGCTTAAATATCACACTATAAAAGTAAATAACATGTCTATTTTTGAAAATCTGTCATTGAATAAACTGCAATAAGTATTGATGTCAGTATAAAAAAAAAATTTGTCATGTAATATTTGTCACGACCTCAATTTCAAACATATAAATAATACATATCCTTTAAGAAAACCTCACGATTCTCACCAATAAGCCCAAAAGATTTCATTCATAACCAACCATTTACTAGAATTTCAAATATGTATATTAGCTCAAAGTAGTCATAACCCAGCCCGATTATATCCAACTATTCAAAGATACATTATTTGGTCATAACAACATAATTGAGCACATAAATTTTTATAAAAAAAATCTTTCAAAATGTTTACAAGACTCTACATGAAATCCAGCAATGTAGCTTCCCAGAATGATGCATCATCCATGCACTTCAAACACTCCATGCTAAACGTCCGAGAGGGTACCTGAAAGGGATAGGGTGAGCTAGACAGCCCAGTAGGAAATTCTACACCAATATTATAAAAGTATATAACATGAACTGGCATGCAACACGAATACTGTATGATAACAAGTCTAATCTCAACAAACTATATCAAATGGTACTTACTCAATGTGTTCATCCACGACACTATCATCTATCCAAAGTCATATATTCAATTCTTAAATTCTTGTTCCCATTACCAACATGTCGTCATTCATTATCATATCATTCATTTCTGACATTCCTCTCAAATGTGGTCACCATATCATGATCCATCTTCTCATCTCATCTACAACACAAGTCAAGAATCTCGTTCATTCCCATAGCATGGTCTTAAAGAACACTAGACCAAGTAGTACCTCATAGGTACGATCATATGCATGACACAAAGGAGACAAATAAATAATGTCATGACCATCCATTAACACAAGTTATTTACCTGTCAAACACTTTATCGCATCACATAGCTCACATGTGATCTCATCGAATTATCACTGTCAAGTTTATATATTCCACAACCATCCTTTACCACAGGTCATTCACCTGTCAAACACTTTATCACATCACATAGCTCGCATGTGATCTCATCGAATTGTTACTATCAAGTTTATGTATTCCTGGCATTATTCCAAATGGAACCAGTACATTCCTAGCATTCCCGAAGGAGTCTAGTACATTCCTAGCATTCCTGAAGGAGTCTAGTACATTTCCTAGCATGCCCGATAGGGGATCTAGTACAGTCCTAGCATGCCCGATAGGGGATCTAGTACATTTCCTAGCATGCCCGATAGGGGATCTAGTACATAGAACAATGTCTTGTCATCATTTCACGTGTCAACGTACATCAATAGATCACATTCAAAGTCTCATCAATACCTAATGTATCATACACATGTCCCTCATTCAATCAATCGAAACAAGTCTCAAGGTTCCATGTAGTTCCATGATCCATAAAAGACAACTCATAAGCCAAGCTATTAAAATAGTGATATATTCTAGTAATAAGAGAAACAACCTACTGAAGTCTAGGACAAAGACTATACAGTAGTACTAACACATCAGGGCTAACAAGCCCACATCACATCCATGCCAAACTCTCATAACTCGTCTCCTGGTCAAGGTTGTTCTATAGGAACACCTCTTATACTCACATACACATCAAACAAGACGAACAATGCATCTCACACATAAGAAGATCCCCACTCCACATTCTAACTCAACCAAACACTACAGAATGCCTCACAATGGGTGAGACCTAAATTCTTCTTAACGGACAAGGGAACATCTTACTACACTAAAGTCGATCGGACTATCTCTTGAATCGATGACATTAACGTTAAACTCAAGGGGAAAGAACCTCAAACTCAATCTTTTTACAACAAGACACGAAACACAGTCAACATAAGGACTCCTCTCAAGCCAAGTCTCAGCTTAAGGATAGACAGACGGTTCTCATACGAGAGATATAGAATGATAGCAATCTCAACACGGGTCACCTCAATACAAGGTCTTACTCCTCAATTCAACTCGCTTCCTACCAAGGTTAATGATATCGACACCGGGTAACCCCATTATTAGGTCACGCTTCACTACTCAATCCAACCTTCACCTCCTACAACTATCGTGTATCCTCGATATTGTTTCCAAAGAGTTCATGCCATGAGTTGAAATTGTGGTTCGTATTCAATTTCGGTATTATCCACTGATCTCATAAAATCTAATAGAACATCATGGATTTTCATTAAAATTCCCAACTTAACTTTCATCTAGTTGGTTTAAACACCGCCCATGCCCGACTCTCTCGTTTCATCTTATCATCGTGTGAAACTCCCATGATAGAGTACGATCGAATAAGGAACACCAAATATGAACATCTATAAGTGAAGTAAAGGGACTAACACCCAATGTGGAAAATGCTGAAAAGGGCGATTTAAGCCCTAGGTATCGATACCTCTCAAAAGGGTATCGATACTATCTACTTACAGAGTGCACAAATTTATTCCAGACGGTTTAGTATCGATACCTCTGGAAAGGGTATCGATACAATCTACTTACGGAGTGCATAATTTTTTCCAGACTGTTTAGTATCGATACCTCTGGAAAGGGTATCGATACCAATTGCTTACAGCGTCGCGAACCCAGAAATCGCAGAAATCGCCTCTTGCCTTCAAACACCCAAAAATCAATTCCAAACACAAATTTATGTCCAAAACATGTTATACACACATATAATAGGTGAAAACCCCCTACCTCAAGCTTCCGATCGATGGATTTGGCGAAATATCCGAAACCCTTGCTTCCAAATTCTCTTGAGCTTCGAATCCGCTCCTCCGAACTTCGAATCAACGATCAAGCCTCGGATACTTGTCAAGCACTATGTCATCCCGCACCATCTTGAAAAAAATTTGAAAGCGGAGCATAATCCCATGAGATGTGGTAGAGAGAGGTGAGAGCAATGCTAGAGAGAGAAAGGGAATGGAGCAAATGGGTGTGTCCTCCCCCCCCCCCCCCCCCCCCCCCCCCCCCCTTTCTCCAAAATCTGATATTAAACCCCCAAATTGGATCCCCAAATAAAGCTTAATGCTTTCGTGTATACGTGCGTATCAAATAAAAGCCACAAATCCGAGCCCCGCTATTAAACATTCCGAATTATATAAAATAAACCAAACACATATTCCGAGAACAATTAATTTAAAAGACAAAAATTTTCCGGGTCCTTACAATATTTTTAAGGGTAATTTAAATCAGGATCCTATTAGTTCAGACAGTATAGGTTTTTATCTTATCCACTTTTTAAAGTTATGTTTGCATCCTATTTTTACATAGTTTGATATTTTTGTCAATACTTTTGAGTATTAGTTTACCCATCTATCCTCTCTTAAGTGAAAATATATAATTTCTGATTCAATAGGTTTTAAATCATAGCAGTAATTAGGTTTGAAATGTGAAATCAAATATGGTAAATATTTTTCAGTAAATCTTAAGAATATCACTAGAATCGAAAAGATACTCACCAAAATTTTAAAAAATTTACCAAAATCTATTAATATGCCCGAAATTTGTCTTAATGACTTTGGTTATGAAAATCAGGATATGCAAAAAATCATATCTTTTTATTTTTTCACCGAAATCTGTTAATATATCACTTCCACAAAAAAAAATTGTAGTGATTCACGGAAATCTTGAGAATATCATCGGATGTTTTTTTTATCCTTGCACGAAATCATATATTTTTCATTTCTTTATGTTTCTAAATCTAAATTTATTATATTCGTCATCTTGTATGACATAGAGTTGCCAATTTTATATTCTTTTCACCGAAATATGAGTGTTGCGAGTTAGGAGAGGAGATTTTATCGTCAAGTCTAAATAATATTTACCAAAGATAGTTCCAAATTCCGCAGTGAGTTAAATTTGTTTTATTGTTGTTTCTATTTGTAGTATCCGTTTAGGATGATATTAGTCGAACATTATATGACGGATTTTACATAAATTTGTCATAATTTGCAAATTTATCATCTCAAAAGAATGAGATATTTTGGAATTGCAGAAATTTACCATGATTTGTAAATTTATCATCGAAAAAGAATAAAATATTTTGGAGTTACATAAATTTACCTTGATCTGCAAATTTACCATCACAAAATAATTAAATATTTTACAGCGAATTAGGAGGAGAGACTTCTGGGCTAATAGGAAATATTAGAAATATTTTCTCTAAATCTTGATCTAGTGATCTCACGTTTTGCTTGGTGCCCGAACTAATATGGTAGTAAAATTTTAGTCCCCTTTTTTTAGGAGTTGAGTGCTTGAGTTAAGCAATTTTTAAAATTAAAGATAATTTATTATTTTTTAAAAGAAATGACCAAAACATAACCTTTAGAAGTGAATAGAATAGAAATCTAGTAAACACTTGTAGATCGGACCAAAAAATAAGTACCCCTATTTTTATTACATCAATTTTCAAGTTTGTGACATAATTAATCCCCCTTTATAATGTTAATTTTGATTAAAAGTGGCATCGAAACCAAATAGTAAAAATTTTATAGAAACCTTCTAATCTCGATTTTGATTAAAACTGATGTTAAAACAAAAAAAATTCCTTTATAATGTCAATTTTAATTAAAAATGACATTAAAATCACGAAAACTTTTTTAATCCCGACTGACATTGAAACAATAAAAAATTTTGTTAAACACATATGTTATACATTACACATTGTCAATATCTCATGAATGTTATGTCTGATACCCAGTGGTCAGAGAAAATGCGCATAAGTTATTGGTTTGGTGGAAGATAAGAGGTTCAAAACTTGAGAAGGAAAGATAATGGTGTTCTGACCATATTAAGTATATAATGGTGTTATGTTTAATGACGTTTTGTGACTATTATATTTATAGTTAACAATGATAATTATAATCTGTCATTTTATACTTTTTAATGAAACTTTGTATGTATATATATCAATGACAGATACAAATTACCTTTAAAATTTAGACTTTTAATGTCACCTCCATAAATGACAATTTTAAAATCTTTCACGTTTAATTTTCAATTGTCATCTTTAACTACTGTTGTAGTAGTGACGGTTTTCAAATCACGAATATTAAAACTACATATATGTGTAAAGCAACACATTCTATCTAATCTAGATAGCCATAAATTTGGTTAATGACCGACCACGTGTCCCACAGTACAATAACCTTGCCCCTATCACAATTATTTGATTTATGTTCATGATCGTGAAATTTTGCTCATGAAAAGCCACGTAACACACTTTCGTGTCACATAACCGTCTACTTGTGGGGTCTCCAATTAAAGCCAGAGTATTTTGCTCTGTATTGACTAATCCCAAAATAGTTGATAGTACCTGAGAATTTCGAACTTAAGACTTAGAAGGGAGCATACCTTTAAATTTCAAACCTTGACCACAAAGCCAACCCTTTGGGGTTTTTACTCAAGCTATTCTTAAGTCACTTTCTCTCACTACAAGAGCTCACTTAAGTATCGGAGTGGCCGTTGGCGACTCAACTCCGATCATCACTAACGTTTTAGTGTCTGAAGTTATTTTGCAGCATAAAAAAGAATTATCGAAATTCAAGTGAGAAGTTCAAGAGTGAATTACAAATTTGACATTGTACATTTGGAAAAAATTGAGAATCAAACTAATTTGTGAAACTTGTATAGAAGCAAACTAATTCAATATCGAAACATAAAAAATGTTTCTTTTTCCATCGGAATTTGATATACCAAATAAAAAATGCAGCCACACATGTGAGAGAGAGAGACAGAGAGAGAGAGAGGGAGGGGGTGGCGTGGGGTGGGGGGTAAGATAATTGAATAAAAAGAGAGATTGATCACAGAGAATCTTGCATTCACATGCATTTCTGCATCCAAACCCATGAGACCACCCCAAAACGATACTATATATGTTTTCCCTTTAAATTTGATTTTGGGAGTCTCATTAACCATGTCGTCCCGTAGTGCTTCTTTTTTTCTTAAATAAACCCAACGACCATTTTCTTCTATCTTAGGATGGAATCAGAGAGAGAGAGAGAGAGAGACATATATATGTATATATATATAGTCATACCCACATATATATAGCCATACCCTCTCTCCCTCTTTCTCTCTCTCTCACGTGCACACTTACTTCAAAGATGATCGCCAGATGGGGTTGGTGGGCACCTATATATCGAGATCATACTTCCAAGTTGTTGAAAAACATGTTGTATATCTTCAATCATTTCCAATCTTTAGAAAACAAGCAGCTGCATATTTTTATTTTATTTTATTTCTGGGTAAAATGATTCCTAATATATATATACATATATATATATATATATATATTTAGTACGTGAAAGTACATTAATTCTGAGTCGAAGGAACTTGCATCACAGCTTCTTGATGTACCACCTAGCTAAATTGGAGAGGATATATATGATTGAAGATGAACATGAAACGATAGAGACACACACTGGATCAGAACTTATTGTTGAAGATGAACATGAAACGATCACTTGGAACAATATCCATTTAATGTTAAGGTGCAGACTAATTGGATTGATAAACTTTTTAATGATTTCTACAATATAAACGGCGACGATTATTAAAATGAGTCCGAAATAGGACTAAAAAGTCAAAATTGGACTAGTCTAGTTTTCTCTAAATTGGAGAGGATCTGGTTCAAAACCATATATATTAGATGAATATTTACTTTATGTATGCAAGGAAAAAGGAATGAAACTAGAAGAAGTAAAACCTAATTAATTCAATTAGAGTTTTCTTATACGGAGAAGTCGGCTTGGCAACACGGTGTTTTTTGCATGAGCATGTAACATATTATCGACTAGAAGGTTATGTTAGTCGACATGAGAAAAGCAGCCAGAGAATTGTGGTCAGATTTCAATAGAAAGAGGATAAGTTTTAATATTTGAATAGTTCGGACTAGATCTAGACAAACAAAAATGAAAAATACTAAGCCTCGTCGTAGGCCAATTCAACTGTCAATTCAATTATGATTACGAGAAGGGGACAGTTGAATTAAACTCTAACAGTGTCATAAGATCAGACTTTGAAGAGTCGAAATAAGACTTTTGTAGTTAGGGTCAATTGTTAGGAAGTATAAGTTGCTTCTAATGAGAAATAAGAGATCGCAAATGACTCAGATTAATTGAAAGAGAACCTCTATAACCCCATGGGTAAATTTATTATAATTTACTATTACATGCACTAATCATCAGAGTGTTTTTCCGTCGATTAAGATGAAAGCTTATTTGATTAATTTTCTGTCCAGGAGATTTGATTACACATACACCAGCAGGAAGGAGTGATGGAGGTGGTGAATTATTTGGTGGCATGTGACAAGTCACATGAGACATGTTATATATAGAGTCCTTTCTCTCATTTTGCACATGGTAAGCTGTTTCCAAGTTCCAACCCATTGACCAAAAGGAAATAATTTCTTCGTGGAAGATATTAAGAACAAAATAGATAACATAAAAATGCATAAAAAATTATTATAAGAAAAATAATGTGGTCAAGATTCAAAATTATTTATTTCGTATATGTTTATGTAAATATGCCACTGCTCGTGTTTTTAATGGCTTATGAGCCACACATAATGCGGGTTTTCACCCAACGTTAGAACAAATAAACAAAAGACAAACCCGAGAAATTAATTGTCGAAACTTGTTTTGAATAGTTAAATCAACTTTCTTCAGAGCTCCGAACTCAAACGAGTTTTAATCGAGTCAAACACGAGCCCGATTTCAAGTAGATTGGATTTTTTGTACATCATAAGCTAAATAAGCAGAGTAGTACAGTAGTTTTTTCAACCTTGATTTGAAAGTTTAACAAGTATAAAAAGTTAAAAAAACATGTTCGAGTTTGATTTGTTTATATAATATATCGATCTTGAATTAATTTTTTAACGAGTAAACACGAGTTCAAACTTGAATAGTACAAACTGCAAGTAGCAGAAACGCATTGCCGTGTCTCTTGAAAAGCAGATCAGCATATAAATCAGGTCCATATTGGCAACAATTAGCCATAAGCTAATTTCATTTTCTCTCCAACCACCAAACAGTAGTGCTGCTATGAAGAACTGCCGCAGAGCTTTGGCTGTTTTTTCTGCCTTGATTTTCATCCATTTTCTTATGGGTTCTTCATTTTTCCTTCATTATGAAAGCAAGAAGATTACTCATGTAATTCTCAGAGAAAGAAGTCTACCAAGAAGATTTTTACTCTGTGTTTCTTCACTCTCTGCTGATCCAAACAAATGGAGAGGAGATCATCAAATGAAGGAGCCTGATCATCCACATTTTGTGGAGATCACAAGTTTCATCACGGCGCCGGCGAGCAAATCAAACCCCAGTCATAACAAATAGAAAGAGGAAGGAAAATCTCTTTAGATTATTTTTCCCTTTTGTGGGTTTTTATTTTATACAGTTTTTGCTTCAATTTTTTGAGCACTCCTATTCACTTGAAGTGATTGAGTGGTTCTGTTTGGTTATTAGTTTAAGATCAAGCTTATAAGTTTATGATCAGATTTTTAGGAGGAGATGATGGAGAAGTGTATCCAGAGTTACAGGGATTTACTTTTTCTGATTGTCTGAGTTTCTTCTGTTTCTTGAATTTTTCGTTTTATTTGGACAAACTTTTTCGTAGGAAACTCGACCCTGAAAAAATCTCCACAAAATCTCAAAAGTCCCAACTTCATTTTCTTAGTTCGTCGAAGCATACAACTTGAGAAAGATGGACCATTTGAACAAGATTAACTAATTGTTAGAAAAAATATTATATATTTCTTTTATTGCTTTTTATTTATAATGAAATGTTTTACTAGTTTGTGTTTCTTGTGTTTTTAATTCTGTTTGATCCCTCTTATCGAGACAATGAGCACTAGAACTTAACAAGATTTGATCTTTTTTGTGCTTTTTTTGTATCCCTCTTGTGTTTTCACTTAAGTGGGAGCGTCCTGAGGCCGTGACTGCCAGAATTAGGTTGTTCTTTAAAGTCCTCATGAGAATCATGGCCATGTGCTAACTCGTACCTTAAGCTATGTTTCGATACCATATGTGCGATAGTTAACTTCTGATTAAAGGGTTCCAGTTCAAGACCTGATTCGCTGAATTCTCTTAGATAAGAACTATTATCACTTTGTATAGTGCTCAAGTCCGGAAGACTCCTACATCTATTATATGATAAAAATGCCCAATATTTTCTATTCTAATAATATATAGATGATTTTGATTGTGTTTAATTTTATGGAGTTTTGGTTCTTGTGAGGAATTGTAGGAAACAAGATTTCTAGAAGTCCTAAAACTTTCTTAATTTATTTATTTGGTAATTGGTATTTTAAACCAATGGGTGTCTGGTTTAAAATCAAATAATACACACTTTCATTAAAAGACTTAGGCTTTTTAATTTGAAAGGACACCTAGATTTCTATATAATTAGGGACTTTTGTAAATTTACAACATGTTCTTTTTCTTCCTTTCTCTCATGTTATCTCTCACCTTCGTCCATGTTGTTACTTTCTATATATTTTGAGCATCCAAAACATACTTGACATTTGTCTACTACAACTATATGAATCGTAGATCAGACCGCTATGAGTATTCTGAGTTGTAGTTTGGAGTTGCGTGCCATTGACAAAACCTTCACAGAGGGAGGCGCATGCAGTTTCTGGACAGCGACTTGTCATGCCTCTTTCAATTTCATAGGCTATTTTTGAAATCCTTATTTTGTGTCATATGATTTTACTATTTAACTTGTTTGGATTCATCGTCTTGATTATTTAGTCAAGTGTAACAAAACTTTATTCTATGTGTAAGTTTTAATTTGGTAAAGCTACTATTTTTTCAACACTATGCACATCTATTTAAGCTCTAAACAGATCGAAGATGGATTGAGATGGAAGATAGGACAAAAATTTAGATGGATGTGAATGAAATAGGACATTATAGGGTTTTATGATAACCAAAAAGTCTCATTTGTGCACATCACCTGAAGGTCTCCATACCTCCTGAAGGAGATAAAACTTAAATAAAAATTATTGAGTTTTTCCTCAGATAATTAAATGAGTTTAGTAAAGAGATGCTCCTACGCATGTGCATGTTGCCGAGAGCTAGAAAAAAGAGTAGCCGACTTGAGAAAGACGGTTCACTTGTTAGCCTTAAGAAGAGTATCAAGACCCACCGCATGAGGACCCGTCTCTGCCACCACCATCAACAGACGAACTACATGACCCACTTGTGGAAGGGAGAGGATCCCAAACAGGCAGGTTCATGTTCAAGAACTAGAGACAAATAGGACATAAAGTACAATATGACCGCGAAAAGTTGCAAAGGTGGGATTGAAAGCTAGATGACCTAAAGCGTTATCTGTATAGAGAAGAAAGAGAAATTAGGGACCTTAACCGGGCCTGAGATAGGGAAGGTTCCGTTCACACAGATCGGGACGGGTGGGCCAAGTTCAGATTCGAAGTTGGAACATCTTGTTTTTCCATATTCGAAACTCGAAGTTGGTTCGATTGTCGGGTTTTTAGAATATATATTCTGTTCGGATTAACGGTTAATTGCTTTGGTGACTCTTGGGAGATCGTCGTGTCTCAAGGAAGAGACACTGGTACCCTTATAAATAGGAGTAAGGCACACAAGGGACATTAGCGAATTATTAGATGTTTGTGTATGTGGAGCATTTGACTATGGAGTTTCTTGACTCATAGCTCATGTAGTGTTTCATATGCAATTGTCATAGCTCATATAGTGTTCCAAACTACCATTAATGGTTTCGAATATAATTTTATAGCCAAGGTTTAAGTGGCATGTCTTTGGTGACACCTGACACGGGAATTGTGTCATGGTGGTGTAGAGCATCTGAATAAGAGGGCTAACCAAGAGCATATTGACCGAGTTCTTGAGATACCGAGGAAAGAGAGGAGATGCGCTCGGCTACTAGGCTATATCAACCCCACTAACCTACAAATATTCAACAAGCAAAGTACATATAATATGTACAGAAGCACTAACATGCCTTATCGAATTACAGAATTTATTAAGAATAAGTTTGAAAATGATGAAAATTGAAGGCTTTTTTTCCGTGTAAGTGAGAAAATAAAAATACTAGAAGTGATGTGAATTTTTTTTTTTTTAAAAAAAAAGAAGAAAATATCATGCATCATGTATATGCTTATTTTAATTGACCTTTACGCAAACTAGCCCAGTATATATGTTTTGAGACGTGCAATTCAAAACCAACCTGACTGGTAATCCAAGACTTGCAATTCAAGACGTGAAAGATTTTTCTTTTCTTTTAGTTACCAATAAAATAACACAACATATTTTAAGTAATTTTATTACCCATTCACCTTTATTTCCTTCAAAAAAAATCCGAGGTCCTTGAAAAATATACAATACCTATACAAACAGGAACTCACTTTTATTACACTTCTCTGACCACCCAAACTTGATAAAGGAGATAAGGAACTAAAGAAAAGAGGAGAGAGAAGATGGATTGCATGACAGTGAGAATAGGAGAAAATGCAAAGGAATAATTTAAAATCCATTTGTCTATAAGCTCTCATTCAATACTTTGGTTTTCACACAAGTTTGATGCATTTTCTTTCCAAATAACATCACTAAAACCAAATACTCTAGCAAAGCAAGAAACCAACTGCTCCTGTATCACCTCTTCAGCAGGAAGCACCACACCTGTCTCTATTCTCATAGAAGTAACCTCCTTGTCTGCAATCCCACAAGGCACAATATGCTTAAAATAGCTCAAATCAGGATCAATGTTAAATGCCAAACCATGTGAAGTTATCCCAGATGAAATCCGAACTCCAATTGCACCGATCTTTCTCTCTCCCACCCACACTCCTGTCTCACACCTATTTCCAGCACGAGCTTTCACACCGTATAAAGATGCCAATTCGATCATAGTCAACTCGAGTTTCTCCACATAATTTCGTGCGCCAAGTCCCATATCACGAAGAGAGAGAATGGGATATAAGATGGCTTGGTGTGGACCATGAAATGTAATGTCTCCTCCCCTCTGTGTGTAGTGAAGTTCTGCTCCTATGTTTTTGAGGTCAGGTTCGGGGACTAGTAAGTTATGATCTGTTCTTCGTTTGCCAAGGGTATATGTTGGTGGATGCTGAAGGGATAAAAGAGTATCAGAAACCTGTTGAGTTTTTCTATCTGAGACCAGCTTTTCCTGAAGCTTGAGTGCCTTTAAGTAGTTGACAGTGCCCATTTTCCAAACTTCTAGACTCCGAGAAATTGCCATTCCCTGTGAATCATGATCTAACCAAAATTTCATATCCATCATTCAGAGATCTTACAGACAAGCAAACTCAAGGTGCCAAATGTGCAAAACAACAAAACATAAAGCAGTTGCGTGCCAATATTGCCAGGAAAATCAACGAAAACATGCCCAGGGAAAGTTTCCTGAAGAAAATGGACTTGATGGGAGACTTCAGGGAAGTATACTAGTAAGAAAGCGTTCCAACTGCTGTCTGCTTTCTTTCTTTAACGCCATTCGTGTTGGCTTATTTCCTTCCGTAAAGATTTACATAAGCTATAATCATTCAACGAATACATAACAGAAAACGACATTGCAAATGTCAGGATACTACGTGCTTCAAAGAAGCTGAACAAGATAAGCAAGATCAAGGGAAGCATAAAAGTCCAAAAATGGCAGAAATAACGAAAAAAGCCAAAAACATCACTACAAACAAAAACAAAAAAATGCTCTCTAACACCTTGGACCAATCCAGAAAAGGCAGCTGCTAAATGCACGTACTAAGAACTCTTCTGTCTTGCCAAATACTTGAAACAACAAACAATAGGCAGTGCCTAAGCTTAAGAGAGAAGGCATAATCAAAAATCGAGAAGGAATAGTCTGGGTCCAAAAACTGACAACAAATTATAACCATCAATACCAACTGTTCAATACTTCCCGTATCAACTCTTTAATTAAGACTTATGGACACCTATGAGAATACATTCTACATGAGAAACACCCCAAATGTGACATCAAATTCTAGTGAAGAAAGCCCTCACGCCAAAGCAAAAGGTTCCAATTCAAATGAACAGAATGATTTCCATGTCCAAGAGTCTGAATTACCCATATTTCCAATTGGAAATTGGCATATGACTTAATTAACTCTCAATATACAAGCACACATTGTCAGATTACTCATCTAGGAAATTTTCCACTCATCCTATCATACATTCACTATCCAAACTACTCAACAGTGTACACACACAAACTCACACAGGCATTTCATCAAACATCACATATTATTTATGAATCCCATCTGTACACATCATTGAATTGACTTAGTTCACACATTATTTTGTAAAAAATAAAGGTACCAATTCACATGACGAGGAAGTGAGTTCATGTCCACGAGTCTGAATTAGCTTTACTTCCAATTGGCACTTGGTATTTGATTCAATCAACTCTCAGCGTACAAGCACAAGTTGACAAACAATTCATCTAGCAAAATTTCCCTCCATCCTCTCTCGCGTTTACAAGCAGACTACTCTAACAGTTGTATACAGAAAAACTCACACAGGCATTTCACCAAACAATGATAGGCTAATTCTTTTTGAATCCCATTTGTACACTAAATATAATAGAAATTGTTCACAAATGAAGACCATTTATGATGTTCTGTATGATTCAGGTGGTCCAATGAAACAGTACGGATCAAATTGAAATCAAATAATTCCAGAATTAAAAAATCGAGAAAATAGCTGCTGCGACAAATTACCTGAACTGGAGCTCTTGAAGAATCCAACTTCGAATTGAGAGAGAGAGGGAGAGAGAGACAGAGACAGAGAGAGATTCCCTTTGGAAGTTGTTCTACCAAACCAAAGTGGAATGAATGGCCGTTAGCGGACCCTGTACCCCAACGTCATTTTGGATTTGCTATCATTGAACCGGGGGTATGCCGCTCGGATAATTTGGTAAAGACCCCAACATATATCCCAACATATTTGTGTTAGAAGTTGTCTGAATTCCAACACGATGCATGTGAAGTTTTTACACATCGAACATATCCGAACAAATTTGTATTCGAATGTATGTGTAGTAATAGGTATCCGTGCCCGAAGACATTTGACCGAAAATTTAAAAAATTATTGCATGAAATTAATTGTCGAAACAAAATTAATTGAAATTAATTGTCGAAACAAAATTTATTTTGTAATTTTAGGTCAAGTAAAATATTGATCACGGTATTTTTTAAAGTCTTCATACGCTTCAAGAAAAACCTTGATAATGTAGTGCCTAGACAAAAGCATGCCTCAAGATTTTGTGGAAAAAAAAGTAAGGCTTCCTTCATGTAAAATTGCTATCTAAATTAGACCTCTAAAACTGGGATAATGACAGTGAGACTATTTTTATGATAAATGATTACACAACAAAGAAACACAAAAATAAATAGTTGATGGTGGCCCAGCAATGATGCACAGTTATGCCCATTGTAGCAACCCTAAAGACTTTAATTCAATAAAAGGGGAAAAAATAATTTTTAATTTCAGTAAAGTATTATGCATATTCATGTTAGATACATTTTAAATTTTATATACACATGATTTTATCATACTTGAATATGATTGTGTATGTTTGACCTTAACCCAAACCTCGGCTTGACCCATCTTAGCTTGAGCCCAATTTATTTTATCCAACTCAACAACACATGGACTATGAGTGACCCAACTCTTTTGATCCATCTAGCCAAACCCATCAATATTTCATAGAGCCTTGACCCATTAGGTTTGATCCATCACCATCTTG
This sequence comes from Arctostaphylos glauca, assembly GCA_019985065.2. Lineage (NCBI taxonomy): Eukaryota > Viridiplantae > Streptophyta > Magnoliopsida > Ericales > Ericaceae > Arctostaphylos > Arctostaphylos glauca. The sequence continues at coordinate 14,356,755 of JAHSPW020000011.1, read as the reverse complement.
ACCCTAGACTCATGTAAGGACCCGGAAAATTTGAGTTTTAAAAATAACTATTTGAAAGTCTATTTCGGATAAATAAAATTAATTATTTATGTTACGTGTCGAATTATAATCATAGGACCCGAGCCCGGAGACTCTTGTTTTATTTCGTGCGCGTATCCTTACTTAGCTATTTACGTGGGTGCCCTTTTGGGGCTTGAAAATCAGATTTGGAGGGGCTTAGGGAGGGAAGGCATTCATTTTCCCCCAATCTCCCTCTCTCTATAACTTGTGCTCTCACTTCTCTCTACCACCTCCACCCATCCAAGCCACCATTCTCAAATTTCTCGGAGATATAGGAGCCTTGCACCGTGTCTAGCAAGGAATCGAAGCCGGATCGTGGATTGAAGCTCGGGAGGCGCGGTTTCAAGCTTTGGAGCACCAACCGAGCTAGGGCTTCACTCTTTGGGCCAAAACTTCCACTTTGAAGCTTGAGGTAGGGATTTCTACCTTGTATTATGTGTATATGATGTGTTTTGGAGCATATTTCGTGGTTGTATTGCTGCTTTGGTGTGATTTGGACCAAGTGCGAAATCTGCGATCGTGCTGTTTTTCTGCAGATCGCGTCGGGGCGTCCGGACGGGGACCATGGGCGTCCGGACGGCTGGCCCAGGAAATCGGACAGAGAGGTAGTGAAATTGGTGTCCGGACGGAAGTGACCGGCGTCCGGACGGAGCCTGCCTGGCGTCCGGACGGGACCGGGCGGCCGTGAGTTTATGTTCTCTGATTTTATTTCTGTCACGTATTATGCCGTGGAACATCGTTAATTGGTAGTTTGACGTGAACCTGGACCGTTGGGATTTATTTTGCATGGTTGAGATTATTGAGTGTGATACGAATCCAATTGACTTAACATAAGTTGTTTGTGAACGATAAATGTAATACTAGCCTCCGTTGGGAGTGGTGCTAGGAAAACAATGAGACTAGCTCCCGGTTGGGAATGTGCTAGGAGACGCCATGAATTGGTATTGGCTAGCCTCCTTTGGGAGATGTGCTAGGGTACACATATGACTATTGTTTGGCATGGCTTGGTGCATTGTCTAGCCTCCGTTGGGAGAAGTGCTAGGGCACGACTTATCTTGACTTCGTGAGAATGTAGTTGATTGGCAAGGGATATGAGTGACGGGTTGATTGTTATTTGTGTGGTTGTGTATTATATATGGAAGTGATGCATTGTTATACCATGTTCATTGTGCATGCCATGCATCTCACATGTACATAATCTTGGCATAGATTTTCCTACTGGGCTTGTGGCTCAACCCCTCCATCTTCCAGGTACTGTAGCAGAGGAGTAGCATGGAGTGTTTGGCGTGGCATCTTTTGAGTAGACTAGTGGAAGAAGTTATTACACATCTGCATGGACTTATATTTTGGGTAGATGTAATATAACTTCCATATGTATTTTGTTAACACAAGTGGGACTTCTAATCTTTTGAAAATCATGATTATGTAACTTGGGCCGGTAGTGCCCCTTGATCTTGAAATAGTAATTGATGGAGTTACGAGTATTATTTTGTGATTTAATTATATGGAAATTCGGGGCGTGACAACTCATCTCATCCTTTGCTTGTAGTGTCACTCACACTAGATAATTTTCTTGCCGATCATCACGCCTACATGCTCTAAGTCCTTTCACGTTGTAAACCTTCAGCAAATTCTCAAGAGATGCATCTACATGTCTTGCAAATTATCTCTAATTGATGAGACTTCTCATCCCCTCTAATGTAAACCCTAGTCTTGACTCTCACTCTTTTTTTTCCCAGTAACACCACTCAGAACCTTGGTTTCGAAGTAAAAACCTCCTCAACCTTCATCTCAATCGGCAGAAATTTCAATTCACCAATAGCTTTCCTTTATACCTTTCTATATCACTTATCTATCTCCTCTGCGAATTTCAAAATTTGAGGGAGTTGAAAGAGTGTCATTGTTGTGGGTAAGAGAATATACCGTAGAGGGGGAGAGAGAGAGAGGGGGGGGGGGGGGGGGGGGGTGGGGGGGGGGCTCCATTTGGAGGTTCAATTTGTCCAAATCCAAGTCGTATTCCCTTGATTCAATCTTTGATTCTTCAAAGCCAAGGTAAATGAAACTCTCACAAATCTTGAATCTGTGTTGTTGATCTGTATTTAGCTCCACAGAGTTTTGAGAAACGAAACCCAAAATTTGAAAATTTGTAGAAGATGATAGTTGCACCGGTGCATTTTCTTGCAGCACTTTACATTATTCTGTATTTTCATAGGTGCACTGGTGCCTCATTTTTTGTTACACTGATGCCTCCCCTTTGCAGTACTTCATATTTTGCCTATAATCTGACCTTACACCGGTGCCTTACATCTCTGTATCTCATTAATGTGCTATGAATTTGACTTAGCACCGGTGCCTCTAAAACCCTTACACCGGTGTCTTTGGTATGAATTTTGTGTGACAGTTTCTGACTTAATTGATCCAAAACATGTTTATATGATAGTGAACTTATTTTCTATAAATAAATTTAAATAAATATATTATTCTTAATGTATTTACGTTAATTTTATTTAATAAAAAAATAAGGAAGTACTCTCATTTAGAAACATTAGCATTTACAGAAAATTAAAATTTCATCCAAATCAAAATGTCGTTCTCCCTGTTTTAGTACAAAATTAAAAATTACACATTTTTTCCCCTATATTTTAGACCAAAACTTACCCTAATCTTATGCGTTTGAGACAAATAAATATATTATTGTGCCTAGAAAAAATCAAGGAATCATTTTCGAGATTTTTTTATCCTCTAAATCGAAATTTTAAAAATTTAACTTATTTTCTATACTTAGAAAAAAAATTTCAACAACAAAACTTTTCAAAAAATAAGAATATCGCCCAAATTTTTACTTAATGACTATTACACCTATAACCAAACTTAGATTATCGTATTGAGACTTTAGGTATCATATATTATTGCGAGTTGATATCCTATTCAAGGACTAGCTTGATAGGAGTTTTCTTGCGAAATGAAATCATGCGATTATTGCCTATGTGTCCATAGCTAACTTTATTGTATTATCTTGTTTATTTGTTAAAACCTGCATCTCCAACACATCATCATGCTATCATGAGTCTTAGTCATTTGAATGAAAGTTAGATATAGTCAACAATGAACGTTTTGAGGCTAGTATAAACGACAGCCGAGGTTTTGACACTAATCATGGTAAGTCACGAACTTTTAACGAAAATCGAGATTTTGAGTAAACTCTTATGTTTGGTGACTCGAGTTTTAACTTACTCCTTGGGAGACGTGTTTGGATATTTTTAACCGAGATATGAATTTAACCGAATTACGTCTGTTACCGTCGAGCTGTGTCGTGGAACTGAGTCGATCACGTCTCATGTATTATGCTAATTTATGTTATGAATCGGTTATGTTCGTAAATCGTATCGTGTCTTTTCAAAAATAAAATATAGTTAAAGGGGAGGAGTTAGATATTTTCTAAGTCAAGGCATGACATATGGGAGATATAATGCTGGGAGTATAACGGTTGGGAGCATGGGATACGAAAATTGATGTTTGGATACACTAGCGTCGAATATGAGGTCAGCATAGGGGTCGGGACCATATTGGTCTGGAACATCATGGCATCACTTTGAAAGTAAAATTTTGATGACGAACAATGCTTGTGTCGACCCGAACTTTAAAATTTGAAAGGAATTTTTTTGGACACTTATGAACAATTGGCGAACACTTATGGATATTAGTCAGACACGTGTGTCAGAAGTATAGAAACAAGTCATAGGTTTGACTTAAGGATATATTGTCTCCATTTTATTTTATTTACCGCACTTATTTGTTTAGTACTTCCGTTTACCGTTTAACATGATTATATCGAACTCTGATTATATTGCTCTATTCATAATACTTGATTAACTGCTCATACTATCTTCATGATCATGCATCATATAATACATTGCATAGATTTTGGATTTTAGGGTAGATTTTATTTGTTAAGCGTTAATTACTCATCTGATGCAATTACTCTGTCCTGACTTTTCATGTCAGATGTCGAAGATGACGTTACTGAGTTTATTTATCCAGATACCAATGGCGATACTTTCGAGGAGGACATCGTAACCCCATGGTTCACTTATATTTATTTCAAGCTTTTATTTTTATACTTTTATGTAATTTTCTTTAAATTAAATAGATGTAATCAAACCTTATTCCGACTATGAAATAAGAATGCAGTTGACTTTTGATAAATTATTTTAAATTATCATCTCTAAAATTCGGGACGTTGCACCCATAAATGCTAAACCCAATTTCACTCAAATCTCATGGACAAAAGATGCATGGGAGCATGTCTTCTAGAATGCCCCAGCAATGTGAACACCATAAACAATCCTATTTATCGTTTCTTCTTTTTCTTTTTTTGTTACCTTTTCATAGAAGAATTCCGCATATTTTCACAAATAAGATTTACATACACAACATATATCACTGTCAAAAAGAAATTTCTTAGTTATTTAGATTAAAAATGGGGGCTAAAAAAAGAAGAAAGTCTAGGGACACAAATCTTAAGTGCACATTTGGACACAAATGTGTCCGAAACCGTCGAAATGCACGTGGGGTCATCTATAATTATGTGAGCTCCATGTGCATCCGATGGTTCCGGACACATCTGTGTCCGAATATGCACTTAAGATATGTGTCTCTAGACTTGTTCAAAAAAGAATTGGATTGCGCCATATATATGAAAGAGTATACAATAATGATGTATTTGACGAATCAAATCAAATACCATAGTGTACTAATAAAACACTCTGATTACTTGATAATATTAGTATTAATTAAGAATTTTTGGGAAGATTCTTGTGAAAAGTGTCATTACGCTTAGTTCATGTCAAGTAGACACTGCTGTTGTAAGAATTATTAATCCATGAGTTGTAGAGTGGAGTTTATGTCACCACAAAAAGAGACTAAAACAAGTGTTGGATTCAAAGTTTGTGTTAAAGATTACAAATTGACTTATTATACTCCTAAATATGAAACAAAAGAATTGATATCTTGTCTACATTCCACGTAAAACCTCAACCAAGAGTTCCAGTTGAAGAAGCAGGGGTCACAATAACTGCAGAATGTGTTCGTCACATTAGAAGTAAAACCTGACTTTTAAGTTGCAACAAACACACTTGCTTCTTCAGTTGTATCAATTTCAATTTTTTTTCTTCATATGTCTTTCTTCAACACTAAAAATGGACACAAGTTCATCGAACCTTATTGAATCTCCTCTAGTTGGGTTGATGTTTTTAATTGGTCAAATTCACCAGGTAGACCCTGAAGAGCATAAAAAATCAAATCATTATCATCAACAAAGTAATTCGCTACAACAAGGTTCTAACCAGAATCCCTAATCTTATATAATTAAACTCATTTATTTTAAAAATCCCTAACAACGTACACGTCCATTGTGGTTTTCTTAGAAATGGTATACAACTTTTGTTTTAGTTCATGATTGTGAGACCTAGTCAGGGAATTGTACTTTGTTTCCAGTGCTTTCCATAATTGATATGTATGTTCATTCCCTGGAACATTCCATAAAGTATGAGATAATGGTGAAGTTAAACATTAAAGTAACTAGCTATCTATGAAGCTCCACAGAGTGTATTCAGGATTTGAACACAATTCTCCCATTAAATTCACAATCTCTGCAACCGAACAGCAAATTGTACCATTAATATATACAAAGTAACCATTAGCTCTTGTTGCATTATGAAGTTATGTTTTCCACGTAAAGTAATTGCTAGAATCCAACTTGATTGTCACCAAAGAGTGCAAATTAAACACCAAGAAGATGAGGGAAGTTGGCATTGTCACAGAGTTTACCAAAATTATACTCAAAATCAAAACAACCTTCTTATAGTCATGTTCGACCTTGAATTTTTTGAAAACCTTGAAAAAATAACAAATTTATGCCTCGTTTATTTTCTTTTAAAATTTCAAACAAATAAGAACTACTTTCGCAATGAAATTATTGAAAGGATTATACAACATAATATAACTTATTTGAGTTAAAAGTTTAAGTTTTTTTTACAAATATATATATATATATATATATATATATATATATATATATTTATAAGTGATGTAAACATTTATATGGGCAATAATATTGTCAAAACACATTTTAGTACATCATCTAGGTTTACCTTGGCACAAGAACTTAAGATTAATACTTTTAATAGATTTACACTTTTAATTAGCGTATTAACACTGCCTACAATACTATTAATAACACTCAATTCATGTTAGGATCAAAACAATCTTTGTTATTATAAAAATGTATTTAGAGAGACCCACGCCATTCTCTATTATAATATAGATCGGTCCAAGCCACATAATATTTTTTTTAAAGTATATATTGAAAAGTAAATATTCATAAAAATTAGTTACCTTAAAAAAATAGAATGTCCTTGTGTGTGTGTGTCTGTATAGAGAGAGGGAGGGAGAGAAATAATGAGTATTAATGTACCTTTTTATTGCTTTTCTAAACATTGGGGAACCAATAAATACTAGTTACAATTAATAATGAACATCAATTATTAGATGAAGATAATTTATTATTGTAAAAATATCTTTTGAAGGTCTTAAACAATAGAATTGAAATATGGGATTAAAATATGGGATTACAAATCTCTTTAGGAATATTATTCCTGAATCAATTAGCATGTTTTTAGGCTTAAAATATGGGATCACTATTATTTTTAGGAATATGTATACCGAAATGGCAGTTGAGATTTTTTTCCAATTACATTCCCGGATCAATTAGATTTGGCCGGAATATTTATCATTTTGTGTTACTGGGTCGAATTGAAGTTCTCTGGCTGGAAGTATACCATTTCGTGGGAAATGTACCATGACTTGCCTTTGATGTTGAATGACTGTAAATTTACCATGATGTTTACTAATTTGACCATAACCTACACATTGATTAATTTTACCATAATGTGGATATTGATTGTTTGTCACATAATTTACCACGCAAATTGACATGTTTACCAGATGCCATGCGTGACCTCCAAATTTACCATGACATAAGCAAATATACCATGGATGATAGGTGTTGCCATCTAGCGTGCAAAATTACCATGAAATATGGAAAATTTATCATATATTATTTGTTACATCCAGTTTCACCATGGTATAGACAAATCTTTCATAGACGGCCGGACTTGATGTTGATCGGCAAATTTACACATGAACGTCATTCAAATCATATCATGGTAGATTTGCTTATCATGGTAAATTTGCGAGCAAAAGTAACAACATTCAAACCCACCGTCATTCAAATCGTACCATTTACGTTTTTCTATAAATATACCATGTATGAGCCATTTTCATGCAAATCAAACATCTATCCCAACATTTCGTACTTTATACTAGCCCGCAGTCCGGCGAAAACTGATCGAATGCTGTTTTTCGTCAGAGTGGTGCGTTTTTTGTCCACGTTTTCGATAGGTTAATGGGATCCAAAGACCTAAATCTGTGGCGAGATCCCAAAATGGACAATGGTGGCCGAATTTTTCTTGGTCCCGTGATTTTTGGAGATGACGTTTCTTGTTCCGGAGATGAAGACTATATTCCGGTGCCCATGTGTTTAGGAGTTATAGGCGTGAATTTAGGGATTAGATAATAACTAGGGTTAAATAAACCAAAGGGTAGGTTTGGTATTATTTGAAAAAAAGGACTGAAACTTAATGTGCTAAAGTGCATGGGATGAAAAAATAATAAACACTAAGAGAAAGGATTGAAATATAAGTCCCCCTAATAATTTTGATAAGATTAATGTGTCAATAACGCCTAAAGGATTGAACAGTCCTAGTAGGGGTGAATAACGGTTCGGAGTCGGTCGGTTCGGGATAAAAAAATTTCATACCAATTCGGTTCAGTACATGCATTTGTAAGATCGATCTTGACCAATTTATTTTTGGTTCGGTTCACTTCGGGATAGGGTCAAGTTCGTTCTGAGTTTTCAGGAATTTTGGTCTGACCCAAATAGTTCATATTGGGTCAAGTTAACAACTAGATTGTGTGCCCATTGAGCTCAAATTCGCCACTAATCAAAGAAAACGTACTAGTAATATAGAAAATGTACTACCAAATAGGTCTCTATTTGAATTTTTTTTATCAAACATCAAATGGGCTACTTTTAGAAAATTTACCTTCAGTTTGGTCAACGTTCAGTTTGGTCCACTACAATTCAGTCCAAGTTCAATTCGATTCGGTTCGGTTTGGTTCGGTTCTGTACAAAATGAAAAATCCGATCACGTGAAATTAATGTGGTATGCGATGCTCAAAAGTCAAAAGTGCATTTCTCACCGACCATAAATTCGTTGCTTTAATAATAGCGGAGAGAAAATGATGGGGCTTTGCCAATGCTGCGATGTACATAAACTTGTGGTGAGAATGAATGTGAGATTATCACTTGAGACTATTGATAAAATAAAAGAATGACTAGATTCAATAATATTGGCAATTTGGCAGAATAATTACAGGACTAATTATGATGTTTATGAATGAAGAAAGCTCAACTATTAGAAAAGTAATTAACCCTTGCACTTCAATTACCCAAATTTTCTTATAAGTTCCTAGTTTTTCCTCTATACGTATAATAGTACATCTGGATATCACATGGCAGCGACTGAAAAAATTATTAAATAAAAGAAGGGCTAGATTCGATAATCTAATTGGCAACTGCCGAAATTGACTCGATGACTACAGTGCAAATGATGATATTTGTTATGTAGAACCTCAGAAATAATGAAAGCTCAACCATTAGAAAAGCAAGTAGGGTAATGCATTAAGCCTTCCACTTCAATCACCCAATTTTTATGTATTTACAAATTAATAACTAACTTTTCCTACGTAAATATAAGAGTTCTGGGTATTACAGAGCAATGACCGAAAAAATCAGTAAATAATTACTCTATCGATCATGTAGACTATCGATAAAAGAAAGACTAGATTTAATAATCTTGACAATTGAATAACCCTTGCATGCATTTCAGCCACCCAATAATCTTGACAACTGTTGGAATTGACTTGATGATTAATGATGATGTTTGTTATGTAGAATTCTAGGAGTGAAGAAAGCTCAACCTTTAGAAAAGCAAGCAGTGTAATGAATTAACCTTTAATTTGCATGCACTTCTACCACCAAAATTCCTAACTTTTCATCCGTTAATATAAGAGTTCTGAGTATCACATGGTAGCAATAGAAAAAATTAAAACCATTAAATAACTACTCCGTCAGTCACGGAGACTATTTATAAGAGAAAGACTAGATTTAATAATCTTGGCAACTATTAGAATTGGCTCAATGATTACAGGAAAGATGATGATGTGTGTTATGTAGATCTTTGAGAATGAAAAAAGCTCAACCAGCAAAAAGGCAAGCTGTGTAATGAATTAATCTCTACACTTCAATTACCCAAATTCTATGTATTTACAAGTCAATTCCTAATATTTCCTTCATAAATATAAGAGTTTTGGGTATCACATCGCATAACTGAAAGAACTACTAAATAATTAGTCTGAGGTCATGGAGACCATTAATAAAAGAAGAACTAGATTCAATAACTTGGCAACTGTTAGAATTGGCCGGATGATTATAGAAAAAATAATGATGTGTGTTATTTAGAACTTTAGGAATGAAGAAAACTCAACCAGTCGAAAGGCAAGTAGTGTAATGAATTAGCCTTTGCAATTCAATCACCCAAATTTTATGTACTTACAAATCAATGATCCCAACATTTTCTCTACAAAAATATGAGAGTCTTGGGTATCACATGACAATACTTGAAAGCCATTGAATGATCACTCCGTAATCATGGGGATTATTGGTAAAAGAAAGACTAGATTCAATAATTTTAGCAACTCTTGGAATTGGCTAGAAAAAATAACGATGTGTTATATAGAACTTTAAGAATAAAAAAAGCTCAACCGTATAATGAATTAATCCTTGCACTTCAATCCATCTTAGGCCCGCTGGCTTATCAGGTTATGACCTGGCCCGAGCCTGTCTAGAGGGCTGACTAGCCCAATTCAAATAGCACATGTGCTAGGATTAGGTTTAGAGATTGAAGTCTTGACATGTCCACAATAGCATCTCCAAGGCTACTAGGCTTTTTGACTATATATCCCAAAGAACACTTTCTATTTTAGTTATCTATTTTTTTTAGATACAATCAAATACTGCTTTTTATTTGTCTAGCCCCTCTCCGCGAGCCATACGTAACTAGTGAGATGGACCAAAAATATTTTGTCTAGTCACATAAAGAATATATTAGAGTGTTGGAAATCTTTAAGCCTGACAATTTGCCTTTGAGCTCACGAAATAAGTGATAAGTGTCCAAACTTTTTAGAGAGTATTCCTTCTTGGAAGGAATGTTTTACTTTTCTCCCACGCTTATATAAGAAGATTAAGAAAAAACAAATATGTGATCATATAGTGTGACGACATATGTTTTTATTGGATTATTTTTTCGTCTCTGAGCATAATTTGTTTCCTTCTACAGGTTATTGCAGGAACGTTAATTCACATGTTTATATGTTGATTGCCTAATCTAATTGAATATTTTCCATGTGCTAATTAAAGAATTTTTTGTTCGTTGAGATTTAGTTGCCATGGTGAATAGGACCAGATATGGAAAGGGAATGATTCTGGAATGACGTTTAACGCTCTAGAAATTCATTTGTTAAGAGAATACAACTGCATATATACTCGAGCATCATTCCCTCAAGTATCAATGATTTCATTAAAAGAGTTTTACACAGAGCTAAAAAAGCGACTGATTCTCTGCATCAAACATATTCTCTGTCGGCAGTCGGTTACTATTTAATTTGTCTTTGAGCCATCACGTGTAACTCTCAGGAGAAATTTCATCACACACCACATACCCAACCCTGTGAGAAAGTGAACATTTTTCCACTGTGATTTCAGTTATGTTTCTCTTCTCTACTCAATTTGGAATTGATCTTGTCTAAGTGGGTTTGAACATATTGGATTGTGGAAGCTAGTCTGCGTGTACTAGAAGTGCAAGGAGAAAAATTAGTAGCCTATGTTGAGAGAACTAGGAGGATGAAAATTGCTTGGTCTGCGTGTAGCGGTGAGTTTTTATGTGTTTGAGAAATTGGACCTCGTAAAACCAATCTTATATTAGTTACTGATCATAGTGAAAACAGTGATTGTTCAAGGGAACAATCACTAAGAGTGAACTAAGCACATCATGCAACCACTATAAAATCTCTGTGTCTCCTGTCTTTTATTTATATTCACTGTTGATTATCTTGTCGCAATTGATGTCACTCTAAGTTGATCAAGAAATACAAAAAATGGACGTTACCCTATTCAACACTCCCCCCCCCCCCCCCCCCCCTCTCTAGGTGACCTTTCAGTATTATATTTACTTCTATATAGGATTTCACATAAATATTATTAACATTAGATATATGCATATATGTATGTATAGTTTTTCCCCATGTTATTTTTCCTTGACCTCACCTCTACTCCTACTACCTCCCTCCTTAGCCCATCATAAACATCATCTCAACCTACCATGGGAGTCACATCCATGGAAGGCAAGCTTCCTCTTGACTCCGTTGCTTCTCCTCCCCCCCCCCCCCCCCCCCAACCCAATCCCCTTGATTCAAAATTGAACGTTGGATTAAATTCCACTCTTTGGCCTATAAATACCTCTTTCATCTCTTCTTTTTCTTCACCATTCATTGGAATTCTGAGATTGAGAGAGAACAAGAGAGTGAGAAGAAGAAAAAGGAGGTAGAAGCCAAGGAAGAAACCCACTTGACGTTTTGCAAAATCAAAGGACGTTTTGATTCCTCAATCAATCCATTTTCTTCTCATTTTCCATTTAGAAGTAAGTCTTCCAATTTTTGAAATCGAATTTTAATGTTTAGAATTTCATGTTCCAAACTAGTTACATTATATTATGCTATGTCATCCTACCATGTTAGAATGTTGTCCATGAATATATTATGTATCTTATTTTGCTATGATGATATGTGCTTATGTTATGACAATTAATTGCTTGATCGCCATGAAAGCATGTTAAACTTAATATCTGTCTACAGAATTGTGAATGTATAAATGTAAAATTGATAATCAATATGAGGGCATCCCATGGATGCTTGACCTTGAAACTTGTGGACACCGTGAGTGTACGATATCATTATGAATATATTCTCCGTGAGAATATCTCGAGTTATCTTGAGTCGTGATGCGACTTGAGCCGAGCCTTGTCTAAACCAGAGGTATGTTGGACCCAAATTATGTAATTAGCCAAATTATGCATTTTAGCCATATAATGCATTCAACCAAATTATGTTCACGCCATGTTATATTTGCACTTAGCATGTCTTTTATTCAGTCTAGTGTTCGTCAAGTGTACTAACCGTATTTTGATTTTGGCATGGTAAGGAATATATGACATTTTGGGAGAACATAGTGATTGAAAACGTGATGAAAAGAAACATAGCGGTTGGGGGCATGGCGGTTGGGAAGCATGGTTAGCATGGCAGTCGGGATCGTTATCTGATGAGAGTATCATATTGGGATTTTGAGATAGAATTATATGACATGGTCATAATTGGAAGTAAATAAAGGAATGTGTCTGACCGGCCGGCAAAAGTGTGCGTCGTTAGGGCGCCGGCCTCGGGTCAATGGTTTAATTTCTTTGTAAAACAGGACTTTCCTCGAAATATTTAAAAACAAGTATAATGGATAGTCCAGAGTATCGATCCACAGGGAAAAGAGAGTTGGATTCAAAGATTTCGCAAATTGATTTTTTCGACGTTTCGGACGTCAACCTCAAAGTTTGTTTGATGTGGTTAACAATGATATTAACTAATTAAGGGAAAAACTAGATTAAGGAGTGGGGTTAAGTCCTTAAGTTTGGTCTATTCAAATCTTCTGTTGGTCTATCTCTTCTCCTTATAACACAATCTAGCCCCCGGTCTCGGGTTTTAGATCGAAAAATACTTCGATGAAAATCAGGATTTTAATTCATAAAATGGTTTGATGGATTCTTTCAAGTTCAAGAAAATGGGATCAAAAGATGAAGGTTATCGATCCAAGTATTAGATATACCAACTCTAAGGATGGCTATAACTAAGCAAGAACTTAACTCTTCATTTTTGTTTCAATAGGAAGAACTTAGAAAGATCCATCAATGGACATTAGATACATATTGAGAAGATATAGACCAACATGTTTTTGAATAAACCTCACATTTAGACTTAACCCACACTAGTTTAGCTACTCATATTTACCATAAACATGAGAGAAGTAAGAGAAAACATGATTAACAAACTTATCTAAGGAAAATATGAATGATCTAACCAATGCTATACTAGAAAACTCTTAGAAAATCAGGTTTTAAGATATGAAATGCAATACTAATGGAAACATAAAAGTAAATCTTACCAATATTTGAATGATTCCAAGAGAGTGAATGGATTCACAAGAGAAAACCACTAAAGATTACCAAACTTACTTAAAACTTGAAGATTAAAGCATGAAGAACAAAATATCTAAGGCAAAAGGGAGGCAAGAGCTCTCCAAAAATCTGATATATTCTGTAAAATTCTATATGTGTAATGTGTAGAGAGACACCTTTAGCCAAGGAATACAACCTACAAAATATCCTAACAAAAATAGGTGTTATTACAATTCTATCCTCCAAATTGGCATAATAAGAAGCTTCTTATTCTTTCCCCAGGCTAAAATTCTTTTTGGTCCCCTGATTTGGCACAAAAATCAATGTAAAGTGGTCCCCAAAGGTCAGCCATCCCAGACAAGATTTGGTCTGTTCGTACTTGATACACCGGTGTCAAGTAGTTGAGGCCCCGGTGTCACTATGGCTCTGTATCTAGTATTGTTGTGAAAGGAGTGGCACCGGTGTAAAGGAATTGAGGCACCGGTGTCACTATGGCTCTGTATCTGGATCTTCTTTGCAATAGGAAGAGACACCGATGTAAGCAACTTGAGGCACCGGTGTCATTGACACTCTGTATTCTCCATCGTTTACTGCCATCAGAAGGGACACTGGTGTATAGACATAAGAGGCACCGGTGTCACTATGGCTCTGGAACTTGGTTTCTCAGTGGGATCAAAGGGGGACACCGGTGTCAAGGAATTGAAGCACCGGTGTCACTGATCTCTAGAAAATGCTTCTTCTAATCAAGTTCGGGCTTTGACCTCTCGAACCTCGTGTGACCTCTCGGGGCCTTCTTTGACTTTTGAAGAGTTTGACTTTCGCACTTCAGGGTCCTCTTTTCTCTATTTGACCTGCAAGGGACATGAAATACCTTTTCGTGCATTATCGACTGTAAACATGAAATAAAACGTGCACGCAAGTTAAAATAGACGTGTTGAGCCGTAAAATACACAATAACATGCGCTCATCAATGTCATGACATGGTCAAACTGAAATGGATCTACTTGAAAACTCTAATTGTATCTGGAATATTGTGATATCACCAATTCAACGAGACTTGCATTTTGATACTTTATTTCAGTACTATCTATTACCGTTTTTGGATATACTGTTCATTCATAATTACACATCATGGGTAGAATTGTTATGACTTTCTTTAAAAAATCTTTTGGATGCAGTTTTTGTTGACAATTTTATTTATGAACTTATGTATTTAATTTGTCAAGAAACGATCATCTGTATTAAACTCTATGCTTTTAGATAAAAAAATTCAAAGTTTTAATTACTTTAATTTTTTAATAACATGTCCAAAAGTCGGGGCTTTACAAAGCAACACAAATATTTTCCTTTCAAGTAACATATCAACCTATACTGGATCTGTCTACAAAGCTCCCCCCAAAACAACAAATACGGTGAAGTGGTAGACAATACTTTCTTAAAGTTAATAGCATAACAAGAAGTGCTGCTAGAGGAGAGAATAATTGGTAAAGATAAACACGAAGTAAGCTATTCTTCAACATAGAATCACTAGATGAAATTGGAAAAAGCAAGTTTTATTTCATAACACAGATATCCGAATCAATTTATACGCTTCACAGCTAAATTATGAAACATTAATTCACCCGACCACTAGTGGGGGCCTTAGGCTTAACTAAGAAGTGCAAGCATAAAAGCTAACATTCATGGATATTAGGAGGAGAAGAGAAAAAATT
Source organism: Arctostaphylos glauca (assembly GCA_019985065.2). Lineage (NCBI taxonomy): Eukaryota > Viridiplantae > Streptophyta > Magnoliopsida > Ericales > Ericaceae > Arctostaphylos > Arctostaphylos glauca. Next base: position 14,341,526 of record JAHSPW020000011.1, on the reverse strand, counting down.
CAAACAGATGTTCCTCATAAGTTTTAGAAACATATCGGGGATCATCTGTCTAAAGAGCTTTATTAAAATAATACATGAAATGAAGTGGTAGAGTTTATCTATGTGATCATAAGTACTACATCTCGGTTGCTTACTTGCTATTGGGATAGTTGGCAAAATGAAGGAAACAACTGGTGACAAAATAGGACAAACAAAGCAGACCAAAAAACTTGGCCTTTTTTCGAGTATTGAGGACAACAATTTTAGGTCTATACCCAATCTTCATTTGCTAGACACACGCCAATCGTGCATACTTTCTAGAGGAGCAAAGAAAAGCATGCTTAACCATGAAACGATAATTGGGAAGGGCACGGAGGCATTGTAACTTCAACAACTCCTTCAAGCATCTGTGCGACCTTCCTCATCGTAGGCCTTAGAGATGGATCTTCTTGAATACACCATATTCCAACCATCAGAAATCTCTCCAGCTTCCTCCAGTCATTTAAGGCTTCTAAATCGTTCTCAACCAAGGCATCCAATCTCCCTTTCACAAAGCACTCACATACCCAATCAGTTAAAATTTCTCTCCCTTCTTCCCCCATTTCCCTATCCCCTACGTTTTTTCGACAAGTAATGATCTCTAGTAGCACCACACCAAAACTATAAACATCAACTTTAGTAGTGACTGGCTTGCTTCTAAACCATTCCGGTGCAACATACCCTTTTGTCCCTCTAATACCCGTACTGGTCTGGCTCTGATTGATCATCAGGAGTTTAGCCAACCCAAAGTCAGAAATCCGAGCATTGTAATAATCATCAAGAAGTATGTTTTGAGGCTTTATATCACAATGAATGATCTGTGTGTTGCATTCCTCGTGTAGGTAGAGAAGGCCTCTCGCGATCCCTAATGCAATTTGGCTCCTCTGTTTCCAACTAGGCTTCGTCTCTCCAAACAGGAAGCTAGCAATCGTGCCATTAGTCATGAATTCATATACTAACATCCGGTGCTCCCTTTCGTCGCAAAATCCAAGCAGTCGAACTAGATTCTTATGATGGGTCTGGCCAATCACATGTACTTCGGTTCTAAATTCCTTTTCTCTCTCATTTTCTTGAACTACCCTATCTAGCTTCTTGACCGCGACAGAATTTCTAGAATTTCCCATCTGTATTATCCCTTTGTAAACAATTCCAAAAGCTCCCTTCCCCAGTTCTTCCTTGAATCCGTGTGTAGCATCTGCAAGCTCTTCATATGTAAAACAACGAAGATTGGTTTCCCCACCTCTTAGCCCATTGGGATTTTTCAAGATTTTCTTGTGGTAGATTAGGAAAAAGCACAGGCAAAAGGCACCAATAAGTACAACATTGATGAAAACAGAGCTACCCAGAAGCACTGACCCTACAAGAATCAAAGTCTTATCATTTTTCTTTAAACTCTGAAGACCAGAACCAAGATCGGTAGTCGGTGGAGGAAGATTGTCTTTCCTGAATTTCATGAAAGCCTTCGAACTAACGCTAGTATCTTTTCTCCCATTAGAAAGTGGCAGCTTCTTCTTCCAGCAGCTATCACCCCTCAAAATAGCAACAGCGCAGAAACAATCGTTTAGGCAAGAATTTCTGCACATCTCTTCACTTATAGGCTTCAATTGCTCGTAGTCAGATGTAGGCCAATCGGTATTTATTAACACCGATAAGTCATACAGACTGCTGGGGGAACTCGGGTGGACATTTTCTTCACAACTTGGTGTGAAACTTGGCTTGCAGTCTCCGTACGTATCGTTTGGATCAAGCAATGAAAACCCTTCAGGGCAAGAACAAACAGGCCTTTGATAATCGTCAATTGTGCAAATGCTGTTGTACCCACAAGCCCCTCTACCTTCTTGCCCCCCAATATCAACACAAATATTTTTCGGTTCAGACCACAACATAGTCCAATTTTGTGGATTGGAATTTTCAATCTTCGGATGATAATAACGCGCGAAAACTCCATTAAAATCAAGAGTTGCTCGGTGATAGTAGTCACCAGGTGGGAGTACTTTGCTTGGTGCAAGTTCCACTCTTTGGTTACTTCTTGTCAACACATACATGTATCCTGTCTCGTTGAAAATAACCCGGTACCCACGGTTCGTAACATTATCAGCATCATACGTGTTGCTCCAGTAGTAAGCATCATAAGCAAAATTGGTAGCCACATCTCTGGTATTAAGCACAAGATTCCCGTCTTCAAGCAGGCGGAGCTGGAACCTGTTAGGAAAATATGTAGACTATGACTTTCCTCAACAAATTAGGAAGCTGGCACAAGCCCTAATCTAGCTGAAAAGCATAAAAAATCAGACTATGATCTTGCTTGTAAATTTTTAAATTTGATGGCGTAAAAAACTGTCTTAAATTTTAAATTTTATGGCTTAAATTTTTAAATCAGACTATGTCTGAACAAAGTGCACCTTCTCCAAGATCCACCCCAAGTATTCGGAAGTCTTCCTCATTCAATGTTCATGTCCACCAACAAGATATAAAGGAATCACCAACATAGTTTCCCATGAATATAGAAAATAGTGTAAAAGACCCTCTTTCAAAATCCCTTGATTTCTCTGTTTTTTTTTTGTTTATACCATTAGATCTGTTTAATTCACCGGGCAAATGATGAAGGAATGTATAATCTCATCACATATACAATCCCACTAGATAGTAATGGTGAAGGGATGTTCATATTGAATCCAAATCGAAAATATTTCAACCGAACACCAGATATTATGTGAACTTGAATATATAATCCAATTCAATACTCATATCTGATCAACCAAATTAACGGGCCCCTACATCTCTCTATTGGTTATACATATGCATAAATCAAGTCACATCCTCATTGTCATTAGACCCATATACAGAGCAACTATGTAGCATCCCTATCATTTAATAAGTAGAATGGTGACAGTAAAGAATGTTTAATTTTGCAACTTAAACCATTTTAAAACTGTGTAAAAAGCAAAATAAACAAGAAATAAGCGCAGTATTTCATTTATGTTAAAATGTTCCAACAGACCTTCCCCGGGAGAAATTCTTCTCTGACTGTCGAGAATAAATCACCCCTCCGGACTCCATAAACTGGGTAGGCAACATGGTGTCCGTCGGGTCTTTGAAGCTTTCCCATATGTTAACCGAATCTGTGCTTACAAGCACAAAGTTGCCGGTATCGTTCATAAAGCCATAAGCAACTTGGTTAGGAATTTGATCAGAAATCTGCGACTCTTTGCCTTGAGGGTCACGGAGCACCAGCCCTTTGTCTGCGGTTATCTCTACTTTCGATCCTGCGGCCACTGGTACACCTTGATTTGCAGACCATACAATGGTTTGGTCTTGTATTTTGTAATACCATATGGAGAGCAAGAAGAGATTGTTATGTTGGAGTTGTTTAAACCCAAAAGCAAAATCTTGAGAAGGTGATAGCCATGGGGTGGTGGCCTCATAGGTTGCGGTAATAGGTGCACCAAGGGATATAGCACCCTCAGGTTGAGCAACAGATGGAAATGGCAGAAGAAGGAATAAAAAATAGAAGAGCATATGAAGAAGAGGATAAGACATGGCTACAGAATGAAACAAGAGAAGTAAATTGTATGATATAAAAAGAAAAGCTGTGATCAAGAATTTGAGGCAAAAGGGAAAGACTTTCAAAGTCAATCCATACTTTGGAAACTGTTGCAATATCCTTTGATTTTCAGCCACTAGTTGGTCGTCTTCCATACGCCTAGTATATAGCTGGTTTTTGGTCCCCTACTCTTGAATAGTAGTAGTACCCCTAAGACACGAAAAATGGAACTAGAAAAAGATAACAGAAGATTCAAATTAATGAAGTAGTTGGATCCGGTCTCATTAAATCACATTCAGGGTCCCATGTCCAGAAATTGGACAACAGGTGTCTGTTCTTCATACCCTAGTCTTCGATGTGAAGTTCGAAAGGACGGAGGCTTCTTGGCAATTGAAGACTTAGTGTAATGTGGGTCCATTCCGGGGCCACCTCCAATGATCTTGACTTGTTTATCTCATAAGCTCATCAACTAGAACATATGTACAAAAAATTAAATTGATCAAACATATGTTATAGCCCGACCTTACCACGCTCATCTTAAAAACATTGACAGTTAAAACAAATGACCGTCTATTTTTCTCATGACAATGTGATTTGAAGCTAATATTATTCACGTTTCTTCTACATGAACAGCTTAGATTATTCAAAGTGGCCCCTACATCAGCTGTTTGCAGTGCAGTCCAGAGATTCCTCTGCCAAAAAGACTGGTCAACAACGTTAGTAATTGCGACATCAATTCCATGAAACAACTGTAACTATTCCAGAATTGATTTAGAATTGGTCAGATAAAACCAAAGTCTGTTGTACCAACAAACGATGAAGACTCGCTGAAAAAAAAAAAAGGTGGAGGCCAAGAAAGAATTAGGCTAGGGAAAAAAGAAGGTTGCTGCAAGCCAGGGCCAAAATGAAGGATTCCACACAGAGGGGGACGGCATCAGCAGAGGGAAAAAAAAAACAACGGACTTCGATGGCTGCAACAAAAGGAATTTAATGAACAACAACATCAGAGAGCATGGAACATATTAGCGCGACGACGTCCCTTTCAATGATCGACTAAATCTTATTCTAGGGCGTGGGTGAAGTTTGTAATATGAGTAACAAAGATTTTATTACTTTTGTTGGATTTATTATTTGGATCACGTTCTATGAACTAGATAATTTCAATTCATGAAATTTGTATTATTGTTTCCATATAAGTGTGTGTTTGATATTAATGATTTCAGATACAATGGCTTTGATTGATTTGTAGTAATTAATTGTGATAAATTATACTACCGTAGGACGGATCGTACTAGGTGGAGATAATCTATGCCGCTTAATGATACATAAATATTTTTAGGGGATATTGCAAGGGAGGCCAATGTTGAGATATTCAGTAAAAGATCATTACCATAACCGATTCCATATTTGAACTATAAGTTCGTACTACGATTTTAAACTTAACAAATCAATTCTGACTAAAAAAAGGATAAGAGAGTAAACTAACACTCAAAAGTAATGACATGCAAAAATAGGATTAAAACATAATTTCAAAAAATGAATGAGATAAAAACTTAAGCCGCATGGTTTCATAGTACTCTGATTCAAATTACCAATATATTATTAATTAATCCAATCCGATACTCATATCTGATCAACCAAATCCCCTTCTACATTTCTCTGTTGGTTATGCATAAAATAAGTCACATTCTCGTTGTT
>JAHSPW020000011.1:14258766-14328766 GCA_019985065.2 Arctostaphylos glauca | reverse complement strand
TACCATTATCGCAAGTACAATATATCCATAGCTATAAATTACCATAGTTCATGATGTGATTTTCATGTCTGGACTACCAACACTCTCATAAGTGATTTCATGAGAAATGTATCTGTAACAAAATACTGTGTCACCTCATCTCATCGTAAAATCCTCATTCTGATCAAGAGAGAAAAATTCCCCACAAAAGTAAACTTACTTTTATTCATGGTTTTAATACTTAAAATCAATCATGAGGCTTTGTACCCATATAACAAATGAATACCCATTAGAAACATATAACCACATTTCTCTAAATAATTTAATTTAAAATTAAACTTAGTGAAAAGTTGTCTGAGACAATTATGTAATTACCATAAGAGTAGAAATGCATAATTTCATATCTTATAACTCACCAATTTGCCTAGAAGCCACACTAACAACTCATCAAACAATATTTTCTCCAATAAAACTATGTTTCATTTATTTCACATTTCTTGAAAATGTTATGACTCTCATTCTATTCCACATACCACACCACACCACACCACTTGGTTTAGCCTTAATGATTACTCCATTTAGTTTAAATTCAAGAGCCACGTCTTTTAGATTACACCCGCTGATTAAATCCTTAACCTCCACATGTACAAGTAAACATGTATATACAAAGATGCCTTATGGTCAAAGTGTCTTTTCATTTGCAAATGAATAAATTCATTCAATAGAGGATAATATGAATATGCATTACTACAATAGTATTTAAATATGACACTATAAAAGTAAATAACATGTCAATTTTTATAAATCTGTCATTGAAAAATAGAATAAGTATTAATGTCAGTTTACAAAAAAAACTGTCATCACTACGACAATAGTGTTTAAATATGACACCATAAAAATAAATAACATATACATTTTCACAAATCTGTCATTGAAAATATTAAAATAAATATTGATGTAAATCTATAAATAAAACTATCATTACTACTATAATAGTGCTTAAATATCAAAATATAAAAGTAGAAAACATGTCGATTTTTGAAAATCTGTCATTGAACAAACTGCAATAAGTATTGATGTCAGTATACAAAAAAATTATTATGTAATATTTTTAAAGGTAATTTAAATCAGGGTCCTATTAGCTCAGACAGCGTAGATTTTCATTCACTTTTTAAAATTATGTTTACATCCTATTTTTACATGGTTTGATGTTTTTGTCATTACTTTTGAATGTTAGTTTACCCAATTACCCCTCTATCCTCTCTTTTAGTGAATATATATAATTCCTGATTCAGTAGGTTTAAAACCACAGCAGTAATTAGGCTTGAAATGTAAAATCAAATATGGTAAATACTTTTCAGTAAATCTTAAGAATGTCATCAGAATCAAAAAGATACTCACTGGAATCTTCAAAAAATTCACCAAAATCTATTAATATATCCGAAATTTGTCTTAGTGACTTTGGTTCTGAAATCAGGATCCAAAAAATCATATCTTTTTTATCTTTTTCAGAGAAATCTGTTAATATACCACTTCCACGAAATTTGTTTTAGTGATTCATGGGAATCTTGAGAATATCACCGGATATTTTTTTATTTTTGCACAAAATCATATATTTTTTATTTTTTTATGTTTCTAAATCTAAATTTTTTATATTCGTCATCTTGTATGACATAGAATTGCCAATTTCATTTTTTTTATCGAAATCTGAGTGTTGCGAGTTAGGATGAGAGATTTTACCGTCAACCTAAATAATATTTACCAAAGACAATTTGAATTTTGAAGTGAGTGAAGTTTGTTTTATTGTTATTCCTATTTGTAATATCCGTTTAGGATGATATTGGTCGAATATTATATGACAGATTTTACATAAATTTGTCATAATCTATAAATTTATCATCTCAAAAGAACAAAATATTTTGGAGTTGTATAAATTTACCATCTCAAAAGAACAAAATATTTTGGAGTTGCATAAATTTACCATGATCTATAAATTTACCATCTCAAAAGAACAAAATATTTTGTTGTTGCATAAATTTATCATGATCTATAAATTTACCATCGCAAAAGAATAAAATATTTTAGAATTGCAGAAATTTACCATGAATTATAAATTTACCATTGCAAATGAATAAAATATTTTGGAGCGAGTTAGGAAGAGAGACTTCTGAGCTAATAGAAACTATTTTTTCCAAACATTGATCCAATGATCTCACATTTTGCTTGGTGTCTGAACTGATATAGAAATGAAATTTTAGTTTCTTTTTTTTAAGAGTTGAGTACTTGAATTATGCAATTTTTAAAATTAAGGATAATTTAGATATTTTTTTAAAAAAATGACCAAAACATAACCTTTAAAAGTAGATGAGATAGAAATCTAGTAAACACTTGTAGATCGGACCAAAAAATAAGTACCCCTATTTTTATTATGTCGATTTTCAAGTTCGTGACATAATTAATCCCCCTTTATAATGTTGGTTTTGATTAAAAGTGACATCGAAACCAAATAGTAAAAAACATTTGGAAACCTTCTAATCTCGATTTTGATTAAAACTTATATTAGAACAAAAAAAAACTCCTTTATAATGTCAGTTTTAATTAAAAGTGACATGAAAATCATGAAAACTTTTTTAATGTCAACTGACATTGAAACAATAAAAAAAATTGTTGAACACATATATTATATATTAAATATTATAAATATCTCATGAATGTTATTTTCGGTACGCAGTGGCTAGAGATAATGTGCGTAAGGTATTGGTTGGGTGGAAAATCAGAGGCTTGAAACTTGAGAAGAAAAGATAATGGTGTTCTGGCCATATTGAGTAGATAATGGTATTATATTTAATGATATTTTGTGACTATCATATTTATAGTTAACAATGACAATTATAATACATCATCTTATACTTTTTAATAACATTATATATATATATATATATATATATATATATATATATATCAATGACAGTTGTAAACTACCATAAAATATTCAAACTGTCACCTCTGTAAATGACAATTTTAAAACTGTCATCTTTCACGTTTAATGACAATTTTCAACTGTCATATTTAACTATTGTTGTAATAGTGAAGGTTTTCGAATCACAAATATTAAAACTACATATCCGTATAAATCAACACATTCTATCAAATTTAGATAGCCATAAATTTGGTTAATCACTGACCACGTGTCCTACGGTACAATAACCTTGCACCTATCAAGATTATTTGATTTGTGGTCATGATCGTGAAGTGTTGCTCATGAAGCGCTACGTAACATACTTTCGTGTCACATAAGCACCACCATGACACAATCCCCATGCCAGGTGTCGCCAAAGACATGCCATTTAAACCTTGGCTATAAAATTATATTCGAAACCATCAATGATGATTTGGAACACTATATGAGCTATGACAATTGCATATGAAATATTATATGAGCTATGAATCAAGAAACTCCACATGCAAATGCTCTACATACACAAACATCTAATAATCCGCTAATGTCTCTTGTGTGCCTTACTCCTATTTATAAGGGTACTAGTGTCTCTTCCTTGAGACGCGACGATCTCCCAAGAGTCACCAAAGCAATTAACCGTTAATCTGAACAGAATATATATTCTATAAACTCGACAATTGAACCAACTTCGAGTTTCGAATATGGAAAAACAAGATGTTCCAACTTCGAATCTGAACTTGGCCCACCCGTCCCGATCTGTGTGAACGGAACGTTCCCTATCTCAGGCCCGTTTAAGGTCCCTAATTTCTTTTTCTTCTCTATACGGATAACGCTTTAGGCCATCTAGCTCTCAATCCCACCTTCGCAACTTTTCGCGGTCATATCGTACTTTATGTCCTGTTTGTCTCCAGTTCTTGAACATGAACCTGCCTGTTTGGGATCCTCTCCCTTCCATGAGTGGGTCATGTAGTTCGCCTGTTGATGGTGGTGGCAGAGACGAGTCCTCATGCGGTGGGTCTTGATACTCTTCTTAAGGCTAACAAGTGAACCGCCTTTTTCAAGTCGCCTACTCTTTTTTCAAGCTCTCGGCAACATGCACATGCGTAGGAGCATCTCTTTACCAAACTTATTTAATTATCTAAGGAAAGATTCAATAATTCTTATTTAAGTTTTATCTCCTTCAGGAGGTATGGAGACCTTCAGGTGATGTGCATAAGTGAGACTTTTCGGTTATCATAAAACCCGATAATGTCCTATTTCATTCACATCCCTCTAAATTTTTGACCTATCTTCCATCTCAATCCATCTTCGATCTTTTTAGAGCTTAAATAGATGTGCATAGTGTTGAAAAAATAGTTACTTTACCAAATTAAACTTACACATAAACATAGTTTTGTTACACTTGACTAAATAAATCAAGACGATGAATACGAACAAGTTAAAATAGTAAAATCATACGACACAAAATAAGGATTTCAAAAATAGCCTATGAAATTGAAAGAGGCACGACAAGTCTCTGTCCAGAAACTGCATGCGCCTCCCTCTATGAAGGTTTTGTCAATGGCACGCAACTCCAAGCTACAACTCAGAATACTCATAGCGGTCTGATCTATGATTCACAGTTGTAGCAGACAAATGCCAAGTATGTTTTGGATACCCAAAATATGTAGAAAGTAACAACATAAATGAAAGTGAGAGAGATAACATGAGAGAAAGGAAGTAAAAGAACACGTTGTGAATTTACAAAAGTCCCTAATTATAAAAGCCTAAAGTCTTTTAATAAAGGAGTGTATTCTTTTATTTTAAACCAGAAACCCACTGGTTTAAAATACCAATTACCAAATAAATAAATTAAAAAAGTTTGAGAGAACTCAGCAAACCAGGTCTTGAACTGGAACCCTTTAATCAGAAGTTAACTATTGCACATATGATATCAAAACATAGCTTAAGGTGTGAGTTAGCACATGGCCATGATTCTCATGAGGGTTTAAAGAACAACCTAATTGTGGGGGTCGCGGCCTCGGGACGCTCCCACTTAAGTGAAAACACAAGAGGGATTTAAAAATACACAAGAAGGAGTAAATCTTGTTAAGTTCATGTGCTCATTGTCTCGATAAGATGGATCAAAAAGGATTAAAAATACAAGAAACACAAACAAGTAAAACATTTCATTATAAATAAAAAGCAATAAAAGAAATATATAAATTTTTTTTCTAACAATTAGTTAATCTTGTTCAAATGGTCCATGTTTCTCAAGTTGTATGCTTCAACGAACCAAGAACATGAAGTTGGGACTTTTGAGATTTTGTGGAGATTTTTTCTGGGTCGAGTTTCCTAAGAAAAAGTTTGTCCAAATAAAACAAAAAACTCAAGAAACAAAAGAAACTCAGACAATCAGAAAAGTAAATCCCTGTAATTAAATCATCGTAAACAAGCTATTTTCTGAATTTTGATCTACCAATTAATTCATAATTTGTTCTTACAAAATGCTCTGGATACACTTCTCCATCATCTCCTCTTAAAATCTGATCATAAACTTATAAGCTTGATCTTAAACAAATAACCAAACAAAAAAACTCTCAATCACTTCAAGTGAATAGGAGTGTTCAAAAAATTGAAGCAAAAACTGTATAAAATAAAAACCCACAAAAGGGCAAAATAATCTAAAGAGATTTCCTTCCTCTTTCTATTTGTTATGACTGGGGTTTGATTTGCTCGCCGGCGCCATGATTAAACTTGTGATCTCCACAAAATGTGGATGATCAGGCTCCTTCATTTGATGATCTCCTCTCCATTTGTTTGGATCAGCAGAGAATGAAGAAACAGATAGTAAAAATCTTCTTGGTAGACTTCTTTCTCTGAGAATTACATGAGTAATCTTCTTGCTTTCATAATGAAGGAAAAATGAAGAACCCCTAAGAAAATGGATGAAAATCAAGGCAGAAAAAACAGCCAAAGCTCTGCGGCAGTTCTTCATAGCAGCACTACTGTTTGGTGGTTGGAGAGAAAATGAAATTAGCTTATGGCTAATTGTTGCCAATATGGACCTGATTTATATGCTGATCTGCTTTTCAAGAGACACGGCAATGCGTTTCTGCTACTTGTAGTTTGTACTATTCAAGTTTGAACTCGTGTTTACTCGTTAAAAAATTCATTCAAGATCGATATATTATATAAACAAATCAAACTCGAACATGTTTTTTAACTTTTTATACTTGTTAAACTTTCAAATCAAGGTTGAAAAAACTACTGTACTACTCTGCTTATTTAGCTTATGATGTACAAAAAAAATCCAATCTACTTGAAATCGGGCTCGTGTTTGACTCGATTAAAACTCGTTTGAGTTCGGAGCTCTGAAGAAAGTTGATTTAACTATTCCAAACAAGTTTCGACAATTAATTTCTCGGGTTTGTCTTTTGTTTATTTGTTCTAACATTGGGTGAAAACCCACTTTATGTGTGGCTCATAAGCCATTAAAAACACGAGCAGTGTCATATTACATAAACATATACGAAATAAATAATTTTGAATCTTGACCACATTATTTTTCTTATAATACTTTTTTTATGCATTTTTATGTTACCTATTTTGTTATTAATATCTTCCACAAAGAAATTACTTCCTTTTGGTCAATGGGTTGGAACTTGGAAACAGCTTACCATGTGCAAAATGAGAGACAGGACTCCATATATAACATGTCTCATGTGACTTGTCACATGCCACCAAATAATTCACCACCTCCATCACTCCTTCCTGCTGGTGTATGTGTAATCAAATCTCCTGGACAGAAAATCAATCAAATAACTTTTCGTCTCTGATCGACGAAAAGACACTCTGATGATTAGTGCATATAATAGTAAATTACAATAAATTTACCCATGGAGTTGTAGAGGTTCTCTCTCACTTAATCTGAGTCATTCGCAACTTCTAAGTTCTCATTAGAAGCAGCTTATACTTCCTAACAATTGACCCTAACTAGAAAAGTCTTATTTCGATTCTTCAAAGTCTGGTCTTATTTACACTATTAGAGTTTAATTCAACTGTCCACTTCTCGTAATTATAATCAAATTGGCAGTTGAAATGGCGTACGATGAGGCTTAGGATTTTTCTTTTTTCTTTGTCTAGATCTAGTCCGAACTATTCAGATCTGAAAAATTATCCTCTTTCTATTGAAATCTGACCACAATTCTTAGGCTGCTTTTCTCATGTCGACAAACACAACCTTCTTCTCGATAATATGTTACATGCTCATGCACAAAAACACCATGCTGCCAAACTGACTTCTCCGTATAAGAGAACTCTAATTGAATTAATTAGGTTTTACCTCTTCCAGTTTCATTCCTTTTTCCTTGCATACATAAAGTAGATATTCATCTAATATGGTTTTGAACCAGATCCTCTCCAATTTAGAGAAAACTAGACTAGTCCAATTTTGACTTTTTAGTCCTATTTTGGACTCATTTTAATAATCTTCGCCGTTTATATTATAGAAATCATTAAAAAGTTTATCAATCCTCACCTTAACATTAAATGGATATTGTTCCAAGTGATCGTTTCATGTTCATCTTCAACAATAAGTTCTGATCCAGTGTGTGTGTGTATCGTTTTATGTTCATCTTCAACCATATATATCCTCTCCAATTTAGCTAGCTGGTACATCAAGAAGCTATGATGCAAGTTCCTTCGACTCAGAATGTACTTTCACGTACTGTATATATATATATATATTAGGAATCCTTTTACCCACAAATAAAATAAAATAAAAATATGCAGCTGCTTGTTTTCTAAAGATTAGAAATGATTGAAGATATACAACATGGTTTTCAACAACTTGGAAGTATGATCTCGATATATAGGTGCCCACCAACCCCATCTGGCGATTATCTTTGAAGTAAGTGTGCACGTGAGAGAGAGAGAGAGAGAGGGAGAGAGGGTATTGTAGGAACAAACAAATTGAAATCCTATTGTAGGAACAAACAAATTCTGGAAATTTTATTTAATTTCTGAAAAATAAAATAATACATAAATTTAAACAATAACACAATTTAAAATTTGCAAACCGAGGCCCGTGAATTTCACGGTGTCCTTAAGACAAATTGCGCCGCCTCACCAAAGTGCTTGAGGATTTGTCTGGCGTTCGTCTCCCAGGATACAATGGTTGAATTCGGTTTCGGTAGCACCTTCCGAATACCGGCTATCGAACTGATTTATTTTTTGTACTCTCTTTGACCGAAGAATGCGAAGAACACTCGAAGAACACTTGAGGGAGAAGAATGATTGCTCTGATTTTTTTGTGTGTGTCTATTACCAAAAGGATGATGCTCAATTTATAGATCCAAGGGGAGCCTAAAAATTTATTCCGTAATAAATCTAGAAATTAATGTCCAGATTTAATATACAAAATAAATTCTGCGGTTATAATTCTGAAAATAAATTCTCAATTTAAAATCAGAATTAAATTAGGGGTTTTGATTCTTTAAATCAATTACACAATTGATTCCATATCACCATGTGTGGGCTCAAGTCTATAAGTGGCCCAAGCAAGCAAACCCAATCTCTTGGGCTTATGGGACCAAAGACCACGCCACACCAAGTCAAGCCAAGCCAAGCCCAAGCCTAGACCCATGACCTATGGATCTCGGACCACAGCTCGATCACGGTCCAGACAGGCGGCGGCGGCGGCGCGTGTGACCTATCACCTTCCCGCATACTGCGCATGGTGTATATTTAGAGAATCAATTTCTCATGCAAACCTTAATGGATTTTAACCATTCTTTTCAAGGTTTAAACTACTCAAATAAGAGTACACAAACCCACAAAGACCCACCTCAATTAGTCTTTAGGGAACCCCTTAATTTTTGGAACAAAGTCACCAAATAATATAGATTAAAATCCATTTTTTCCAACAGGTATGGCTATATATATGTGGGTATGACTATATATATATATATGGGGAAAGACCAAAGAGACTAACACTTTTTTAGACCAATTTTAGATCAACGTCTAAACTCTTAACTCCCAATTAAATTTTAATGATCCGAACTGTTCAATGTGTTTAAAATGGGCCCATTTGGACTGTGGTTTTTATGTGTTTATTTATTGAAATTTTTTCGTCCTTATTTGAAATTTTTTTGCAATTTTTGTTTTTCATCAATTTTTTTTGATTTATTGGTTCATCTCGACAAGAGCTTTCATAAAAGTTATCAATTATCGGCTAAATTTGAAAAAAGTTCAGAAAAGACAAAAATAAATTAAAAAACAGAATTTTTTGTACTTATTCATCGTCTTTAGTGATTTTTTTTAACTTTTGGACACAATTTTATACTCATTAGATTCCTTTCATTAAGAAGGACTAATAAACTACAAAACATTGAGATTTAAACAACAAATGTAAAAAAAAAATGAATAAAGACAAAAATTTTAAATAAATACTAACTACAAGCCAAATAGGGCCAATATGTTTTTACGGGTACCCGTGAGAAATAAACTCAAAATATTATCGAAAAGGGCTTGATCCAAACAGTGGTTCATAAAACAGTTCATGTCAGCATTTTGAACCACTATTTGGATCAAGCTCTTTCCGGTAATATTTTGAGCTGATTTCTCGCGGGTACCCTTAAAAACATGTTTTAAACACATTGAACGGTTCGGATCATCAAAATTTAATCGGGAATCAAGAGTTTATACGTTGGTCTAATATTGGTCTAAAAAAGTGTTGGTCTATGGAGCCATCCCATATATATATATATATATATATCTCTGATTCCAAACAGTGGTTCATAAAACAGTTCCTGTCAGCATTTTGAACCACTATTTGGATCAAGCCCTTTCCGGTAATATTTTGAGCTGATTTCTCGCGGGTACCCTTAAAAACATGTTTTAAACCAATGTTATCGATACCGTACCGTACCGGCCGGTACGTACCGTTTTGGCAAAAAAACGGTACCAAGTACCTCTAGTACCGTACCATTCTCAATACCGGCCGTATCGGCCGAATACCGGCCGGTACCGGATTTTTTTTTTTTTTAATTTTTTTTAAGAATTGCGGAAAAAATTAATTTTTTTTGGCTTTCTCTCTATAATTTATATATATATTGATAGTTGTAATAAATCCGGTACGGTATCCGGTACATGACCGGTACCGGTACGTACCGTACCAGTAGGAAAACCGGTACCCAAACCGATTCGGTATTCAGAACATTGTTTTAAACACATTGAACGGTTCGGATCATCAAAATTTAATCGGGAATCAAGAGTTTAAACGTTGGTCTAATATTGGTCTAAAAAAGTGTTGGTCTATGGAGCCATCCCCATATATATATATATAGAGTATATAGAGTGAGCTTCTATTGAGGGATCCCTCATTTTGTTAAAATGAGGACCTCCCATTTTCTAATCAAATATTAATCATCGGAACCGTTCATTGTGTTTAAAACATGTTTTTAAGAGCACCCGCAAGAAATCGGCTCAAAAAAATATCGAGAAGGGTTTTGATCGAAGCAGTTTTTCATAAAACTGTTCCTGTCAGCATTTATGAACAACTGTATGGATCAAGTCCTTCTCGATATTTTTTGGAGCCGATTTCTTGAGGGTGCCCTTTAAAACATGTTTTAAACACATTGAACGGTTCTGATTATCAATATTTGATCAGGAAATGGGAGGTCCTCATTTTAACAAAATGAGGGATCCCTCAATAGAAGGGGACTCTATATATATATATATATATATATATATATAGAGAGAGAGAGAGAGAGAGAGAGAGAGAGAGTTCCCTTCTAATAAGGGATCCCTCATTTTACTAAAATGTGGACTTTTCATTTTTAGATTATATTTTGATGATCTGAATCATTCAATATTTTTAAAACATATTTTTAAGGGTACCCGCGGAAAATCGGCTTAAAAAAATATCGGGAAGGGCTTGATCCAAATAATTTTTCATAAATGCTGACAGGAACAGTTTTATGAGAAACTGCTCGGATCAAGACCTTCCCGGTAACATTTTAAGCTAATTTCTCATGAGTATCCTTAAAAATATATTTTAAACACATTGAACGGTTCGGATCATTAAAATTTGATCAAGAAATAGGAGGTCCTCATTTTAACAAAATGAGGGATCCCTCATTAGAAGCTTACTCTATATATATATATATATATATATATATATATATATATATCTGATTCCATCCTAAGATAGAAGAAAATGGTCGTTGGTTTATTTAAGTAAAAAAAGAAGCACTACGGGACGACATGGTTAATGAGACTCCCAAAATCAAATTTAAAGGGAAAACATATATAGTATCGTTTTGGGGTGGTCTCATGGGTTTGGATTTAGAAATGCATGTGAATCCAAGATTCTCTGTGATCAATCTCTCTTTTTATTCAATTATCTCCCCCCCTTTCTCTCTCTCTCTCTCTCTCACATGTGTGGCTGCATTTTTTATTTGGTATATCAAATTCCGATGGAAAAAGAAACATTTTTTTATGTTTCGATATTGAGTTAGTTTACTTCTACGAGTTTCACAAATTAGTTTGATTCTCAATTTTTTCCAAATGTACAATGTCAAATTTGTAATTCACTCTTCAACTTCTCACTTGAATTTCGATAGTTCTTTTTTATGCTGCAAAATAACTTTAGACACTAAGACGTTAGTGATGATCGGAGTTGAGTCGCCAACGGGCACTCCGATACTTAAGTGAGCTCTTGTAGTGAGAGAAAGTGACTTAAGAATAGCTTGAGTAAAAACCCCAAGGGGTTGGCTTTGTGTTCAAGGTTTGAAATTTAGAGGTATGCTCCCTCCTAAGTCTCAAGTTCGAAATTCTCAAATACTATCAACTCCTTTGGGATTAGTCCATACAGAGCAAAATACTTTGGCTTTAGTTGGAGACCCCACAAGTAGACGGTGGGATTGATCCCCCAAAGGCTAGTCGGCATTAGGTTGGAGTAATCTCAAAACCAACCGGATACCTCGGCTATCAAAAAAAAAAAAAAAATAGTTTGAGTAAATAGCACGCATGCACTTGAGATTTGAATGCTCGTGAAGCATTTATAGAGAATTTCCAACAGACTGAATGAGACATCGGCCGGGGATGCCGTCAGAGCCGGCCCCGGGGTAAGCCCCGCAAGCCCCCCGGCACGAGGCAACCAAAAAAAAAAAATTCATAAATATATTAAAAATATAAACATAAATAAAATATAAACCTGGAAAATTTCTAAATTCTAATTTGCTTCAAAAAATGCAAGAAGAAGTTGTTTTCTTTGAATCGGATCGTGCTAGTCATAAAGCACTATGACCGGGGTTGTATTTTGATTTTGAATTTTTAATGTAATTCAAGCTAAAAGTGTAATATAATCTTATTTTTGTTCTTGTTTTGTTGTTTGATTATATGTTTTTTAATTTTATTATGATTTAATACTAAGTGGGCAACCAACTTAAGCCCGGGCTTGGGCAACCCAAATGTCGGGGCCGGCACTGGATGCCGTGTCATGGGTTGCAAAGCACAGTGACTCTGCCACGTGACCTAAGTCTGTGCGGATTGGACAAATGTGTTCGCATGTCCTGTAACCGTCTCTCCTCTGCATCTTCCTAGGAAATCGCCCGCAACATAGGGGATACACCTCCACGTGGCCATGCCGAGCTTAGAGCCCTCGACGACATGACGAGAGGTGACATGACTATATACAGTGGACGTGATAAGTCACACGAACCGTTGTCTCGCCAGATGCTGCCATGCGTCACAGATTTGATTGCTAGAAACAAAACGCTTCGATTTCCTGCGTAGCTATTTTGAAAATCGTGTTTGGGTATATAAGGGAGGCTTACTAGAGAGAGAAGTACGCTTTCACTCTCTCTCTCTAGAATTCAAACCCAGGGTTAACCCTTGGCAGTTCACTCACCTTGATCTGAATCGACGTTGTTCCAGTGTTGCTCGCGAATTCCAAGTACCATTGAACTATCGTTGTTGGGGCTATCATGTCAGTCCTAAAAACTAGCCGGGTCTCATTACTTGGCCAAGCACTCTTAGCATTAGGCCAAGCTTCCATTTGAGTTGATTTTTTTTGTTTTCCACGACACTGGCGCACTAATTGATAGGATGTCAAAGCCCAAAGTTGATTCTACTGAAATGTTGTCATCCAACATCGGTAGATCAAGGTCGAGTAGTTCTTCCGAGGCATCAGGTGCCGAGGAGATGAGCTATACCAGATTCTTTGTCAATGCTGAGAGCTTGCCGGACAACGTCCACATAAACCTGATTGGGCCGGGCGAGGAGCCCCAGGCCGTTGATGCACAAATCATTATGCCACTAGTAGTGCACTAATCAAATTTGATTCTCCCTTCACCCCTTCCCTAGGCAAGTACTCTATACCCTTAACTTGACAACATCTTAGCTGACCATCAACTTCTACCAAACAGTGATGGGGATTGTCGAACTAAGAGAAAAATATGGCATTACCTTCAGGATAGAGGATCTGTTTGGCGTATACTACGTCGGTATAAACCAAGCCTCCAAGAGGGGAGGTACCTTCCTTGCCAATCCGACAAGAGAAAATTGATCAAAAAATTACCAGACTCGAATAAATACGCGAACAAGTTCATGCTCATAAGCAGGGAAATTCAAATTTGCCCTCAACGAGCTAAGGTACTTTCCAATGTCGAGAGTTATAGGGCAAACAGGTAAGCCTCGATTCTTACATTTATTTTTCTGCCATCTTTAGATATTCGATTTTCCTGATAATCGAATGGTAGAGCATCTGAACAAGAGGGCTAACCAAGAGCATATTGACCGAGTTCTTAAGATACCTAGGAAAGAGAGGAAGTGCGCTCGGCTACTAGGCTATATCAACCCCACTAACCTACAAATATTCAACAAGCAAAGTACATGTAATATGTACGGAAGCACTAACATGCCTTATCGAATTACAGAATTTATTAAGAATAAGTTTGAAAATGATGAAAATTAAATTTTTTTTCCGTGTAAGTGAGAAAATAAAATAATAAAAATACTAGAAGTGATGTGATTTTTTTTATTTTAAAAGAAGAAAATATCATGCATCATGTATATGCTTATTTTAATTGAACTTTACGCAAACTAGCCCAGTATGTTTTGAGACGTGCAATTCAAAACCAACCTGACTGGTAATCCAAGACTTGCAAATCAAGACGTGAAAGATTTTTCTTTTCTTTTATTTACCAATAAAATAACACAACATATTTTAAGTAATTTTATTATCCATTCACCTTTATTTCCTTCCAAAAAAAATCCAAGGTCCTTGAAACTTATACAATACCTATACAAACAGGAACTCACTTTTATTAAACTTCTGACCACCCAAACTTGATAAAGGAGATAAGGAACCAAAGAAAAGAGAAGAGAGAAGATGGATTGCATGACAATGAGAATAGGAGAAAATGCAAAGGAATGTTTTAAGGGGTTTGAGAGATTTTTTCCCAAACAAGTTTCTGGAACAAGTTTCTCAAATATTTTTATTTTTTTCCCAAACAACTTCCTCTCTCTATAAAAGAAACGTTTTTTTCCCAAACAAATTTCTGAAACATTTATACCAAACAACGTCTCAGAGTTTTGTTTCTAAAAATTGTTTCAGAAACACTCAAAACGAACACACCCAGATCTATAAGCTCTCATTCAATACTTTGGTTTTCCCATGATGCATTTTCTTTCCAAATAACATCACTAAAACCAAATACTCTAGCAAAGCAAGAAACCAACTGCTCCTGTATCACCTCTTCAGCAGGAAGCGCCACCCCTGTCTCTATTCTCATAGAAGTAACCTCCTTGTCTGCAATCCCACAAGGCACAATATGCTTAAAATAGCTCAAATCAGGATCAATGTTAAATGCCAAACCATGTGAAGTTATCCCAGATGAAATCCGAACTCCAATCGCACCGATCTTTCTCTCTCCCACCCACACTCCTGTCTCACACCTATTTCCAGCACGAGCTTTCACACCGTATAAAGATGCCAATTCGATCATAGTCAACTCGAGTTTCTCCACATAATTTCGTGCGCCAAGTCCCATATCACGAAGAGAGAGAATGGGATATAAGATAGCTTGGTGTGGACCATGAAATGTAATGTCTCCTCCCCTCTGTGTGTAGTGAAGTTCTGCTCCTATGTTTTTGAGGTCAGGTTCGGGGACTAGTAAGTTATGATCTGTTCTTCGTTTGCCAAGGGTATATGTTGGTGGATGCTGAAGGGATAAAAGAGTATCAGAAACCTGTTGAGTTTTTCTATCTGAGACCAGCTTTTCCTGAAGCTTGAGTGCCTTTAAGTAGTTGACAGTGCCCATTTTCCAAACTTCTAGACTCCGAGAAATTGCCATTCCCTGTGAATCATGATCTAACAAAATTTCATATCCATCATTCAGAGATCTTACTGACAAGCAAACTCAAGGTGCCAAATGTGCAAAACAACAAAACATAAAGCAACTGCGTGCCAATATTGCCAGGAAAATCAACGAAAACATGCCAAGGGAAAGTTTCCCGAAGAAAATGGACTTGAGGGGAGACTTAAGGGAAGTATACTAGTAAGAAAGCGTTCTAACTGCTGTCTTCTTTCTTTCTTTAACGCCATTCGTGTTGGCTTATTTCATTCCGTAAAGATATACATAAGCTATAATCATTCAACGAATACATAATAGAAAACGACATTGCAAATGTCAGGATACTACGTGCTTCAAAGAAGCTGAACAAGATAAGCGAGATCAAGGGAAGCATAAAAGTCCAAAAATGGCAGAAATGACGAAAAAAAGCCAAAAACATCACCACAAACAAAAACAAAAAAATGCTCTCTAACACCTTGGACCAATCTAGAAAAGGCAGCTGCTAAATGCACGTACTAAGAACTCTTCTGTCTTGCCAAATACTTGAAACAACAAACAATAGGCAGTGCCTAAGCTTAAGAGAGGAGGCATAATCAAAAATCGAGAAGGAATAGTCTGGGTCCAAAAAATGACAACAAATTAGAACCATCAATACCAACTGTTCAATACTTCCCGTATCAACTCTTTAATTAAGACTTATGGACACCTATGAGAATACATTCTACATGAGAAACACCCCAAATGTGACATCAAATTCTAGTGAAGAAAGCCCTCACACCAAAGCAAAAAGGTTCCAATTCAAACGGAATGATTTCCATCTCCAAGAGTCTGAATTACCCATATTTCCAATTGGAAATTGGCATATGACTTAATTAACTCTCATTATACAATCACACATTGTCAGATTACTCATCTAGGAAATTTTCCACTCATCCTATCATACATTCACTATCCAAACTACTCAACAGTGTACACACACAAACTCACACAGGCATTTCATCAAACATCACATATTATTTATGAATCCCATCTGTACACATCATTGAATTGACTTAGTTCACACATTATTTTGTAAAAAAGAAAGGTACCAATTCACATGACGAGGAAGTGAGTTCATGTCCACGAGTCTGAATTAGCTTTACTTCCAATTGGCACTTGGTATTTGATTCAATCAACTCTCAGCGTACAAGCACAAGTTGACAAACAATTCATCTATCAAAATTTTCCTCCATCCTCTCTCGCATTTACAAGCGGACTACTCTAACAGTTGTATACAGAAAAACTCACACAGGCATTTCATCAAACAATGATAGGCTAATTCTTTTTGAATCCCATTTGTACACAAAAAATAATTGAAATTGTTCACAAATGAAGACCATTTATGATGTTCTGTATGATTCAGGTGGTCCAATGAAACAGTACAGATCAAATTGAAATCAAATAATTCCAGAATTAAAAAATCGAGAAAATAGCTGCTGCGACAAGTTACCTGAACTGGAGCTCTTGAAGAATCCAACTTCGAATTGAGAGAGAGAGAGGGGGAGAGAGAGAGACCCTTTGGAAAAGTGGAAGTTGTTCTACCAAACCAAAGTGGAATGAATGGCCGTCAGCGGACCCTGTACCCCAACGTCATTTTGGATTTGCTATCATTGAACCGGGGTATGCCGCTCGGATAATTTGGTAAAGACCCCAACATATATCCCTAACATATTTGTGTTCGAAGTTGTCTTCCACAAGTGAATTCCAACACGATGCATGTGAAGTTTTCACGCATCGAACAGATCCGAACAAATTTGTATTCGAATGTATGTGTAGTAATGGGTTTCTGTGCCCAAAGGTGTTTGACTGAAAAATTTAAAAAATATTGCATGAAAGCATTCTGTGCAAATATTAAAAAAAAGTTTATCCTATGCCAATCTATTAGACTGTTGATTATATCTGTTGAAATTAATTGTCGAAACAAAATTTGTTTTGTAATTTTAGGTCAAGTAAAATATTCATCGCAGTATTTTTTAAAGTCTTCATATGCTTCAAGAAAAACCTTGATAATGTAGTGCCTAGACAAAAGCATGCCTCAAGATTCTGTGGAAAAAAAAAATAAGGCTTCCTTCATGTAAAATTGCTATCTAAATTAAACCCCTAAAACTGGGATAATGACAACGAGACTACTTTTATGATAAAATGATTACACAACAAAGAAACACAAAAATAAATAGTTGATGGTGGCTTGACAATGATCCACAGCTATGTCCATTGTAGCAACCCTAAAGACTTTAATTCAATAAAAAGGAAAAAAAATAATTTTTAATTTTGATAAATTATTATGCATATTCATGTTAGAAACATTTTAAATTTTATATACACGTGATTTTATCATACTTGAATATGATTGTGTATGTTTGACCTTGACCCAAACCTTGGCCTGACACATCTTAGCTTGAGCCCAATTTGTTTTATCCAACCCGATAACCCATAGATTATGAGTGACTCAACTGTTTTGACCCATCTAGTCAAACCCATCAATATTTCATAAAGTCTAGACCCATTAGCTTTGATCCATCACCATGTTGACCCTAGACTCGTCTCATTATTTGACTTGTAATGTCACCCACACTGGATAATTTTCTTGCCGATCATCACGCCTACATGCTCTAAATCCTTTCACGTTGTAAACCTTCAGCAAATTCTCAAGCGATACATCTACATGTCTTGCAAGTTATCTCTAATTGATGAGATTTCTCATCCCCTCCAATGTAATCCCTAGCTTGACTTTCACTCTTCTTTTTTCCCAGCAACACCACTCAGAACCTTGGTTTTGAACCAAAAACCTCCTCAACCTTCATCTCAATGGGCAGAAATTTCAATCCACCAATAGTCATACATGCACTTTCCTCTTTTACACTCAAAACTTTCCTTTATACCTTTTTATATCACTTATCTATCTCCTCTGCGAATTTCAAGATTTGAGGGAATTGAGAGAGTGTCATTATTGTGGGTAAGAGAATATACCACAGAGGGAGAGAGAGAGAGAGATAGACTCCTTTTGGAGGTTCAATTCATCCAAATCCAAGTCGTATTCCCTTGATTTAATCTTCAATTCTTCAAAGCCAAGGTAAATGAAACTCTCCCAAGTCTTGAATCTATGTCATTGATCTGTATTTAACTCCACGGAGTTTTGAGAAACGAAACCCAAAATCTGAAAATTTGTAGAAAATGATAGTTGTACCGGTGCCTTATTTTTTGTTGCACCGGTGCTTTGCAGCACTTTACATTACTTTATATTTTCATAGGTGCACTGGTGTCTCATTTTTTGTTACACTGGTACCTCCCCTTTGCAGTATTTCATATTTTGCCTATAATTTGATCTTACATCGGTGTCTTACCTCTCTGAATCTCATTAATTTGCTGTGGAATTGACTTAGCACCGGTGCCTCTAGAAACCTTACACCGGTGTCTTTGGTATGCATTATGTGTGACAATTTCTAACTTAATTGATCCAAAGCATGTTTATATGATAGTGAACTTATTTTCTATAAATAAATTTAAGTAGATACATTATTCTTAATGTATTTACTTTAATTTTATTTAATAATAATAAGGAAGCACCCCCATTTGGAAACATTCACATTTACAGAAAATTGAAATTTCATTCGAATCAAAATGTCTTCCTCTTTATTTTAGTACAAAATTAAAAAATCACATGTTTTTTTCCTATAGTTTGGACCAAAACTACCTTAACCTTATGCGTTTGAGACAAATAAATATATCATTGTCCTTAGAAAAAATCAAAGAATAATTTTTGAGACTTTTTATCCTCTAAATCAAAATTTTGAAAATTCAACTTATTTTCTATACTTTGAAAAAAATTTCAACAACAAAATTTTTCAAAAAATAAGAATATCGCCTAAATTCTTACTTAATAACTATTACACCTATAACCAAACTTACATCATCATATTGAGACTTTAGGTATCATATATTATTGCGAGTTGATATCTTATTCAAGAACTAGCGTGATAGGAGCTTTCTTGCAAGATGAAATCATGCGATTATTGTATATGTGCCCATAGCTAAGTTTATTGTATTATCTTGCTTATTTGTTAAAACTTGCATCTCCAACACATCATCATGCTATCATGAGTCTAACCGTTTGAACGAAAGCTAGATGGAGTCAACAATGAATATTTTGAGGCTAGTAGAAACAACACCCGAGGTTTTGACACTAGTCATGGTAAATCACGAACTTTTTAACGAAAATCAAGATTTTTAGTAAACTCTCATGTTTGGTGACTCGAGTTTTGACTTACTCCTTGGAAGATATGTTAGGATGTCTTTAGCCGAGATATGAATTTAGCCGAACTACGTCTGTTACCACCTGGCTGTGTCTTGAAGCTAAGTCGATCACGTCTCATGTATTAAGCTAAGTTATGTCGTGAGCCGGTTATGTTCGTAAGCCGCATCGTATCTTTTCAAAAATAAAACATAGTTTAAGGGGAGGAGTTAGATATTTTTTAAGTCAAGGTACAACATATGGAAGATAGAATACTGAGAGCATAACGGTTGGGAGCATGAGATACGAAAATCGGTATTTAGGTACACTAGCGTCGGATACAAGGTCAGTGTAGGGGTCGGGAACATCATGGTATCACTTTGAAAATAAAATTTTGATAACTGGCAACACTTGTGTCGACCCGAACTTCGAAATTTGAAAGGGATTTTTTTGGACACTTATGAACAATTGGCGGACACTTATGGATATTGGTCGAACACGTGTATCAGAAGTACAGAAAAAAGTCATATGGTTTGACTTAAGGATATATTGTCTCCATTTCATTTTATTTACCGCACTTACTTGTTTAATGCTTTCACTTACCGTTTAACATGATTATATCAAACTCTAATAAAGCACTCTGATTACTTAATAATATTAGTATTAATTTTAAAAAAATTGAAAGATTTTTGTGAAAAGTGTCATTAACGCCTAATTCATGTCAAGTAGACACTGCTGTTATGAGAATTATTAATTCATGAGTTGTAGAGAGGGGTTTATGTCACCACAAACAGAGACAAAAACAAGTGTTGGATTCAAAGTTTGTGTTAAAGATTACAAATTGACTTATTATACTCCTAAATATGAAACAAAAGAATTGATATCTTGGCTACATTCCACGTAAAACCTCAACCAAGAGTTCCACTTGAAGAAGAAGGTGTCACAATAGCTGCAGAATGTGTTCGTCACATTAGAAGTAGAACCTGACTTTTAAGTTGCAACAAACACACTTGCTCCTTCAGTTGTATCAATTTCAATTTTTTTCTTCATATGTCTTTCTTCAACACTAAAAATGGACACAAGTTCATCAAACCTTATTGAATCTCCTCTAGTTTGGTTGATGTTTTTAATTGGTCAAATTCACTAGATAGACCCTGAAGAGTATAAAAAATCAAATCATCATCATCAACAAAGTAATTCGCTACAATAAGGTTCTAAACAGAATCCCTAATCTCATATAATTAAACTCATTTATTTGAAAAATCCCTAACGACATACACGTCCATTGTGGTTTTCTTAGAAATGTTACACAACTTTTGTTTTAGTTCATGATTGTGAGACCTAGTTAGGGAATTGTACTTTGTTTCCAATGCTTTCCATAATAGATATGCATGTTCATTCCCAGGAACATTCAATAAAGTAGGAGACAACGATGCAGTTAAACATGAAAGTAATTGACTATCTACGAAGGTCCACAAAGTGTATTTAAGATTTGAACACAATTCTCCCTTTGAATTCACAATCTCTGCAACCGAACAGCAAATTGTACCATTAATATATAACAAGTAATCATTAGCTGTTGTTGCATTATGAAGTTGTGTTTTCCGCATAAATTAATTGCTTGAATCCAACTTGATTGTCACCAAAGAGTGCAAATTAAACACCAAGAAGATGAGGGAAGTTGGCATTTTCAGAGAGTTTACCAAAATTATACTCAAAATCAAAACAACCTTCTTATAGTCAAGTTCAACCTTGAATTTTTTGAAAACCTTGACAAAATAACATAATTATGCCTCGTTTATTTTCTTTTAAAATTTCAAACAAATAAGAACTACTTTCACAATGAAATTATTGAAAAGATTATACGACATAATATAACTTATTTGAGTTAAATGTTTAAGTTTTTGTACAAATATATATATTTATAAGTGATGTTAACATTTATATCGGCAATAATATTGTCAAAACACATTTTAGTACATCATCTAGGTTTACCTTTGGGACAAGAACTTAAGATTAATGTTTTTGAATAGATTTACACTTTTAATTAGCGTATTAACAGCGCCTACAGTACTATCAATAACACTCAATTCATGTTAGGATCAAAACAATCTTAGTTATTATAAAAATATATTTAGAGAGACCCACACCATTCTATATTATAATATATATCGGTTCAAGCCACGTAATATTTTAAAAAAAAATACGTATGTACTATATATTGAAAAAAATAAATATTCATAAAAATTAATTACCTTAAAAAAAATAGAATGTTCTTATGTGTGTGATTGTAGAGAGAGGGAGAGAAAGAGAGACAACGAATATCAATGTACCTTTTTATTGCTTTTCTAAACGTTGTGGAACCAATAAATACTAGTTATAATTATTGTATAATTATTTTTCATAATGAACTCCAATTGTTGGATGAAGATAACCTATTATTATAAAAATATTTTTTGAAGATCTCACACCGTCATAATATGTAATATAAATAGTAGAATTGAAAGAGTTAAAAACAGTCATAATTAGTATCGATGAAGACAAACTCTTTTTCTGTGCCAACTATTTTGATAAAAGCGTTGGATCAGATACGGAAAAAAATGGTAGATTTTATCTCATAGTCAAATATTACAACTAACACATCAAGTTATACATCATACCAATGTAATTCATTAATTTTAAACACATCAAAATTCATAAAACCCATTTATATATTTTAATTTATAATAATATGTCACGTAAATATAATGTCCACTTTAATATACTACTTGATGTGTTAGTGAATTTCTTCTTTGTATTTATATATAGAATTGTTCTGGTGTAGAGGTAGAAGTCACAAGAGCTTTTGATTTTGGGTTCATTTCCAACAATCAGTGCATCTTTCCAAGAAAACATAATTTTACTCTAATCATGGCCAACACAATTGAACACGTGCTCAGGGCCGGCCCTACTTATGATTCAAGAAAATTATTTCTTTTCTCTTGTCACCAAAGGGGAAATGTTGAAAGAAACCACATTCTCAGTAAATAACTTCCCAAGTCAACATATAGTCCAAACATCCGAACAACAACTGCGTTAGACAGAGTGCTTAAATCACCAGCCAAGTTCATTCCTCATGAGACACAACCAGATCCAAGGGAACAATTTAACCTAACATATCCGAGATCATGACAAGCAGACTGTGTACTAGGACAACCAGAGCCACAAAAAAACAACGGACGAATACATCACCACATTAATAATGCCTGAAAGGAAGTAAACAAGAAAGGAGACAAAAAGAAAGTGCGCACTTTGTCATGAGGTCAAAAATACTGTATTTCACTACTCTATAGTATATATACACCAAAACGTATTCTCTCCTCGAAATGAATGCTACGTAATAGTAAGCAATCACGAGTTGCAACTCATGAAGAACAAGATAGCATGCACACACCCGGACGATAGGCCCAAGCTGGGGGCAACCGAGCGTATTTTTCCATTCCTGGTTGATCATCAAAAGGCCGTTCTATAACTTTTAGCAAGTTTCGAATCTCACCAAAATCACCTTGTTCAGCAGCATCGATTGCACTTTGGCATAAATAGTTCCTGAGAATGTATTTGGGATTCACAGAGTTCATTGAGGCTTTTCGCTCCTCATCTGAAATACCACTAGCAGAAAGCTGTGGAACCAAGAACGGAGAATGTGAGAATCAGTGAACTTGATAAGAGGTTTATTGGCCAATAAGCATTTAAAAAACCACCTTCCATTTTTCATCAAGCAAAAATGCATTATGAAATGTGCCAGATAATAGGAGTACCAAGCCCGTCGACATGTAATTATCCATCGGTTTTCCAAGGCAGCTAAATACAGTACAAGATAATCGTGTCCCCCAGAAATTTGGAGTATGAGGAGTAGCCTAGAAACGGTGAGTTTGATAATCCCCAAACATTGGCTTAGTTTTCATATAAATCAAAATGAACCAAACGTGCCATTTTATCACTTACCTATGCAGTTGTTACCAATCAAAATTGGATGACTCAAACATGCCCTCGCTCTTACATTTCCAAAGTCAGTTACTTATGAAAAAGGCAACATTGAGGACAAGTTTTGAAAAAAACGAAGGCAATCGCTAAAATCTTTTGTGTCCGACACTGTGGACTTGGGCTCGTTGTTACTTCCAAATAATTAGGTTTCTAAACGTCCTAGATAAGAACTGTTACCATTACCAGCTTCCAATATTAGTCAAGTTCCATTGCTGAGATACAGTGGAAAGTGGCTGATGGCTCCGAAAAAGAAGCTAATGTTTGGGTGGATTTAATTTTTATTTTCATATCCATAAATCCCTACACAATTCTATGACACAAGAAAAATCTACGGAGAAAAGCCTACTCATTTGGTACCAGAATATAAACCACACACTTCCTTCTTCATATGGGGGATCATTCCTCCCTCCCTCCCTCTCATTATACACATGCATCCACGCATGCAAATCACACATTTTCGGCCAAAGAAAATGTGATTGGACGTTGAAAATGGAATCCAAACAAAGAGTGTACATCAAAGTTCCGAAATTCAAAATCCATTCACCTAAATAGGCAAAAACGGATTAGCAAGTATGAGTGAATCCTATAAAGGATCTATGAGTTCATTTATGAAATCAAGTAAACCCCAAAACCGCTTGATGTTTTTTACAACTTTTGGCTAATGTGACCAGGATACTTGTGTAGGTCACGCTCCAACTTTACATCCTTCACAAGTGTGATACTGAAAAAATTTGAAGTAAAAAAGAAGTGTCCAAAATCTTCACACATAATATTGAGGGGTCTGTCAAAGTTACCCTACAAAATCAAGGACAGTATCACTGTACCTCATGTATGTAGGATTGAACCCAGGTGGTCCATGCCTCTTTGCGCTCCTTTCCCATATCCAACAGAACAGCTTTAAGCGGAATTAGCAATTCCTTTTCTGGAATGCTAGGATCAGCTTTAATATTGGAAAGCAATCGAAAGAAATTAGTATAATCCACTTTGTCCACAGCCATGTTGTTGAGAAGTTTACTAATCAACTGTTTATTGTACTTAGGCAGGCCAAGTTTTCTTGTCATTATTGCTTGATACTCGTCCATAAACTTGGTTCCATATCTGTAACAACAAAAAACAAACTATTAACTCATAAGCAAACCGACAAAACATTTTTACCGCGAAATAATAAGTACCTTTCCATGGCATAATTTGACTCCTTATCACTTATTAACTGAGCAGCTGAGAGAGTCGAGGCAAACTGTGCAACATTCCATAAACCAACATCAGGCTGATTTGCAAAACAATACCTTCTCCCTGGAAGATCCGTGGTATTTGGAGTGTAACTGGGGTCAAAAGCATCCAAGAACCCAAAAGGACCATAATCAATACTGAGACCTAGCACGCTCATGTTGTCAGTGTTCAGCACCCCATGTGTGAAACCAACACCCTGCCACCTTGCAACCAGGGAAGCAGTACGCTCAGCTACTTCCACTGCCCACGCTAATACAATCCACCAGAAAACAAAAGGATAAGCAAAAAAGACGCGTAGAAACTGTATTTAAGTTTTAAGGCAAATAATACAAGGTCACAACTGGTACTGTTAAACAGATGAAGGTAAAAACTGTTTGTAAACATGAAGTGAGAAATCTAAGACTTCAGTTTAATATGAAGACTATTTTTTAAATCAATCTTAAGGTAGAACAGGTCCATCTTTGATCGAACCCGAGAACCACAGAATGAACAGTTAAATGATTAGCCCAGTAACCCGTGGGCATCCACACACTCCATCCGGCTATCCCAGACCAGTCTACAAGAAAATCAAAGATTGAAATTGCATATGTTATGTAAGGAAGAAAGCAATTTGACTCTATTCGTAATTCCAGCCAATGCCCAAGAGGAGTCATGTTATTCAAACTAAACTAAACCGAGCTCTAAGTACCAACAATTGGGGTAGCCTACATGGATCCGTTTTCTCTAACGAGTCATATTCTATAAATTCCTTAACGAATCTGAAAGATCCACGGAACAGAAGAAATTCTTGACCAGGATAGGACCAGAAGAGTAATTTCTCGGTACTGAGAATGCAACACTAGACCTACTCAAAGGATTCAAAAATAGTTCCTAAATGTCATTCCACGAGGATATCGGATTAGTCGCTAACAGTACCCACCATAAATATCTCCAAATTTGAATAATCACCTGCATACTTGTTTGAAGTAAGATCCACAACTTCGTTGTCTTCCTCTCCTGTGCTAAAAGACAAACTCTCACTCTTACTCATGTTCTCAACATGAGGGAAGTGATGCCGAATGGTGTAGTCAGCCAAAGTACGAACAATGTCAAGGTCCTCTTTACCTCTAGAGGCATGTAGCTGGTATGAACCAAAACGCAAAAAGGACTGGGCAACTCTACAAACAATTGCACCAGGTTCTTCCTTTGGATTGCCACTGCATGGAAACAAACAAAACGTGAGGAGCAATGGAACCACTTAGTCACACGTGACTAGCAACTGCTTCAAGTATGAAGTACCCCAAGTATTTGTACCGTTGGGTTTAAGTGTACAAAACCCGTCTTTTTGCATAAGGAACAAAAATATGTTTCATTTTCAAGCGAAATGACCAGCACGTTTTTTTGTTTCGTAGGAGATAAAGAAACATAAGTGGAATCCCGCAATTCCAATGTTTCCACCAACACCCCTCAGAAATGCACCAGGAACATGTCCAACACCCCTCAAAATTCAACGCAAAATACCTAACCATTGAGTAATTTGGAACCCATTAGACATATCCAACAATGACATTTCCAGAAACTTCAAAATTCTTTTCACATCTCCATTATGTCCCAGCTACAGTTCCAAAATGATTCTCTATCCTAGCTACCCGAAACAACGTAGCGAAATGAAATTTTGATCCTTGCTTACACCAGAGTTTGTGAACACTTGTAATCTTACAGAAAAAATTGATGATATTACAATGTCCTAAACTCACTCATTTAGGAAGCTTTAGGTTGCCAAAACGATAAATAATATAACTTTTTCCAATATACAACTTTGGATAGCTGAATGAGCAGATAAAGCAAACGCAGAAAATGAATCACCCTTTTCTACAGATTTATATTCATGGTAAAAAAATTGGCACAACATACTCATAGAACATGTCTCGAGAAACATATTTTCCAGTGGTGACAAGACAAAGTGCACGCGTGGTCGGGATGCCTAGACTGTGCATTGCCTCGCTGCATAAGAATTCCCGTATGCTACTACGCAGAACTGCAAGGCCATCAGCAAACCGGCTGTATGGCGTCTTCCCAGCACCCTTAAGCTGCAGTTCCCACCTTTCAGACTTTGTATTCAAAACCTCCCCAAGAGTAATTGCTCGACCATCACCCAATTGACCAGCCCACATGCCAAACTGATGTCCACCATAGCATTGAGCATAGGGCACTCTGTAAAACCCAAAAGTGGTCATCACTCTGAAACCTTCACTAAAAACATAATTGGGGGAAAAGTGAGGAATGCCACTTACGCTCCAACCGCAGGGGATGCACCAGAGAAGATAAGTGGGAAATCAGGTCTTTCAAATCTGAAACACAAGCAGCAGTTAGCATTCCAAAAAATGGGGACATGCAGAAAAAGGAAATGAATGTGGCAACAAATTCAGGGAAACAAAGCACTAAAATCAAATTGGACATGATAAATGCATCTGGTTAAGGAGAATAATGCTGATTAAAAGCTTAAAAAACCATTTATTAGTGGAACAAATTAGCATGACCAATCAAAAGCCGGAAGTTACCCTACAATAAAGAAGAAATCCAAGGAGGAAAGGGTCTAAACAAGGGGCTTTAGCAACAGTTTTCAACTTCTCCGCATTCAGCTACAGCTGTACACAATAAGCAACGAACCTCGGTGCCTCTTGAGACTCCAATTTGATAAACCTCACCCAGATTGTTGATAGGAAGTAACCAAGATGAATTGGTTTGTGAGAGCTCATAGGGAGTTTTAAGTGTCGGATGCTAGTCGTCTTCTTTTAACTTGTCAAAATATATGCAGATGCAACTTTTTAGAATTGGCAAGTTGACTATGCAAAAGAAAGCACTAACTCTTTAGGATCCAAATCAAGCAACTCAGCCACTGACTCTGACCATGCAACAAGCTGAGGGTTGTCCACCTCGGCAGATGGGCTCACTTTTGTGTAGCAAGCACGGAAGACCTACAAAATGGAAATCGTATGGTGTAACATATTGTATGTAAAACACAAATCAGCTGACATGAAAACAACAAACAAATTATAAGACACGCTAATTTATCAAATGCAATTTGACAGTACAGTTATTCGTCAGATTATAAGGCGGAACCAAAAGTGACTTCAGCAGGGAGACACGTACATTGTTAACTTTAGGATCTCCTAGATGCCTTAATTTTCTTTTGCTAATAGGCAACAGCACAGTCTGAAACTTATGACAATCCCATATGCAGTGGAAATATAAAGCACAACACTTAATACACCTTCGAAGACATGTATTCTCTAACTCAAACTACTAAAGTAAACCATTGCACATATATATCATCAAGAAAGAGTTCTTTGCATTTCCCAATATAATATCCATATTGATGTTGAAATGGGGGAAGTTTCTGGATAATTAAAGGAAAAATATATCAAATAACCAAATAGCCACTACGTTATGCAACCATAACCTCTTAGGGGATGAGACGTGTTTTTTAGAGCCTCCGGGAATCAAATAGGTTTGTTAGAAACCTCAGGAAACTTACTGCGATTTAGGCTAGTCTAAACTAATTCCTCCATTTCATACCAAAACAAGAGTCAGGAATATAGACCTAAGTCTCTCCCAAGTTTACTTACATTGCAGTAAACGTTTTACTCCAATCCCAGTAGCCTAAGAGACGCCTCAGTGACTTTGGTCGGATTCCCAATTAAAGAGATTCGTGTCCAAGTCTCTTACCTTACAATGAGGATGTTTGTGTATTAGTCTAGACCCATCCATGAACGGTTTACCTCAAACAAATAGTCCACAATCATACGGCGTATATAGCACGCACTAATTGCAGAATCAGTCAGCACAAAGCGCCTCAATTCAGCCCCACAATCGGCAACTTACTGAACTGTCCACCAAGAAACGTTAGAAGTAGCTATCGCAATT
This sequence comes from Arctostaphylos glauca, assembly GCA_019985065.2. Taxonomy (NCBI): domain Eukaryota; kingdom Viridiplantae; phylum Streptophyta; class Magnoliopsida; order Ericales; family Ericaceae; genus Arctostaphylos; species Arctostaphylos glauca. The sequence continues at coordinate 14,300,058 of JAHSPW020000011.1, read as the reverse complement.
AATGGACACCATTTATTTGATGATTTTGCAGGTTATAAGCGGAATCCCTTTGAAAATTTTCCGTAAGCTTGACTCACAAGCACACTGTTTGAACTTCTTCAACAAACATGTCCTGATTACTTATTGTACCCCATCTTGAAACTTGTTAAACCAAATAAATTTTTTTCGCATTTAAAATTTTGAGCTCCGACCTAAGATTATTCTAAAACTACTACTCTATCAAATCAACAAATTACTTTGTTATTCACAGATTTCATAAAAGGAGTCAAAACCCAAGACAGAACTGTACAAACGGTCATATAACTAAAAACGTAAAAGATCAACGCGCACGTGTGTATTTCCTAAGAAATATAACAATTTAAGAAACAAAATCAACCTGCCGTGGTATGTTATTAGTACTTGGATCGCCGGGCAATTCTCGGACGAAGGAATTGTCCCACCTCAGATCTTCGAGATTCAATCTAACCTTCTCCTGACCGAAACTCTGCTTCTTCAAGTCATCGGCTATGGAATCGACCGACAAATCGGTGTCTACGGACGGCGACTCCATGGACACGCCGCTGGAAGAGTCGGAGACGACACCGCGGAATGGGTGAGGTCTTGAGTGTAATTTCAGGAGGTTGGAAGGGTAGAAGTGGTATTTCGTGAGGGATTTAGAGGCGGCCGAAAGGAGGAGAGATGGCGGCGATTTGGGGGAGAAAGACGCAAAGAGAGGGCGGAAGTGGAAGGCGGTGGAGAGAGAGGAAGAGGAGAGAGAGAGCGAGGCTGACAAGTGCGAGAGCATCCTTATTTCTCTCGCCAACAAGCCTACCGATGTCGTTTTAGTCATATGAATAACACGTGGCTGATTTTTACAGTTACACGCTAATACAGATTGCACCTAGAAATTAAGGGAACTATCAAATCGGTATTAGATGAGTTTTTAATCAAAATAACATGAAAGCAAAAAGAAGTTAGTAAAATACCGCCAATTTAAAATAATTTATGAAACTACTCTAAGTCGCATTCTTGTCCTGCAACCTATGTCATGGACGTCATGCTGGTAGGTGCGGGTCAAATCTTAAGGTTGCATTACAGACCTGAGACCTTAAAGTCGCATTACAGACAGACAACCTTATGGTCGCATTACAGATAAGCAACCTTATGGTCACATTATCGTCCCGCGATCTTAGGTTGCATTATCGAGTGAACCGATTTGCTTAATTTCGCAACCTTGTGTTGATTTTTGGTGAAAGAAATTTACCCAAGCTCTATGAATTGATTTGTTCATGACTAAAATCTTTTATGTGAATAAATCTATTACTTTTCAAAAAAAAATTCAATTTGTTCATGGCTAGACATTTGATGATTTCCCGTGAACAAATCTTTTACAAATAATTACCACATCAGTCATGAATAATTTTTTTACAAAAAATGGAACTATTTTCTTGGTCCATTTTCTTCCTATTAGGATCAAATGCGATATTGCGTTCTTTCCGTACAACTTTTAATATTATCTCGTTGGTTGATAAAATTTTGGTTCAACTTTTGATTTTTTTTCTTTGTCAAAAAGATTTTCGTGAACTCTTAATATTTAGAAGTTTTGGTTTGGAAGTTCGATGTTTGAGAAACTACACTTGATGTTTTGTGGTAATCTAATAGCATGGTGTGTAGTGTTGGGTGGACTTTATTTTATTTTTTTGAGGGGGTGTGTGTTTGGGTTCTAAAATTTTAATGACAAAAGGCTAACTTTGTTTAATTAAATTTACCCCAAGTATTCTGATCTTATATTTCAAAAAGAATTCAGACCATCTAACTAAAAATGACTTAGTAATGTTGTTAAGCTATAAGTAATACTTTCAGTGCACATGTGAGGTTTTTATGTATACAGAACTCAAACACCCATAGGAGGGCCTGTTAGCTTTAAAAGAAGGAAATTGGAGACCAAATTCTCGTTTAAATTGTTACATCATTCAATTAACTGAGAATTTGCATGAACTTTATGGTTCCTCAATAGATCTATAGCTTTCAATTGCCTTTCATGTGTTCTATCGTCAAGAGTCGCAATGACTATTATGAGAGAAAAAGCCAAACACTGGGCAGGCGAAGAGCCCTACGTAGCAGTAGATACGTCCGTCTGAATAGTGGTAGCAGCTAGTGAAAATCGCTCGCCTTCTCCAGTGCTAGACTCTATATCCCTTACACTAGAACTCTCTCCCCTCTCCATTCTCTTACTAGATGCATGGCAGGAAAACAAAATTGTTTCATTTCAGACCAAAGTTGTTTGTTTATATAAACCCTACACAATGTCACATTATCGTCATGCGACCTTACTATTCGGTTAGGGTCGCGGGCCGGACAAGGTCGTGTTTCGTTTATGCGACCATATCATGGAGGACCATTGACTGCTAGCGTGGCGTACAATTGGCGAAGGTCGCATTTGCCTCCTACGACCTAGAGTAGTTTTATAAATTGTTTTGATTTTGGGGTATTTTGCTCACTTGTTTTGGTTTTCATAGTACTTTAATAAAAAAATCAGTAAAAAGATACATATTTTATTAGGGTAAAATTTAGTGACCTCATGAGGTTTCTAACAATTTCAAATACCTCTCCTATAGTTTTGGAAATTGCAAATACCTCCCCTACTTTATAAAATATTAGACCTTTTCACCCATCCAGCTAACTTTCATTAGAATTTGCCAATTATGATTTGGAATTCAAAAAATGTCCTGCTAATGTCTATGAAAGTGGAATAAATCCTTAAAGAACCCTCTCATCTCCAAAACACACTTCACACATTTTCTTTTTTTCTCACCTCCAAAAAAAAAAAAAAGTATTAAAACTCTTTCATTTTTATTTAGTTTTTTTTGTATTTTATTAATTTTGCGTCTAATTTTTGTAGATTATTAATTCGTATTGACAAAATGAATCTAAAAATTTTAAAATCATGTCTACAAATTTAAAAAATCACTGAAAATGAAATCAAATCAAATGATTGATTTTTTTAGATTATTTGTCTTTTCTGACAACCGCACCTTCTCTAGGTCCTCGATATGGATAGATTCCACGACCCTTTCAAGTTACAACTCCGTATATGGAACCGGTCCATGATCGCATGATCGTGAATAGGCATGGAAGTAGTCCAATACATGTATGGTCCTGCTCTTCAAAAGACCCAAAAAACTATGTTTAAAAGGCATAGTGCTATGTTTTCACGGGGTTCAGGAATTCTATATTTATCACTATTTATTGTAGAGAGAAATCAGTCCACAATAGAACATATTGGACGATTTACCTTACAGAGTTGGATGAACTATGAAATGAAGATGTTTGCAAAATAAAGTTATTTCCTCATTCTCTTACGAAACCGTATTTTCATGGTTCGTAAATTTACTAGACAATTCAATAACCACTTGGCAGAAAATGGAGGACCAATTTCATGCACAATTTTTCAGGAAGAGCTTAAAGTTTTTGTTGCAGATTTGTTAAGTTGACAAAAGCCAAACGAAAACATAGAGGAATTTATTTCGCACTTTAGACAGGTTAGGAATAGATGACATTTTTATATACCTAAAGGGAAAATTGTAAAGTTGGCACGTGATGGTTTAGAATATAAGTTAAAAATTAAGTTTGGTGATATTTAGTTCAAAATTCTGTTTGATCTGTTGATCAGGGTGACAAGATATGATAATCTACTCATAGAGGGTCAATAGTTTGAGAATTTCTCGATCGATACATATTACCAAGATGTCAAAGGAGACTTCGAAATTGACGTGACCCAAATCATAAGAAAGTCACCTTATGTTTGTGATACTTTGTCTAAAATAGAGAAACCTTTAAATATGCCTTTCATCATAGGCAAATAAAAAGAGTAATCAAATATTTTTATCGTCAATACTCTGTTTGATTTGGCTAAAATCGATGAATTGATTAAACAAAAAAACCTCACATTGACCCCTGGTCATGTAATACCTCCTGAAAGAGACAGAAAATGGAGAGAATACTGTAAATTGCATAATTCATTTCAACATGCAACTAATATTTGCATGACTTTCAAAAAGGAATGCTCCAAATACGTTAACATGGTGACTATTGGGGTAAGAAGAAAATTACCCAGCGTAATTGAAAAAAGTCAAGACAGGGTTCATATGGAGATTAATGGAGATGAACATGATCATTGATATAAAAATTAATCTATTGTTTAAATACATATTTGTTAATTATTTAAATCAATCTACACAAGACTAATAAAAAAGTAAAAAGATAATATAATGCGATAAAAGATGTAGGCAAGGATTAGTAGATAGAGATTTCCAAATCGGCCCATTGAAAAATGCTAAATTCAATTTATATATATTAAAACGAATATGAGAATTATTTTTGCTCATTGTTTTCTTATTTTTTAATGAATTGTAATTTAGAATAAAATCAACTTGGATGTATTGCCTAGTAAAGCTTTTTTTTTTTTTTTCCTTTTGTCAAATGTTTCTCATTTTTCGATCATATTATCTTTTTACTTTTTTATTAGTCTTGAGTAGATTGATTTAAATAATTAACAAATATGTATTTGAAAGATAGCCTTATTTTTATATCAATGGTTCATTTACATGCAATATTCATTTTTTCATTTTTTATTGAAGTCGATTAGAAAAATCATAAATTTTGCATTTTAAGCCAATAATAAATTTTTATCTCATGGTGAAAAATTTGTTAATTATATAATTAACTACACATATGTTTGAAATAAAAGTACGTAAAATTACTTCAATTGATTTTTTAGTGTCAAGTTTAAATTAAATAGAGTGAATTGCGAAGCCAAAAAAAAAAATTTTTGTTATGTAGTTCTATGAAAATTTTATTTGAAGGTAATTTTTTTATGAACTTATTAAGAAAAATATATAAGAGCTATATTTTTTGTACTCATCTAGGGTCCGTGTTGAGTTGGATTGAAGTCTACTAGAAACGGAGATTGAGGTGTCGAAGAAGAAAACGAAAGGGGAGGAATAGAGCAAAAATCAGAGTTTAGTGAGAAGAACAATGTGAATGTGAATTACATACATATTTTTCGTCTCGCTAAGAGTGTAGAGATATTTATAAGATGAGGTCGAGTGAGTGAGAACGAGATGGTGGAATAGAGGAGTGAATTGAGTGGGGTATTGAAAGATTGGAGTGTATAGACATACATTGTTTGTCGTGTTGGATTGCAACATTCGATTGAATATTTTGCAAAAATATGAATTTTGTAGAGTTTGAGGAGTCATTAAGTCAGTGTTTATTTTGACAGAATAAAAGTATGAATTTTTATGTAATGTAAGATTTTTGACTGAGGGGCCTCTCTTTTTTAGATTTCTGTTTATTTTCACATTAACATATTTCTCTATGAATTTAATTTGTATGCTTAATGTCAAAAATCGACAAAAGTTTTCGCAATTGGATAGATTTAGCAGCCTTTTTTGGTTAGGGTCTATTTGTTATTTATAATTATTAAATCATTGTTTGATTTTTTTTTAGATTTAAATATTTTTAATTATTTTTTATCAATTTTTTATGATTATTAGTTTGTCTCGACAATAAATTTTTTTAAAAATATATAAAATTATATGTAAAAGCAAAAAAAGATAAAAAGACAAAAAAATAAATCCAAAACAAGTAAACAATGTCTTTTGAGAGTTTATTTTTGTTCTTTAGTGATTTTTTTAAAAAAATTTAGACATAATTTTTAAATTCTTTTGTCAAAACAAACTAATAAACTATAAAAGATAACAAAAAATAACAAATACAATTTTGTTTTAATAAACATGTAATTTAATTTTTTTTAAATGTTCCTTTCCCTCCCATCTTTTTCGCTTCGAAAAATGAGAGGGAAACTGTTCGCGGGCGTGACCAATGTTCCTGTTTCCTAAAATCTCGGGGATAGAGAGAGAGAGAGAGGTGCTAACCTGTGAGGGAAACTGTTCGTGGGGGCGTGACCATTGCTGTTTCCAAAAAGCCATCAAGGAGAGAGAGAAGTGCTAAGTTTCTCCTGCAACTTCCCCGGGAAGCTACTACTTTAAGACAGAGCCTTTCTATTCAACAGATAAATGAAAAAGTTCAAAGTTCAACTGTAGCCTTTTCTTCTCTCTTTGGGTTAGCTTTGGTTGTTGAATCATGACGGAAACCACGAAATTGATCAAACTTGAGAAACTCAGGGGAAACAGAGCCGACTCGGGTCATGACGAGTTCACTCAGCAGCACCATGCCAGTCGGAGGCTTGTCCGATCTAAGTACCTCACAATCATGAACGATATTTGTGGTACGTATTCAACTTGCATGTGGGGGTTTTTCCCCCCTCCTTCGAATTTTCAGACTCGTACGACTTACTGGATTGGTGTTTATGATGTTTAATGAGTGTTTGAAATCCTTGATTAATGCGGCAGAAAAAAGGGATGATATATCAAGTGTGGACTCAGACAACTTCAATGTCATCATGGGCAAAGTGGAAGACCTGCATAAACATGGTCTCTCTCTCTCTCTCTCTCTCTCATGGATGCTGTAATACAAAGAAAAAGAGACGTGTTAATAGAATAAGGATGACGGTGGTTTGATGGCATTGGAAAAGATGAATAAATGGGTTGTAGCCCGTTATTGAATTTCTAAATAGGTTGTTCGTGCGCAGTAATTTTGTTACAAAACTTGATGTTGTGTATGTATAATCATAGTTTTCCTTGCACTTTTTTCCTTCTTTCTTTTGGGTAAATGGGAGATTCATTGAAGAAGAGCATATTATATTGTCCTAGCAACAGTTTAACATTTGCTGGTCCTTCTTTTTTTATTTTGGTTCTTGTTTGTTGAAAATCTATGTTTAATCTGGAGGGCTGCCCATGCATTGGGCTATTAAGGCCATGACCTATGATTCCTATTTTCGATAGCCTCAAATTTAGTCTTCATGTATATGTGTGTGTACCTATATATACATATGCATATAAGTTTGACTTCTAAAATTTTCTCTTAAATAGATAAAATGATTGCCTAAGATAAGCCATGTTCCGAGAAAGATTAGTTGGACTAGTTTCATTATCAATTGAAAAGAAATATGTTAAAGCAACCTGATTTTTATAGTTTGATTAATAGTTTTACATCTCAAAAGAAATTAGTAAATAAATTAACTTTTGTGATTAAAGTTATAAATTTACATGTTAAGATTTGCCCAACGCCTCGAAAGGGCTTGGCTGCCTAGTTGTCTAATCTCATAATCGAATTTGGGGAGTCTAACTTCTATTTTAGTTTCTTAGGTTGATTTTTGACTCCACATTTTTTTCTATGGCATTACTTTTTGAAACAAGAATTGTAAATAATGGTTGAACCAAGTTTTTAGGATTTTTTGGTACATGGTTTTTGTAATGAAAGGACCATGAATGAACATTTGCTTCGAAATTTTAACAGCACCACAATATTTCCACTTGATTTATAATGCATTAATAGCTGATTATTTCTTAATAGCAACTCTCCAAGACATTTTATTAGCCAAAGAAGTGCTTTTGATATTAAATGGCAATACAATATTGATTTGTTTTTTAATGAAAGCAGCATGAGCTCGTAACCCCATATTCGTTTTTTGCAAAGTGGTTTGTGTGTAGTGATTTTTGTTTGACACAAATGATGGTTTCCTTTTATGCTAGTTGATGATGACTTGATGAGTCTAATTTTGGTGGAATTGGATGATAATCTGTTATCATGAACATCTTTTCCAAAAATGGATGTGATGTTTTTTGCACAAGGCAATACAGTTACTTATGGTAGGAACATTCCAAAATATATGTGGTGTTTCTGGCATTTTTTATGGGCTGTTCAATACAACTATTTTATTATTGTTTTGTGCCCTTGAAAGTAATGCAGACTACCATAACCAAGTTTATACAGTTATGCTGTGCTTTCTTGTAGGCTCATACTGTCAACTATTTGCTCTTGGAGTAATTGATAGTATTTCAAGTTGGTTCTTTGTCTGCATAGACTAACTACTTGATTCTTTGTTTCAAAACACAACTCTGCTACATGTGTTGGTCCTAAAGTAGCATCTATTGATTTATCCGACGTATTATCCCCTACAATAAGGAAATATTAAATACTGCTCTTGCTAGTACTTTCACAAAAATATGTATAGATTGTCTTTGGAAGAGGTATTGTCATGAAGCTGATATTAGAAACTATGTCCACTAACATTATGTGTTATTCGTTTATATATAATTGCTTACATGCCTTTTTAGCTTTTAAATTTGGATATGTATTTGGGGTTTCAGTTCAGAAGCCAAGGGAGCAAGTTGCCGATGGAGAGGCACTATTGGACCTTGTCAAGATAGTGAAGTCCTCTGCAAAATCATGTAGTGAAGGGGTGACCCCATCAGACTTCATATCATGTTTGCTGAGAAACTTTACAAGAACACGCGCAAGACAAGGAACTTCTAAGACTGCCCTCAACTCTCTTTTCTTGAAACAAATTGGCTTTTTTGTATCGCCCATTTTCAAGAATTTCCGAGGATGCTGCACTATGTGAGTTAACACCAATACCTGTCCTGAAAATTAGCAACAGTATGCATTCTCATAATCTGTATGGGAGTAGCCTTTTGCTTTGCCTGGTCACTCGTTTTTACTTTCTTCAATTTTCTTAAGGCTTGGACCGATGCAAACTGAAGCAAAGCAACGTAAGATTGCAGCTTATAGGAAGAGGGTGAAGCCCACTGAACGTTCTCAGCCTGAAGAGGTAAATTTGTTTTTATTAAGCACCTTTTCCACAAAAGGCTTCATGTTGAATCTTTCTCTAAGCCTCTTGGGTTCATAGCAAAGAGATTAATCTTGTTCCTTATTTAAAAATTTCCTTTGATTTATCTTAGTATTTAAAAAGAACTTGTTTGGATATAATTGACTACCCACAAAACTGACAAAATGTTGGGGACAATATTTCTTGAAAATTTTCAAGTTTTGGAAGGCTGCTTCTTCTCTGAATGTTATCTTGAAAAGGACATTTCTCATGTTAATAATTGGCCTTGCACTCAAAAAACACAGTATCTGATCATATGAAAGTGTTGATTGTTGGAAGGCCATACCTGAACTTGTATTTGATAGCTGCCCTACCCCTATGGTACTACAGTAGTTCACTTTTTGGCATTTATTTGTTCACTAAGTTCTAAATTTCTTTGCTATAATTGCGTAAATAATATTCCGCTAACCACTAGCTCTATCAAAACTTTAGCTGTCTACAGTAACAGTCCATTTCTTATTCCTAATATCGATACTTGCATGGATGATTAATTTGTGGGTGCGTTAATGTTCTTGAGATTTTAACTTTTAATTTTAATGTTTTAAGGGTGCAAGGTTACTGCAAAATGTGTACTGACACAAACTTTATGTGCAACAGCTTGATGGTAAAGGGGAAGAGAAAACAGATACTGACAAAAACATGTTAACCATGTTTGAGATCTTAACCAAGAAGAAAAGTGTTAAGCTTGAAAGCTTGATGCTGAACAGGAAGTCTTTTGCTCAAACAGTGGAAAATCTGTTTGCTCTGTCTTTCTTGGTTAAAGATGGGAGAGTGGAGATGTCTGTGGATGAAAAGGGCTCTCATCTTGCTTGTAAGATACATGTCATGACATCCATAGAGAATATACTCCTTCTGTTGCACCTTTTGTATGTTCATTTTGACTATTCTGGACATCTCAAAAAAATTGTAGGCTCTCAGTTTTACGATGTTTCTGTTGGTGTTTTTTAAAACTCTATAAGAAATAATTGAGATCTTTCTTTGATTGGTGCAAAAAATTAGGGAGCTATGGATACTAGTAACACATTAGTTATTGATCTGATCAAATGGCCCAATTGTCAATAATAGACAAACAAAATGAGACTGAAGGAGCATAATTTATTTATTATATTTTCAATTGTTGTGATTATTTTTCAGCACCAAGAAATGCTCCCGATGCAAGTTCTATCATGTCCGGTGAGAATGCATACAGCCATTTCGTGTTCAGATATGATTTTACCGATTGGAAGGTAAGAAACTGAGATTTTGTTGCACATGATGTGCACAAAAAGAGAAACCACTCCATGCAAGCAATGTTTGTGTTTGTGTTTTTTTGGGGGGTTGGATTTACCACCTTGTCCTCTCTAATTACTTGTGCGAAATAATTCTTTGTATGATTCTTAGCAGGTAACTTCTGTAGAAATAACAGTATAGTCTGTTAGATTGATTATGCATGCCTTTTTTTCATGGAATGTGTTAGATACAAGTATTTATGTCTGCCCCAATGCCCTGATCAAAAAATGTTATTCATTGAGGAAGATCTCAGTCTTTGCTAGTGTAAAAAGAAATTGTGGTTATCAACCTCTTTTCAACCAACGAGGTAGTCCCGTTGGTCAGAAGACTCAGACTCTTGCATGTTATTAGGAGGTTAAGAATTTTTATTCCTTTTCATGGCGCAAATGATATGTAGGGTTCTACCTTTTAAGATGGATACAGTATGAACGCTTGGGGACACATGTTAAGGATGTATTAAGAGGTTAAAATACAAAATTGTCAAAACTTTCATGGATGTTGAGTTCATGAGGACAAGTGACTGTTGGTTTGGAGTTTAATAATGTAAATACTATGTTCTTTTATCTTATTTTCTTAAAAATAATGATTTTGACTTCTTTTATCAATTCCTTGTACACAATAAGAAATACAAATGCATTCTATCATATTCGACTCATTCTTAACATCTCCATGTCCAATTTTTTGGAAAATTATGTATTTTTGTATTGGTGTAGAGTCGTGTCGTGTCTATATCCGTACTTTAAATGTTCTTTAATGTAATTGTCATCATATATGTAAACTCAGAGAAAAGTATTTGCGAACGCAGTAAAAAAGTTGACACAACCTATATTTTTTGAATAATTGCAGTTGATGCTGAATATTACTCCTACAGGAGAGGAACTGATGCCTCACAGGGAGTTGAACAATAGCAGCTCTAAAGAAGGTAAGCCAACAACACCAAATGATTCTGAGGCACCACCGATGCATATGGCTCCTGTGAAGAAACTAACAAGGAACCGCGGTCTAGTTGAACAGGAACAATCACTTGTTCACTCTCAAATTGGTGATGGCATCCGGAGGTGCAAGCCTAAACTTCAGTGAGGTAAAATTAGTGTGTTGCAGTGTGTAGTGCACCCATCAGTTCCTCTTTTGTTTGAATGGGTTGCTGTAAATGTTTTTGACTGTTACTAATTTACTTGTGATGAAGGCAGGCACATATATATGTCTAACCTATTTAGATTTCCTAGTTAGGCACTGTAATCACATTTTGTATGGGGACTGGATCCCCCATCTTTTGACTGGAGGAATCGGCTTATTATGGGCGTTCCAGGGATTATTGGATGACTCAACTAATTCACTTTTTAAAGTTTATTGAAAGTATTAATTATATTAAAAATTACGTTGATCGAATATCGTTTGATGTGATTTTAGAATAAATTTATCTTGAGATAAATTGGTAAAATGGGTTTGAATACAGTTCCTTATTTTCTGAAGATAAAATATATTATGAAATCATGTTGGCAAATCATATTTGATCAATATGATTTGTCAACATGATTAGTTTCTTGACAATCTTTAAAAGTAAACAATTTGAATCGGACTCAAAACGGGCCTAGACAGAACTCATCTAGCTCCATTTGTATGTATTTGGTTGTGGGTGCTCTTTCCATTTTCTGTTGAGTGCAACATCAATTGTTGTATGTTATGAGAGTACTCATATAATGAGCCAAGTATTCACATTACAATAAAATTTTCTCATACTATTGCTTGTGTTCCCGTATCTGCCTTTTATGCTTGTTAAGATGCTCTGGTTAAAGGTTCGTCGGCCACACTTTGTAACTATCCATGAATTCGTGATAGTCCCCCATGTGATACTCGAACCGCCCCACTTTACTCTTACTGAATTTCTTCTTAGCTTTTTTGGTCTTCGTAGTATTAGTCTTCTGCGGTCCCCTCGCCGCATTTTGCCCCATGGGAGTATATAATGACAACTTTCGGGCACTCATGTCTTCTACCATAGTGGGTATTCAAGAAGCCGTCCATGAAATTATAATGAATTTGAAAGAAATTGTATTGAAAAGTAATGTATATAGAACTTGTGATTGAAAAAAATTTCACATTCAAAAATTTATTGATCAAATGGCACATTCAGTAAAATGAAAAGCTTAACACCCCTCGTTCTTATTCTTTTCAATATGAAAAAGAAAATCTTTCTTGGTATATCTAGATAGTAGGTATGAGCATAAATTGAAATATTCTAAAGCTACAAAGATAGTTATTAAATCGTTAGCACATCATAAAAAATATTTCTCCCAGAGTAGTTGTTAATACGAATAAGAGAAATTTTGTTGCATCCATTTCTATACATTCAATGTACTCTACGGATAGATGAATACATAGACTTGAAGTATGCTACTGGATTGAAGGTGTTTTGATGTTCGGATGATGACAAGTATTTGTCCTAATTCTATAGGATCAAATAAAAATTTGATTAACCATTTGATATGATTGTGATGCTTGTCTATGAAGGATGGGTAGCTGCTTTCTTGAATACTATTCTAAAAAAAAGAGTTCAAGCTTGCTTATTATTGAAAGTAAAAATAATAGAAAATATAAGAGAATAGTAACAATATCTTTATTTTGCCTTCCAATATAAATTTATGAACATAAAAAGGGCAAAAGTCCTTTATTGGATTTGAACCGATAATTTATGCCTTACCGTGGCGTTACTTTGTCAGGTCTAGTTTGATGATGAAAAATTTGCATACTGTTGACTTTTGCCCTTTCTTTTTTAGTCCAAGAGAAAGGGGAAGTGTTGCAACATACAAGGTTATGCAATTTGGGATTCTCATTTTGGTCAGCCGGCTATCAAGCTTTTACCCGAGGGATGCTCTTGGCTCAGTGAATATCGCTTATTCTAGTGTTTATTAGTGGTGGTATACAATTGGGTTACGAACAAATGAAAATCTTTATAGCAAGTTGATTAGTTAATTCAATAAGAAATGAAAGTTGGTACCCAATTTTGTTTCTACCATCCAACCGAATCCAGTTCAATTATTTAATTATTCAATAAGATAAGTTAATTTGAAAATTTCTGTTGTATTTTCTAAAATTTCTTATTGAGAAACCATAAAAAAAAATGACAAACAATTATATAAATTTTTTATAAAATAAAAAATATATTAATTTTAATAAAATATAATTTTAATTCAAAGGGTGTTACATTTTCCTGAATTTCAATCCGTTGATTTAAGCATCCATTTTGTGACAGCTTGTCTTTATTGATAAGTCCATTTTTTCAGGCTCAGCATAAGAATATTGTTCAACGAAGAATGCAACTAGAAGATGGCTTCCCTGCAATAAAAGGAGATAAAACAGCATGGTTAGTTATAGTTCTGTAAATTTGATATTTATATATTCGATCAGAACTCGGTAGAATTTATTTATTTTTTGATGCATTAAAGCAGTGTTTTTTTGGTGAACGCTAAATGATTACCAAATTCGTTGCAGCTCAACCAAATTCTTGGGCAAATATTTTTTTGACCCCTATTTGTTAGTGGTCAAAATTTTAATTTCACAAGTGATGTGGTAGAAAATGAGATTTATTATGGGGGGTTGAATAGTTTATAAAAGGGTTTGTTTGAGTAATTTTTTTTAAGAAGGTAGATATGATAAATATGAATAGATGAATGTCATTTTCGTAATTAATAACAATAATTTCGTAATTTATAATGATATTTACGTAAATAGAAATTGATATAAAAAGAGATAAGATATGTATAGGAAGAATGATAAGATAATTTTATATATCCTTTTTAGACACATGAAATAGTATTTCGGATATTATATTAAGAGTCTAAATAAATAAATAAACTATAAATATAACAATTCGAGTATCATATCCAAAGTAATAAATAATAGACTATTATTTAACTGCTAATAAACACGCCAGTGCTAAAAACATGAGCTTTGTCCGTAACGAAATAGTCTTAGGTATTATCAGTTGAAGATGATGAGTGAGGAGTGTAACCAGGGATAAGCCCACAAGTCTAGGGGCACGGGAAATTCCATGGCGCGGGGCAATAATTTTTTTAGGGTAAATATAGAAAAATAGAAATTTATAGAGAAAAAACTATTATTAATACTAAGTGAATAATCAAATTAAAATCGAATTTGAATAATCTAAATATTGGGGCCGACACTGAGTGTAACTAGTCAGAATTGTATTCACGAATTTACAAGAAATAAAGATAGTATTAAAACATTGTTGAATTAATGATGTTTCTCGCTAGCTAGCACGTAGAGTGTAAAAAAAAAAAAGTAAATCAACTCAATATATCTACTAAAATGAAATATCTTTCATTGTGTTTTACGTTTTTTTTTGGCTAAGTAGTGTTTTACTTTTTTTGAAGTTTATATCTTAGAATAGAATTGACATTAACATCTTTAACAATTTCTTTTTTAATACATTTAATTAGTAATTCTTTAAAGTTTAGCTGCATATTTTGACTATCTAGAAAACGAATCTGGTCATATGAGCTATAGTACTAAACATGGAGAAATTCCCGAGGGGATGTTTTATTCCCACAATAAATGGTTTGATCACTCACTCAATCTGCTAGGGTCAGATAACTGTTGCAATTGCTATAAGCATGTGGAAGGTGCACTGAACAATCTTTTGCAGTAATCTTCCCTTTTGGTTGATTGATGCTAATACTTACCAACCTACACAAAACCTTAACATTTACCTAGATGTCAAATGTTGATGTTTTATTCCTCTGTAGATGAAAAAAAATGGGTTACAAGCTCATACAGTCATCATAGTCATTAACATGTGAGCAATGGCTTATAACAACGCTTAAGTGGAAGAGTTATTTGGTATGTGCAACCTGTGTATGTTTTAGATTCTTCTAGAAAAGCTATTTATGCCTGTTCCTTATGGTTAATGACACACTTGTTCAAAAGCTATGCAAAATCATACAAATAAAGGCGAAATTGAGAAGAATTTACTAGTGCATCCAATGACTCGAAACATTCCACTAATGTCCTAGTTTTGGTGCAGACTCTCATAAGCAAGCCTTTCCTTCCACCAGTAATTTCTTCATTTCTCTTCCAAGTATTTTTCTTATGCGGCAAATTCTTCTTCGAAAATGACTCTTGCCCACCACTTCTCGCTTTCTCCCTCTGTGTTCTCTATACATACGCCTACTTAGACCAATTTACTCATTCTTCACCTTACCAACTTTCTTTCTACTCCAATTTCCAAGCTTACTTTTTGTCAACTGTCTGTAACTCTTCTTGTAAGCATTCCTGCTTTCTATGGTGTTTGTTCTATAGGATTCAATAAGCTTTATGCGCATTTAAATGCCCGTTTCCTTTTTATGCTGAAATACCTACTATTGTCTCCCAATGTTTTTATGTTCTGCTAATGTGGTTTGGATTTGAGTGAAAATATATTCTCCCAGTGTCTCTATTCTCTTTTCATAGATAAATCAAAGTTTTAGTTCTTTTTAACTAAAAGGTGTTGGGTTGATTGAATACACTTAAGTAGCACAAGCAAAGCCTTTTAAGGTTGATAAAGTTGAATCACTACAAGTTATTTCAGTTTTGTCATCCTAAATTCTACAACTTACCTTTTTATGGTTAATTTGCGGAGTAAACCTCAAATTGATTCATTTGACTCGCTTAGCCCCGCCAACCAGATCTCATGAAAGGTTGGGTAACTAACACTAGCTACTTCAAACAAAAAGTCGAAAAGATGTAACAAAATGATTTTGGATCAGTAGGATCAAATTTCTGGAATTTCGTTATCATGTTTGGGTACCACATAGTTTTTGCAGTTTCAATGAGATACCCTTTAGATTACTTCCTTCTCTAGTAGCTAGTGACAAAGGGAGTGTCAGTTGTCCTTTCGAAGGACTGTTGAGATTAAGAGGGATGTAACTATAAATTATTTGTTTGGTCTTATTAAACTATTTAATAATTAAGATTTTGAAATGCAGTAAAGTACATCTTTTCATTGTTTTATGAACAGGGAGGAGAAGTGAACAAATACATCAGATCAGAACCTGTAGATGCATACTGCAGTGAAAATGAACCGAAGAAGAGTGTCTCTCATAATGTTGGGGACTGCGTTAAGAAAAAGGAGGAGGGAGGCTAGAATTTGCAATGCTCTTGTTGGGTACCTTCTAAACCGCTCATAAGTCATGTTCATCTTTTATTCAAAGATTGTTATGTACGTTTTCAATTGTTGTTGTTCAAGTTTTCATGATTGACGAATTAGCTATACAGTCATCCTAAGGTGGGGTAGTAAACTCTAACCTCACTCCCCCTGGTGTTTTTTTTTTTTTGGGGGGGGGGGGGTGGGGGGAGGGGACAAAAAGTTGAGAAATGAGTTCTACTAATTCATGTAAAAAAAATTATCTAGATGAATGATGTGTAGGAAAAATTATGAAATTATTAGTTAGGGGAGGAATTTTAGTTCTAAATGATAGTACCGCAAGAGGCTACACACGCGTTCATTTCAAAAGGTCACACCACCACATCTTCTAAGGACTGTATTAATCTTTTCATTTTGCGTGATCATTTTATGCTATATGTTTGATGAATTTCTATTAGATAACGTATCATCTTAAAGGAATTTCATTCACCTCTTTCTGCTGCAGTCACCAAGGCCTTGCGACACTAGCCTTTTTCGGTGTTGGTGTAAACTTGGTGTTGTTCTTAACCAAAGTTCTAGGGCAAGACAATGCCACTGCAGCCAATAACGTAAGCAAGTGGACCAGGACTGTTTATTTGTGCTCACTGGTTGGAGCATTCCTCAGCGACTCCTACTGGGGCCGTTACTTGTGTTATTTTTCAATTAATCTTTGTGTTGGTAAGTTTCCATTCATGTAGTTTTCACTTTCTTGAAGCAAATGCATTAGAATTGGTGCCAATTTAAATTTTGCACTTGTTCACCAAATGGATTAAAAGCTTAAAAAATAAATGACCAATCTCGATCCATCTCAGCCACATTTAAATTATTCTTTGTAGTCTGTTTTCCTAAGGAATTAATCCATCTGTTTGGCATGTAAGTCCTACACTAATTAAATTAGGCAATACAAACAGGGGTTGATTTTCATTAACTGTTTGTATTCAATAGACTTTACTTGCTAATTAAATTAGGCAATACAAACAGGGATTGATTTTCATTAACTGTTCGTATTCAATAGACATTACTTGCTAATTAAATTAGGCAATACAAACAGGGATTGGTTCTAGTATCGCTATCATCTTGGCTTTTCTTGATCAAACCTGAACGGCTTTGCACTCCCACTTCTTCAATCGGCATTGTCATATTTTACTTGTCAATCTACTTATTAGCCCTTGGATATGGGGGTCATCAACCTAGCATAACTACCTTCGGATCAGACCAATTCGATGAGACAAATCCTGAACAAAAGAGTTTCAAATTAACTTTCTTCTGCTATTTCTACTTTGCTCTCAATGTGGGCTCTCTCTTTTCCAACACCATATTGGTCTATTATGAGGACACCGATAAATGGACACTTGGGTTATGGGTATCGACAGCATCAGCTGTTGTAGCTCTCGTATCATTTCTGTTGGGAACACCAGGCTATCGACAAATTAAGCCCTGGGGCAACCCTTTGCCAAAAATAAAAATAAAACAAAAATAAAACGATTGTATGCCAAGATATATTTTTTGAAAAATAAATTTAACTTTGTCGAAAACAATGAATCTCGAAAAACATATTTATAATTTTGATTCTAAAACAATAATAAAAATCCATAAATTGCATATACCAAAAAAAATTATTAAAAAATCTAAGTTAATACAGAATTTTTAGAGTATATGAAATCATCGGCTAAAACATTATACAAAATTTGATATACAAAAAAAATTATAATAAATGTTACCACCCAGCACATATTTTTTGTATCATTTGGTCAAAATTTCAATAATAATATCACTTTAGCGTCATGCGACACACACACATTTATAATCATCGTTCACTGCAACAAGAAAATAATTAGTGCATGAGAAAGTAGAGAAACTTCTCGAAGATTTCTTTTGTTTTAGTCAGCTAATTTCGTCGAGCCCTAATATCTCTCTCCCTCCCTTTCGATTCCGACTCTTCGAGCTCGCTTATTTTGTCTTTCGATCTTGGCTGTCTTCGATGGAGTTCGGACCGGGTCGAAAGAGAGGGAGGCAAGAAGCTGCCTTCAACGCCAATGGCGGTTTCAAGAAAAGCAAGCCAGGTTTGCTATTCACGTTTCTTTTCTCTGCTCTCTATGTTGAATCTAGCTGGGTTTTTTATCAAAAAATTTATTGGCATCTCTGATTGAGTTCGTTGAGTCGTTTGGTGTAGTTTTTTTTTTTAATTTTTCTTTTGTTCCTTTAAGTTTTTGGCCAGTAAAATTGAACTATTGAGTGTTCGGGTTAAAGGTTTGTATAGTGAGTTGGCCTTTTTATATATTATTGTTGAGCTTAATGAATTATAATTGGTATAGCTAGTGCCCTTGATCGTTTCTCGCTGTTATTAGGTGTTATTCTTATAACTCCTGGGTACTTTCATTTGGTTAGGTTAAGTACTTAAGTTGCTCACTCTTTTTAACTGTTGTTTTTGTTTCTATTATTCTTGTGCTTTTGATTCTTTTGGATGGTTAAAACTTTATGTTTCCCTTTGAAGTTTTTAACTTGTAAGAATTTTAAGTTTCTTGTATGTAGTTATTGTTTTTGTTAAGGATACCAGTCTATCCCTTGGTTGATTCTGGTGGCATTCTTATAATGTTGTGTATTAGCAAAGTTCCACCCGCCCTGCCCCCTCCTTTTTTATTATTGCATTTTTCTTTTGTTCATTAGCTGGGCCTGTATATTATGTTCCCAACATGTTTTCCAGTTGTGTTTAGTTTGGACAAACATAGTTTAGAAGTGGAAGATATCTGATTGCCATGAAAACTGAGGAAAGTTGAAGAAAGAAACTATCTCCTTTCGAGCTTGTTGTTTGCTCGGATATAAATGGATGGGATATAAAATTCGTGGGATATAAGTGGGATACAAAATCCCTTGGAATATTGCTCAGGATATAAATGGGTGGGGAAAAATCATATCTGGTATTTGTGTTGGTTTTGATATAGCCGTTTTCAAGCCCTGTGCATAAATAATTGTGGCATTCATTTCCTGTTGTGTCCTCCTACCATTTAAGAAATGCACATCTTGTCAGCCCTTTCTTTTTTATGCAAAAGAAAGAAGATTTCTGATGAAGTCTATAGTTTAAATAAGCCCTTTCTTTTTACAACAACAAAAAAAAGATTCCTGCTTATCAACCAACTAGATTTTTATGCTTAAAGTGTCTTTAGATAGTCAAACGGCAATATAGTCATTTTATGACATGTCCTGATAGGGGGGAAATGAAACCCCCCCCCCCCCCCCAAAAAAAAAAAAGTGGATTTTATAGCCAGTACGGAGGCGGGATAAGGGTTACTTCGGGATACATAATCCTGTCCACAATAGCCACACCAAACGCCGGACTTTTGGAGTCCATGGGATTTTGTCTCCAATCCCACCCTCAAATCCCCCCAAAAAATGTGCGCGAGAGAATGCTGTGTACAGTTGAATGTGATTGAAAGGCATGCTCTATTTTCAATTTTGAACAGGATTGGTTTCTACTTTCCATCTTCTGAATTTCGCTGGGTCCATTTTTGTAAATATTTCTTCCTAAAATGAATTTTTTCACACAAATTAAGTATCCCTCCTGAACAAAAATTTGAAGATTATATCGAAGGAAAAATCGATCTGATAACGGGATCCTTAAGAATCAGAATGAAGCTTTTCTGAATCTTTGGAGCCTTAATGTTAGTGTTGGTCTTCTGTTTGTTTTGGCAAAGCATAATGTTGGCTTTCTTTAATAGGCCAAGCCTCTTTTGACAGAGGTAAAAAGTTTGTGAAGTGAGTTGTAGATATTATTCAGTGTTCCAACTTCCAAGAATAACAATAGTGGAAATGTATCTGAGAAAATATAATTAATGTTCCACAACAGAAATGGAGTCCTTTCCAACTGGTACAGGAAGCAAATCGAAGCCATGCACAAAGTTTTTCAGGTTCAAATCCTAACCTATCTAAGATAAATATGCTGATTGCAAATTGTCTATTTTAAATTTCTATGCGAGTTGTAAGAAAAAATCCTTGTATAATAATTACACGTAAAAGTAGGATGATTTAAACTGATGAAATTGGCAGTCTAAAGTTGTGTACAGGTCAGACACTTTGTTGGTAACAAGGACTATTGAACAGAACTGGTTGATTTGTAAAAGCACCTTTGTTAATAAATACGTGCTGGTGGTATGATCTGAACTAATGAATTTGGTGTCTAATAGTGTGATTGAACAGAAAGGGTTGATTGGCAAAAGCACCTTTGCTAATAAATACGTGCTGGTGGTATGATCTGAACTAATGAATTTGGTGTCTAATAGTGTGATACCGGTCATGTACCTCCTTTAATCACTGCTAATGACGACTATTCAACAGGACTGGTTGATTTGTAATTCTACTTTGGTCTTAATTACTTGATAACTACTTATAATCCAAAAGCCACCGAATGGTATGTGAGTATTATATAGTAGAAATTGCTTTCTCGGCTGTTTATAGTTGGGAAGAAGCTAAATGGTGAGCAAAGGTTTGTCCATAAGTGATTTTATGTGATATTTATTATTTCCTTCAATTATTTCACGACAGTCGAATCTTGACCCATTGACTAATATATAAAGTTGGCAGCACGTTTTATTCACTTCTCTGTTCCATTACCTCATCCGTTAAGACTATCGCACGAAATTATTTTACGTAACTCTACCCATTTTGGTTATAACCTTCCAGTATCTTTAAAAATTTGTTCCCTGAATAAATGTTGTTGATCGCTTTGTGTTTTGTGTTTGGTTGCCCGAGTTGAATATAATCTTTGTATGCATCATATATGCTTGGGTATATTGCTTCCAAATTCCAAGTTGATATTAAGGTGATGATCTTTCTCAAAACAACTTCTTCTGTAGCTGTATCCATTCGTTTATTTGACTGCATTTCAGATGATGACACTCTATGTTACAATTTATTTCAAAATCCTTTTAATGGAATTTCTAATTTGCATAATACCTTGTCTTTTATACTGGCAGAATTGGATTAAAAAAAAAAGTGAGCTGGATTTTGTGCTACTTTGAAGTGTAAACTCCTTGGTTACCCTCCCATAAGAAGTGTTTATTAGAATTTTTGACATGCTGAAGAATTTCAAAATTAAGCTTGTACTTAGTTCCAAGAATGGACTGAGAGGCGATGAGTCCGGGCAACTGCCCTTCCCAAGTTATACTTGTTATGCTGAGTAGTACACTCATAGAGGACCTCTTTTTCGTCTCAAATATGGTAATGTACTTAGAATGTTACATTGACTGACTGAAGAATATATATTCTATGTATACCAATAAGTACATATTTTATGACAAGGCTGTCCGAGGCTTCACCCCAACTTATTTATTAGGTATATGTAGTCGCACATATACTAGGTATTACATGGCCTAAGTAGCAACTTCAATGGGGAGTGAGAAATGGAAATTAACTATTGGTCAACCCCTTCAGATTCAAACCTGAGACCTATTGAAGGGATCTCTTGAAGCTCTGGCCACCGAACTAGCCCCAATGGTTTGACTGTGACGTTGAATACATTGATGAAAGGAACATGTGCAGAGTGCATCCTCCTATTTCTAGTTACATAATGAGTGCAAACAAACATTTAAAACTCAAGAGGCTGTTTCTTCCTGAAAAGCTATTAGTAGATAATTGCGTGTGCATAATGGGGGACTGTATTCCGTGCTACAATGAAGAAAGGATGCCATCGAAATTTGTCTACAACAGGTTCACACATTGGAATGGTTACTGTTCATTTCGTCAGCTTAAATGAAATTTTGTGTGTTCTGGCTGCAGAATTTGAATGGGCATCTGCTTGATTCTATAGGACATATGCGAAGTTTGCCTCTCAAAGTTAGCCTTACACGTGTCTGTTACCACCTGGTCAAATTCCAAAGGGTTAATGGTGGGTTTTAGAATCGTATAGTACTAAGTTGCATGTCAATAATCATACTACTGTAGGTACCGGGTACCCCCCATCTTCTTTTGCCAAGTTTGACCAAAATACTACTTTGGTCCCTTTAGTATCAACATGCAACTGGAACAATGTTACATTGGGGCTGATCCATTTTGCAATGTCAACCACCAGTCTGGTCATAGACAAATAACGAAGTTAGAATTCTACCCTTATTTGAGTATGTATTGCAGCTTGTTCAACCAGGCTATGGCAACAGAACTATTCAGTGACCATTATCAAATTTGGGTCAAAGCCAGAGAGAGCATCAATGTAACATACCCTTTTTACAGATCATCTCATTGTTATAGGCCTCTATCGTGATATAGCTTTTGCACTGTGGGAAGTCCAGTATTCCAAAGGATTTTAGTAAATGTAGTCTTTAGCACAATATTTGCTGAAAGTCATTGTCGGGGGTAACATTAGCCTTGTTATGCTGTGGGTTTGGTTTAAGTTCAAGGTAAGGAAAGTTAAACTACTTCCTTTGATTTTGTTTTGATGGAGCGACACCTCATTGTCATCATCCCCAACAAGTTCTAGCCGATGCATGAAACATGGAGGCCATGCTGCCATTGAGATGTTTGAGTTTGAGAATGAAAAATTGCAGCTTGTTTATCAAGTTTGGTAGTTGCACAAACCAATTATTAGGTGAATATTAGTTGTGTGAACCCGGGAAACTTGCTTTCCACTCCATGGTTGTAATCCACTTTGGAATTGATTTAGAAAAATTTCCCGCTATCATAATTCATAAATACGTCCTTGGTGAGATTTGATATTCTTTGTTTCACTTGTTGGGTGAAAAAAGGTTGGATATTACTGTATTGAAGTGTTCGTTACTCACATAAGCATTTCCAGAATCAGTTGTGGGTTTGCCATGATTTCTCTCTGATGCGATTAGTTTTATTTTTTGGCATACAGCACTGCGGGGTGCCCTTTTGGTGAGGGTTGCCATTTCTCGCATTATGTTCCTGGCGGCATTAAAGCTGTAACTCAGATGCTCGGTAGCAACCCAGCTCTTCCATCAGCAGCCAGAAATCCAGCTCCCCCGCTTCCCTTTGCAGAAGGTCCATCTCCTCCCACTGTCAAGACCCGTATGTGCAACAAATACAACACAGCTGAAGGCTGCAGGTTTGGCGACAAGTGTCATTTTGCACACGGTGAGTGGGAGCTTGGGAAGCCAACAATTCCATCCTACGAAGATCCTCGTGGCATGATGATGGGGCCACCGGTGGGGGGAGGTGGCAGGTTGAGCGGGCGTATGGAGCCACCACATGCTGCCAGCTTTGGGGCCTCTGCCACCGCCAAGATCAGCATTGATGCCTCACTTGCCGGGGCTATCATCGGAAAAGGTGGTGTGAACTCGAAGCAGATCTGTCGCGTGACGGGAGCCAAGCTTTCGATAAGGGATCACGAGTCGGATCCTAACTTAAAGAACATCGAATTAGAAGGGAGCTTTGATCAGATCAAGCAAGCGAGTACAATGGTTAGAGAGATCATTGTGAACATTGGTGGTTCGGCATCTGGGCCCCCTCCTCCTATGGCGAAAAACCCTCCTGGTGGGCCGGGCTCTGGTTTTGCGAGCAACTTCAAGAAGAAACTTTGCGAGAACTTTGCAAAAGGAACTTGTACCTTTGGGGAGAAGTGCCATTTTGCTCATGGAGCTGATGAACTGCGCACATCAGGAATGTGAATGTGAGTCTCCTCCCTCCTATCATGACAGGCTGAATTGTTATGGCGCCTCTAGTTTTAGTTATTGGTTTGTCGTTTTGGTCTTGTTACTGAAAGTAAGTAGAACAAAAGATGCAGTAGGAAGACTTCTGTAGGCTTTGATGAAAAAGCCAAACAGAAATTAAATAGTTATTTAGGGTTTCATGTGATAATGTTGGTATAGATGAGCTTTGGTTTCATTGTTCTTTTGAGTCTACCATACTCAATCGATTCACAGAGTGCACATTTTAATTTTTACCGTTATTTTTTTCCACAATCGAGTATAGTGTTATTTTATCTTTATGTAAAAAAAAAAAAAAAAAGGTTTGTGAAAGTGGGTTCATTTTTTGAACTAAAAAACATTATGACAGAAATACATCACATCAATGTTTTCCTGAGAATTAAAAAATAGTAAGACCATTTGTTAAAGAGATTTTTTTTAAATAAATAAAAATGTTTGATTTGGTGTAATTACTCAGTGCTCCTGGTGCACCATGTGGCCCTCTCGTTACATATTGGTGCGTGGTTTATACAATTAGAGGTGTGGGATTCATACTAATGTGTTGTGGAGAGGGGGCTTAAGACATCATGGGACAGAATTAATAATTTTTTAACAAGTCTACACACACGACACACAGCCTTATACAAATCTGGACAAATATGTGTTCGGAATTGTCAGATGTATGTAGAACTCTTCAAAATAATATGGGTTTTATGTGCAGCAGACGATTTTATGTCCAGATTTGTGCATGAAATGTTGTGTTCCTTGAGACTTTTTCATAATTTTTTGTTGACTTTTTTAATTCTAAGAGATGGTAGTGCAATTTTTTTTTTAAGAAACTGAATGCAAAATACCATAAATAAACAATCCAGAGGTACGTGACCCCCTGATCTTAACGTGTTAATTTAAAAATTAATGTGTCAGGTTTAAAAGGAAAACCGGTCGGTCTCTTTGTGGACAACAACATTCAAAGACAAACTAGGATGTTAATTTCATTTTTTGTAAGTGAGTACGAGGAATCTTCAACGAGGCCAAACAAAAACAATAATAAACTAATAAATCATGCGTCCCCATGCTAACATTTGGTCTGATCTCTTTAACTTTCTACCTTGGTTGAGACTTTTTTCCATGGCTCTAATTGCATGTGGCTTCTTTTGAGAAAGGTTTTTTCATTATGTTTTCCTTGTTGCTTTGGTAAACAAAGGGCTGCGAAAGACATATCACATACCCATCCACTTGAACTATTTCGTTTTAATTCGGTTCAAGTCCTTGTTTAATTGTATTCTAGATAAGATTGGCAAGTTCAATTTAATTAACATAGTATATCATTGATGGAATAAAATAAATTTCATCTAAAGAGTGGTATTATTTTTGGAGAATAAAATAATATTTCTAACTAAACAAAATTTTTTATCAAAATAACTCACTTAAAACTCTCATCCACAAAACATACAACTCAGGGTGTGTTCGGTTTCTGAAATGATTTTTAGAAGAACAAAAATTCTGAGATGTTGTTTGGTATAAGTGTTTCAGAAAAAAAAATTATGAGTTAAATTTTTTTGGTATTTTGTCGGTGTCTTTCTCTAATCTCTTTCTTCTTTTATAGAAAAATAAAATTGTTTGGGAAAAAAGTAAAAATATTTAAAAAAATTTATCTAAAAACTTGTTTGAAATTTTTCTCAAACAAGTAAACGAACAAAACCTCCATTAAATCTTTCACCGGTCGTCTTACAGAAAAGCTTTTCCATCTATCTACTCTTCCATCTTGCTTTGAGCCGATCTCCGATCTTCGATATCTTCTAATTTACTTATCAGGTTCTCCAAATATAATTCTATTTTCATTTTTTTAAAAAACAAAAAATATAAGCAATGTTAATGAGAATAAAATAATATCTCCGATCTTCGATATGAGGATAATGTTTGATTCTTCGCTGATAAAGGGCTGACGAGGAAGAATACTTTTTGACTTTCGTTCTAAATTTTTACAGGTCATTCCAAAAAATCAATTATTAGGATATGAGCTTTTACGATTTCTAACCCATACTAAGCAGTATGATAATTTTTTCATTTATCAACAAGTAATAGAAAATTTTGAAGTTGTGTTATAGAAAAAAAAATTACGAGTTATTTTTTTTTAATAATAACTTTATATAGTTTGACCAATGGCCATTATTTTGGGTGTTAAGTTTACTTTTTTTTTTTTTAATGCATTTTAACTGATATCATGTAATTCCTTAATTCGTGAAATAAAATTATATTGTATTTATTTATTCTTCACATTAGAATTTTATTTTGGGTTTAAATCTGTCAAATTAGAAAATAAACTTTCTGTGCAATTTATACTAATCCTTTTTTGGTTATACCGTATTACTACCAGTCGATTATTATCAATACTTAGTTTTGAAATTAAATCATTTAAATTAGAAAATAAACTCTCGATGGCTTTAACACAAGGGACTCTCAGTTAAAAGTTCAAAGTAAGTAACTTATCATGTAATTAATCCATCGAATAGTAAACTAGAGATAGAAAATTCTTTTGACATATCAGTTCAAAGAAATATCCTTACACCAAACATGCCAATTTTATTTGAAAGCCACAAATAATCTAAATTACTTTTTTATCGTAATTCAAAAATAATTTTGTATTTGTTATTTTTTAATCAATTTTTTTGGAATTTGTTGGTTCATCTTGATAAAAGAAATCTAAAATGTATAAAATTGTATTCAAAATTTTTAAAAAACTTCACTAAAAATAAAAAAATAAGTCAAAACATATCTTATTTTGACTTATTTTTCGTCTTTTCTGATTTTTATTTTATTTTTTAACATAATTTTGTAGTATTTCTTAAATTTCTTATGAAGACTAACCAATAAAAATAAAAAAATTAATAAAAATATAAAATTAAATAAGGATAAAATAATAATAGACAATAATTTAATAATTAATACAATTGAAAAAAGGGTCATCAGATAATTTTATCATGTCTAGCAGCTAAAGTTTTAACATATAAATCAACAAATAAGATTATCAGATAATCTGATAATGTTATCACATAATGTTATCTACAGTCTTTGTAGTTAACATTGGCCCCATTTGGCCTATAGTTTTTATTTATTTATTTTTGTCTTTATTTTTTTTTGTATTTGTTGTTTAAATCTCAATATTTTGTAATTTAATGGTCCGTCTTGATTAAAGGAATCTAATGAGTATAAAATTATATCTAAAAGTTAAAAAAAAAGTCACTAAAGACGACGAATAAGTACAAAAAAACTCTGTTTTTTTATTTATTTTTGTCTTTTTTGAACTTTTTTCAAATTTAGCCTATGATTGATAACTTTTCTGAAAGCTCTTGTCGAGATGAACTAATAAATCAAAAAAAATTGATGAAAAACAAAAAATTGCAAAAAAATTTCAAATAAGGACGAAAAAAATTTCAATAAATATCACAATAAATACCACAGTCCAAATGGACCCATTATTTAATACAAAAAAATTAGTTAAAAGAATAAATCTAGATTAATTTGACTCATTAAAAATATATTAATTTAATTTAATGTTAATCTGGACTGATTTGTTAATTAATTAATAAGAGGGAACAAGTTAAAACTTACCTCGGGATTCTAAGCACGTGGGGGACTCTGTTAGAATTTTGGATTCTTGTCAACAATTTTCAAAGTTGGCCCCTCTCTTGGTCATGGGTCGTCCTCTCGCTGATTATTAGCATTATTGTTTTCCTATTATTTTTAAATTAATTTTTAAAAGATCGGGCTAAATTTTTTGATTATTTATTTATCTTTAAAAAATAATGTAGAAAATAGAAAAATGTGAGCAAAAGTTTCAAAAAATGCACTAAAGTTGGGATTGTTTTTAAAAGATATATATATATTTTTAGTATCTATGGGTCGTATATATATTTTTTTATCTAGTGGTCATGCGCAATAAAATTAAGAGTTCTATGGTTTGTGTTCTTTTCATATCTATTAAATATAGTATATGTCAAATTAAATTATATATATCTACAGGCCATGAAGTAATTAATATAGATAGTTTGGGTTAAAATATTTTAGCAACAATTGATTCGTCATTTTTTATATTTATGGGAATCAAATGTTAATTGATAAATTTACTCTTTAATTTTATAACACTTCTTCTTGCAATCACATTTTATAATTTCAATTCCTATTCGAGAATTTATTCGAGTGACATCTCAGAAATATAATATTTTTAAAATTATCCTTTGTTTTAAAAATAGGGATTTATTACTTCACTTTTAATAGAGCTGTAAAAAAATCAAAATTTGGGTGTCAAAATAAATATGTAATATGAGATATTCAAAAGTAAAGTACGCCTAATTTGGCCTAAATTAATTGATATTACTATCATTGTCTTTATGTTTTTTTTAATTTTTATCAAATTTAATTAATTTTTTTAAATTAATAATTCATCTTGAAAAAATGAATCTAAAAATTAAAAGTTTCAAAATGTTTACTAAAGACAACAAATTTTTAGCATCTTTATTATCATATTATCTAGTTTTTTTTAAAAAAATTGATTTATGTTTTCATATTTTTTTATTTTTCACATGGAGATGAATTATATAACAAAAGTTGACAAAGAAATCATTCAAAATAATGAAATATTAATAATACCACATGCGTGTCAATTTATTTATCCATATTTATTATTTCAAACCTCTTAAAAAATAATTTATAATTATTTCTACATATAATATGAATCTTGTTTAAAAGATCTCAATTAATTTTATTGGATAATATCTTAAACACTCCAAAAAAATATGAATATCCTTAGTAAAAAATAATTTAATACACACTCAAGTATAATAAACAAGTAATAGAGTAAACAAAAAGTTTAGGAACACATACACGCATGACTTTTAGTGCGCGCAAGACTTTTAGTAATTTAAGAACTCTACATGCATTTAATAATTACAAATATATTTATATCCGGATGTGTCTGAAATGTTTGTGCTCGTACGTTCGGCTGAATGTTTCTAAAAAAATTTTGGGAAAAAAAATTCTGAAATGTTGTTTGGTGTAAGTGTTTTAAAAAAAATCTAGGAGTTAAATTTTTTCAGCATTTTCGAGGTATTTCTTTCTCTCTCTTCTTTTATAGAAATGAAATTTTTTGGAAAAAAATAAAACTATTTAGAAAATTTTTTCCAAAAATTTATTTGAAAAAAAATTTCTTAAACAAACAACCAAACACACCCTAAATATTGTAAAATGAGTGGATCATTCCGGAAGTAAAATGAGTGGGTGACTCCTGTCCAAAGTGGGACCCACCGATAAAGCGTAAAAAATAAGGTGGGGGAAAGAAAGCAAACCGACCTCTCTCTCTCTCTCTCTCATATCTAAAAAAGACAGAGACTCTAAAAGGTCTTAAAAACACCTGTTTTCTCCCACATAATTACGTAACCTGCCCAACTTCTGCTGGGTTAACAAATGCGATTGGCCATACGGCACTGGAGAGGTTAAAACGCACGATAGCTATGGGCCCCATTCCAATTCGGCCCGATATTAATTTGTTAATTATTATTTGTGTTTTATATTTAATTTTTATTAGTTAATTACGAGAATAATCTAAAGAATAAAAAATTATGATCAAATATTTTAAAAAATATTCAACATGGAAATAATTCACGAAATACTAATAAATTAAGAGAAATAAACTGAAATAAAAAATAATTCAATATAAAAATTAGGCAAAACAAAAATTATATTATCCCTAACGCGATGAATATTACTTGAGGAAAGAGAATTCAAATTGCTTAGAGAAAGTCGGCCTGTTTGTATTAAATAATTTTGTCAAAATTATTTTATAATATCAAAAGAAGGAAAAAAATTGCAGAGTTTATGTAACGATATTTTGACAGAATAAGACAACATGCCGATTTTATTTATCATAAGATGATACCAAAATTTTTCCCACCGTCAAAATATAAAAAATAAGGAAATTGTACTTATTGTCAAATTGACCTGTAGAAATGGCATTGTCAAAATTTAGCAAATTAAATCTAGCTGACTGATGGAGAAGGTTTTATATTTGTTTTCTGGCATATTTTGACAATTGCAAAAAATATGATTAGGGGAGAACTGTTCTTGTATTATTTGTCTATTTAGACTGTGATGTTGAACTATTATTTTTTTGTTTTATATGATTTTTTTTGTAATTTTTTGTATTTTTAATTTTACATTATTTATTTGCTTGTTGCGACGAAATGAATCTAAAAAGTACAAAATTATATCTGTAAACTTAAAAAAGTTCAGAAAAGACGCAAAATAGGTCAGAAATGATTTTTTAAACTTATTTTTCATCTTTGATAAAAAATTAAATTTTTGGACATAATTTTATATTTTTTAGATTTTTTTTGTCGAGATGAACTAATAAATTTTTAAAAATTAATGAAAACATAACAAATACAATTCTTTTGAATAAAGACAAAAAAAAAACTATAAGTCAAATAGACCCATATTTAACGAGGTTAAAATGGTCTATCTGATAATATTAAACGGCTAATTATATTCCGCTTTACGAGTCTTAGATTTTTAAATTGAGAGCACTTTCTTGAATCGGAAGATCTTGACCAAATCGATTTTCCCAGGTTCTTAGATAAACCAGTAGTTAGTGCCGCAGACATATTTCATTGTGACATTGTTGCCCTTGTCATAGAATCCCAACTCTCCCAACAAAACTATGAAATGATTGAGAATCCAATGTTGAGGGATACTACTAGAACAAAGGAAAAAATTCAGCCATCCCCAAAGAAATACTATTCCCAACTTATGTACCTACTTTGTTAGGTTTAAATTCTCCTGTCTAATTTTGATCGATCTTGGTAAATAAGTTTGTCTTCTCCTCCTCCTCTCATGCAAATTATAAAAAGTTAGTAATCCGTTTATGCGTCAACTAACCAGAGTATAATAGGTGCGCATTTTGATATCCAATTCAGTCTTTATTAACAAAGAGATACTAAAAATATAATAATTAGTGTCACGGCAAACCTTAGTTTTTAATTATGATGTACTATGTATAGAGAACTTGGACTCAAAGTAAGTTCGTGCTTGGCTCATGCCCTTATGTAGTCATTCGTGATTGTTTTCGAAGAGATGTGATGCATGACGCTAACTCATCAGTCATGTAAGTTCTTGTCACGTGGCCTAACCATCTGCATAGTGCTAACTAGGCATACAGATCATCCTTGATTGGTCTCAATCCTTCTGTCTGATCCATTCCAATCGTAGCCCCACCCAATTTCTGCACGTCCAATGGTTTTACGGGTTCGGCTCACATAACCAAGTCCTGCCTTTTTTTTTTAATCCAAAACCCATCAGCATAGCGGGTCTGTTCTTTGTTTTAGCTAAAACCCCATCCAATGTGACATACTATACTATTAATTTCGTCAAAAACTCATAATTGATCAATTTAGTCTTTTGTCATTGAAAAAGACTACATTGATTGAATCACTCTTTTGGTAACTCTCTGCTTCTTTTTAAACTTGTTCAACTTTTGTAGATTTTTGGATCTTAAATGCATAAAAAATGTGAATTTAAATTTTAAATAAGAGTCTTACATGTAAAGTGCTATAAGAGCGTAAGTAGCGTACTATAAGAGCACTTTTAATATTAAAAATGGCTACCAAAAAGTATTCTTTTATAGTTTAACTAGTCATCCTTTATATATGTCATTGACCAGTGTCATATATTTTAACTTCATATTGTAAATATATAACTTCTTTATTCTCGCTAAATAATATTTTTAATTACATCTCTCATATAGTCATCTCTACTGGTATTTTACCCAATTCTACACCACTTACAACTCGACCACTGTTGCTCAAAACCTTCACCAAAGTCACAATTCATCATTCTAATCATATGAAACAAAAGCGCATTATTGATCCATCTAGTCAATAGACGTGTGCCTTTGCACCAATCAAACTCTCTTCGGACAAGTATAGTTATTCTCACTTTCACCACGTGATTGATCTGTATGAGATCATTAAATGGCTGAGATGTTCAGTCGACTCCCTAAACCATAGGCCAAACAACTAGCTAGTTTCCCGAGTGTGATTTCTATATAAGATTTCCCCTGATTGATCCGATAATGCCCATGTAGCCGCCCATTGACTCATTGATCTGTTCCTCGACTAAAATAGACTACGTAACAATCGAATAGAATGTTTATAACTTTTGAGAGCCGTCAAGTCAACTCAATCAAAGAGAGATGGCCGCCTCGGAATAGCGCATGTTGTTGCGGCTCCAGGCTCAATCACATTTAATAATCTGAACTCCTT
The DNA here is from genome assembly GCA_019985065.2 of Arctostaphylos glauca. Classification (NCBI taxonomy): domain Eukaryota; kingdom Viridiplantae; phylum Streptophyta; class Magnoliopsida; order Ericales; family Ericaceae; genus Arctostaphylos; species Arctostaphylos glauca. The sequence continues at coordinate 14,267,886 of JAHSPW020000011.1, read as the reverse complement.
CTATTACTCGATGAAAGCACATATTGGAGAAAACTACATGACCTAAACTACATGTTTATCACTGAGGAACGAAAACTACATGAGAAAGTGATTAGATAACGAGGATGTGTGGTCTTACGAATCATTTCATCTATGACCTAAACAACCGATATCTCCTTTACTACTCAACTAAGAACAAAGTCATATTATGTTCTTAGCTGAAAAATATATCAATGAAACTATACTCAATGAATGTGTTGGATAATGAAGTTATTCATGAAAAATAGGTTAATGAATGAATGACATCGACCTAAGTATTGAATGTCTCAAAATCACTTTGAGTACACCCAATCAAATGCTTAATACTTCACCTAAGTTTCATAAAAGGGAGGACAAACTTCATTTCCAACAAATTTTGAAAACCCTAAGGAAAAGACATCATGGTTGCTTGGGTCATGAGATGAGGATCATCTAAAAAATAAGTCTAAATAACTAGCCTAACATAATGGAGTGGAAAAACAAAGTAAAGATAAGAAGCAAGAACAACATTAATGAAACTTACCTTGTGTTGATTATGGCACCAAATATGAAGAACAACAAGCTTACTCTTCTATTTCTTCAATCAAAATGGATTACAAAGTAATAAATCACAAGAAACTATTAGCAAAATGCACAATAATTCACTAATAAAGCACAAGAGAGCTCTCACCACTCTATAGAATAATTAAGATAAAATTTAACTAAGAACTCACTAAGCTCACTTTTTTAGGTTATGTGTGCAATTTACACTTCCTATTTGTAATACTATTCTTCATTTCCCATGTTTATGTGTGTGTCATATTTTTTTTCTCAAACATCACCTTCGTTTTGTTAACTTGTGTTGCGCGACTTTGGTTTTAGTTGATGTTTGCAATTTCTAGGTTGAGATTTTTATCGGTTCATGTTTGCATGTTCATCAGTTCCTCATCAGTTCCTTTACATTTCCTGTTGACACTTTCTTTTCACTTCCTATTTCTAGGTTCACCAATTCTTCAATTGAGGGATTGTTAAGTTGTGTTACTGATTTTTGGATTTTTTCCACAATCTTCATCAGTTGTTCATTTATATTTGTGTTATTCATCTTTACTAGTTCTTCATTATAGGTTGAGTTGCTAGTTTTTGGTTGATGTTGTGGACATAACAGGCTGGTTATGGTGTATGTGTGAATTGGTTGCGTGCGCGTGAATTGGGTGTGTAAATTCACTTAGACAAGAAGCGAATAATCTAGTAACAAGCAACACCATGAAAAATATATTCGGAGACCAAATTAAGCATTAGTGTGCTGCAATTGGACTATGATGAATTTTGGAAATGAACATATTCCGAGCCTTGAGGGCTATGATGAATTTCAGAACCTTCTTTAGTGATGTCGTTTATTGGGTAAGCACAATAGATGCACCTATGATTCTTGATTTCCTATTGATCAGCTATTTCTAGTTGTTAGAAAATATTTTCCCGCGATTTTGACAGAAAAGAATAAACGACGGTAACTCATAATTCACCTATGACTAATACGAATTCAAAAGAGAATGCGAGTAGATATGCTTGGTGAGGCATGAAATTATGCAGCCAAGTATGCATTCATGCTATCAAAGACTGTAATCATAGCCATGTACATACAATAACACTTACATTTTATACTTGAAAATAACATTATTTTTGTTGGTGGAAAAGGATAACTGACAGCATGTACGTGGTATTACGTTGTCTTCGTCGAGAGGGAACCTCAAATGACAAATCTACGGTCTTTGTAGTTAACATTATTTAATATGAAAAACTAGTTAAAATGACAAATTTGTACTGATCTGTTCCACTAAAAATATGTTAATTTAATTTTTGAGTTAGGGTCTATTGTTTGAGAAATTTTAGCGCCTGAACTCCTTTTATAGATGGATTTGCACCTGAACGTGAAGAGATAATTTTATTATTTCAGAACTAACAAATAATATTGTTTGTTAATGTATCTGTTAAAACTAACAAATAACATCTCTTATTTCAACAACCATAGACATATAGCAAATTGCCTATGATTGTCACCACAAGAAATTTTTGGACTTACGAAGAAGCCTATGTTGCATTCATGACATATGAGCTGAGCAACCATGAATGCGACATAGGCTTATTTTTTGGACATAACTACTATGATTGCCGAATCATTGATGGTGGGCAATGCTCCACTCAAGTCCGCACCAATTGTCATTTTCATATTTGAATTTCTTTTAGATTTGATAGTCTTGTGGTTAGCACGTTAGATAGTATATTTTATTGTATGGTAGGAAAAAATGTTACGTTTTATTTGCATGGTCACATGGTTTGATAATAATATGTTGGGGTTAGGCATGTACTTATTTATTTCAAGGATTGATGTACTATTCATACAAAAAAATTTTAAGGCCTGGGGTTTGAAGGTCCCGTCTGAATCTTGATATGTCAAAATAAAACAAATTGGTGACCACCATCGGACCTTTATTCTCCTAATTTGAATTTTCTTATAATTGTTGAAATTAATGACTAGAAGGATAATTTCAACCTTAGTTATCAAACCATATGACCACCAAGTTGTATAGATGTTAACTTATTGCAATTATCAGATTGGTTTAAATATGGATTGTTGAGTATTTTCTGTCACGTCCTCAATTTTAAACATAATTTAATAATACATTTACCCTTAATAAAGACTCACAATCTCGTCAAATTTCTCAAAAGGTACATTGATGATAGAGTAAACCAAATAAGTTTGGAATAGATTACAAAAGTGGTCACTTCGACCAATGATCATTATCTCCAAAGCCCAAAAAAAGGAGTTAAGTAGTTTACATCATTTTAACCGAAATAAATAAAGTATGAATTACATTACATCTTCTAAAAAATAATAAATAAAAGATGTTAAGCAATTCATCCGATGCAGCTTTCAAAAGTATGCATGTCGATCCATGCAAGCCAAGCACCCCATGCTATCACTCCAAGGTCGTACCTGAAAAGGAAGGAGGGTTGAGCTCGACAGCCCAGTAGGAAAGTCTACACAAGTATTACATGCATATGACATGATATGATGAGTCATATGAACATTTATATCAACACAAAGAGAGAGAGATTAAACGGAAGCAACATTACATTGTGAGGTAGCATAGATAACTCTATTGTGCACCATGGTTCCTTAATCTATTCCATTCAAATCCACCAAATGTCGTGTGTCACCAAACTGTCCTTATTATGTGTCAAAGTGTCATTCCTGGCACTCCCGAAGGCATTTCAGTACATTCTTGACACTCCCGGAGGCATTCCAGTACATTCCTAGCACTCCCGGAGGCATTCTAGTACATTCCTGGCACTCCCGAAGGCATTCCAGTACGGTGTTCACATATGTCATGTGTCTCATAACGTTCGTGTCGTATCATAAAAATGTGCACACGAGTCATAAAGTTCATCACTTTCACCCACCAAGTTCAATATCAAAGTGTGTCACATGATTCATTTCCTTTGTTCTCATTAATGGTATGATACAATGTTTAACATGATCTAAATCAATAAATAAGAACCAAAATTTAAAGTCCAAGAAAAATAAGTTTTAGAGTTCACGGAGTTCCAATATAGGCCAAAGAGTGCGTCAAAAACTGGTGCCAAAGCATGGCCAAACCAATAGAAAGTTTCAAGAGAGAAGGCATTGGTGTGCCCAAAAACAAGGCACCGGTGCTTAGTGAAATGCCAAGATGCAGAGAGCAAGTGACACCGGTGTCACCAAAAACAAGGCACCGATGGTTAGTCCAAAATCTGAGAATTTTAAAGGGAGACACCGGTGTATCAAAAATCAAGGCACCGGTGTCAAGTACAAAGTCTAATATATAGAGAGCAAATTCAAAGGGAGGCACCGATGTATCAAAAATCAAGGCACCAATGTCAAGCACAAATTTGAGATACAAAGAGCAGTTGGCACCGGTGTCACCAAAACTAAGGCACCGGTGCATCGAGCACGAACAAAGGCATTTCCAACAGATTTCAACTATGAACTTAGGGCTTTATCAACTCAACTTCAAAGCATCAAATGACAACCAAATCAAGTTCTATATGCGTAATAAGTGTGAGAAATCCCTACCTCAACTTCCGGATTCAAGAAACAAAACTCCAACTTCAAGCCTTAGCTTCCAAATGTTGCAAAAGGCCAAGAACACCTCCTCCAAGCAAATGGTTGCAAAGCACCACCGGATATCAACCAAGGATGAGGGAAACGCGTAGGATCTTGAAGGAATCGAAATTTGGAGCAAGTTTTTCGGATGGAGGGTTTTGAGAGAGAGCTCAACGTGAGGGAGAAGAGAAGAGGGAAATGAGTTTTGTTTGGACCAAATAGATTTTGTCTGATATACACCAAATCCAACACACAAAAATTACACTTACACCCTTCAAGTATGACACATGCTACTACAAGCCCCTAAAGTTATCATGTTATATTACATTGACCCCAAATCATGGTTTTACACTAATTTTCACATACTCCACAGTTATTAAGCTTATTAATCCGTATATTAATATAAAAATTTAAAATTTTCCGGGTCTTTACATTTTCTATCCATAATTTGTAATTCACCTTATTTAATCTCATCCTTCAAAATGCGTTCACAAACATAACATGAACATCACAACATTCTTATGGCAATGGATAACATTCAACGTAAAAGAAAAATATACAAACAACACAAACAATACCCAATTTGGCCTAAATTATTTATTTGGATTTATTTTTTGTCTCTATTCATTTTTTTTACATTTGTTGTTTTGACCTCAATATTTTGTAGATTATTGGTCCGTCTTGATGAAAAAAATATAAAACCTATAAAATTATGTCCAAAAATTAAAAAAATCACTAAATACGACGAATAAGCTGTAAAAGTCCTTAGTTTTTGAATTATTTTTGTCTTTTCTATTTTTTAAAATTTGGTCAATTATTTATAATTTTTCTGAAAGTTTTTATCGAGATAAACCAATAAATCACAAAAAATTGACGAACAAAAAAAAATTATAAAAAATTTCACATAAAAACAAAAATATAATTCAAGAAATACCACAGTCCAAATATGGTGTTCACAATTTTTAAAAATATGATTATGACGTAACAATGTTATAACGTTAAAATGACATATTAAATAATAAAATATAAATATATTTTAAATTAACTAACAAATAGAAATATTTTATTTACATACAATTTTCAGAATAGCAAGTTATTTTTAATAAAATACCCACTACAAGGACAAAAAGATCAAATAACGTAATTTTTTGCTTAGCACCCATTCTAATCCACTTGTATAAGGCATCAATCAGACCATGTCTAAAATAATTCTTCCCTTCTTATTACAAAATAAAAAATATATATTTTATTTAATACGCATGTTTAATCCCCTCTATCATAATACATCTTTTATTTAAAATTCAAAATTTAATATGCATCCAAACAGGCCTTAAGTGCTGGTGGGGCTTAAGGATAGTCGCAATGGCTGTTTAGAAAACCCAGTGGCAACGTAGTAATATTCGGGATAATTTCGAATTCTTCCGAAACTATCATTTTGACGAGAATCAGGAGACCTTTTTCTGTGGGCCCATTCACCACTCGAGCATTAAAATCCAAGTTTTCAATAAAACACTTTGCTTTGGTTGCATGTTCTTCCTCCATCTCTCTCTATAAACACACTTTGCGTATTTTTCTGCTTAAGCTGCTTAAAGTTGCAGTCACTCCTCCCCATCCAACCCCCCTCTCTCACTCTAAAACACACTATCTGTCTGCTGCTTTTTGTGCCTTTTTCTCTCTCCTAGGGTTTGTCCGTTCAGTGAAAACGCCGTCTTCTCTTCTCACACGACTGTAAGTTAATAAATCCTCAAAATGGTGACTGAATCTTGCTTTTTTAAACTTCACATTTCACTGGTTTCTGAACTCTGTTTGTTCCTTCCAGATGCTAGATTCAGAAGCTCACTACCTTTGATGAACACTATCTTTCTTCATCATCAGGTACTCTTTCTTTACTCTCTTTCTACTTTATCGCCCCTCATTTTCACTCTATTTCGATTATTCTCTTTGTGTGAGTTCATTTTTTATTGATAATGTTATGTTGGATGTGTGGGTTAGGGTTTTCTAGTGGATTTCGAGAGATTGAGTAGACTGTTGCACGGATGTCGTCGAGAGGAGGGAGCTCTGACCAGCCGCCGCTGCAGCGGCGGATCATGCGGACCCAGACGGCGGGGAATCTCGGAGAGTCGATATTCGATAGTGAGGTTGTTCCCTCGTCGCTGGTAGAGATCGCTCCGATTCTTCGTGTTGCCAATGAAGTTGAAAAAGCCAATCCAAGGGTTGCGTATCTTTGTAAGTTTTTTACTACTACTTTGTTTTTATACTTACTTTGCATAGATACAGTGTTTTCGTTTTCCACATTGTGTAAGAATTGTAGAAGATTGATTAGTTAGCGTTTTTCTAAGTATTTTTTTGCTTTTATGAGTTTAAATCATGTACATTTGTGCTTTCAAAAGAAATAGATGTAATACCGACAAGGTGTAGCGAGATGTTTGCTGTGCTTTGAGTGTGCATTAACGTGAAGGTTCATTTGTGCCTTATACGAGTGCTGGTGCATGTTGGTTTTGACAATAGGGTGGCTTTTAGTCTTTGTTTCTTGACACAGCAATGTCGTTATTCGGACTCAAAAGGCTCATGTGGGTAGGTTAGGTTAGGCGTTGCAGTACATGAGGCTTTCCCTAGTTTGGCCAAGGCTAATTCTAACGTCTCTAATATTCTTTATTGAGATCTACATTGATATTTATGATTACCGTTGTGCAGTTCTTATTTGCCATGTATTGTTGCTATATTGTTAGGACTCTCCAATTTGTCCATCATTTGCAGCACGTAGGTCTTCAATTTTTGTAGATGACTAGATGTATTGTTCCCTCCAGAGGTGAGTTGTCTAGCCCAAAGTTGAAACTGAAGCACCAGTGCCCTTGTCTCAGACCTGGAAATGTGTGCAAATTAGTTCGCAACTTGATATTTGATTGAACCCGAACCAAAGTCCCTTATGTCTTATGTCTTTTGCATTATTTTTGCAATATGTGCTCTCCAGTGCTATGGTTGACATGGTGGATTGGGTGTAGGTCGATTCTATGCTTTTGAGAAAGCTCATCGGTTGGATCCCACTTCTAGTGGACGTGGTGTTCGTCAATTTAAAACTGCGCTTCTTCAACGCTTGGAAAGGGTAACCATTTACTGTTCTTTTTCGCTTGAATGACTATGCAGCGACATTATTACTTCGATTGTGTACAAAAGATGCTTTTTGTGTTGTTACTTAATGGTTGTAGACATAGAGTTTGTCTTTCGATGAAAATTTGGACCTTTATTTCATTTATTCGTTGCTGTTCTTTGTGAATACCCTAAAATAAGTTTATCTCTGGTCTTGAATAATTGCCTCACGGATAACATGCACAAAATGAGGTAAATGGAATATAAGATTTTGAGTGCTTATTATTGTTTGTTGAAGCGAACGTTCGTTTATTGCTTCCTCCTCTTTTCCCCAATAGTAGGTTATCGTAATTTTATAATCCCCCCCTTATGTACAAGATGGCTTTGGTTATTGTTTACATTGTTAATTACCATTGGACAAAAGGGATTTGTCTAGTAGGAAAATTCTAAAAATGAGAAACAGAAGAGGTTTTTAATCATACAAGAAGACTTCAGAGGTACGTGGCTCTATGGATGTGTTCTCATAAGAACTCTTAGGCACCTTTATAGAGAAAAGTCTGTGAGAGTGCATTCAGTTTTTGTGTGTATAACTACTAGGCTATAATGATAGGACTCCTCTTAATTTGTGAACTACTTCCGAGTCCTAGACACTACACTTAAGGTCAGCGTGTGTGATAAGCGTCGGACATTGTTAGCTGGACATGCACATAGAAAATATGTTGAACCCAAAAAGCTTAACACAAATATGTATCCTTGTTATGTCAAAGTGTGGTTGATGTTCACTCTGATAATTTACGTGAATTTCTCTTTTTGATAAGCTTATAGGGAAAATAATTTTTTTGATGGGTGAACATGGAGTGTTTGCATATGCTCTCTTATCATAGAAAAAGTTCCATTGCTAGATCTATGAATTGGAAAACAAATAATTAAAATTGAGGCCAGAATTGAAGGTACCGAAATTATATGGTATTAACTTAATTATTGAGATCACACACGTTAGTATATGTTACGTGATACTTTCATTTTAGTATGATGGAAACTCAATATAAAATTGGGCCTGCTTGACGTGGTCCCAATATGTCATAGCATGTCCCTATTGTGTGCTAACGGGTCTCTTGCAAAAAAATATTGTAAAAAGATTGGAAGACCTTTGAGATGCATAGTATGATAGTACATTAAAGAAAGATGTTGGATAATATAAGGACCTGTTTATCTACATTTATAAGTTGACTTATTGAGCTTTGCTTAAAAGAAAAACTAACAAATATTGTTTGTTAGCAATTGTAGATAATTACTTATGCAACATTTTTTTGCTTTCTTGATCCAAATAAAGTGAGATTATTCTGAGCTCCAATTTGAAGCTTTTTTGGTTATTTAAAATTAAAAATGTTGTAGAAGGACAGAAAACTACTTAATATCAAATTACCTCTATAGAGTCATTAAGGCCAATTTAGACATTCATTCGCTAATAAGCTATTCTACAACTTATTTAACCAAGCTGCTTGAACGTTTGTTCAGGCTTATAAAGGCTACACCAAACAGGTTTTCAACTCATATGAAGTAATTTAAGTAAATAATAAAAATTTATAATTGTAAATTAAAACTTATAAGTGATAACAAATGGGGCTATGTGCCACATGTTGGATATGGTATGCGATCACTTGATACAATGTTGAGATCTCTCTACATTATAGCTTAAGCTTTTGGGCTGGGTTTTAAACTTTCTACATGACATTAGAGTGGGGTTTAGTCCATCTCACATTTTGAAAAATGATCAATCCACATTCATGATGACAAACCCAACTAAAAAGCTACATTCCGATTAATCCAAAAGAGGCTACATGAGATAGAACTCAAAGGCGGCTGCATGTGAAGGTACGTAGATAATCTAA
>JAHSPW020000011.1:13911266-14253766 GCA_019985065.2 Arctostaphylos glauca | reverse complement strand
ATGGGAGTTTGAAGTTCAAACACAAGTCCTAGTTGTTGCATAGTGGTCCATTTTGAATTGACCTTATCCATCGACCTCTCTAAGAGAAGATTCATGGGAATAGAAATATAAAGTTGGGGCCTGAGGATGTTTTGAAAAAGAGTGGGAAGAAGTTAAGAGAGAGAAAGAAAGATGGAAGGACTTCAAAAGCAGAGTCGGATAAAAATGGAAAATGAAAGAAAAATGCCATCTTAAGAGCGTTTCAAGCCACTTTAGGAAAGCTAACATACAAATTATACTCCGTTAAGGCATTAAAACATTAAACAATAAGGAATGAGGGATCCTGTTGTGCACTGTGCACAGCAGGATGTGCCGCGCGCCAAAACGACGTCATTTTAGCGCATATAAAGTTGCCCGGAAACTGTCTATAATCCGGTCATTCCTAGGCATTGAATTTGTTGATGATTAAAATTAGCACCATTCTATGTAGTCCATCAGAAAACTAAATAAAACTTTGTTTATCAATTTAAACTAGAGTAGTGGTTATTGGCATGGTGCTGGAGTCAGAAAATCCTGTTTCCAAACTCGAACTCTTCCTTCTAGACAAGCTTGCCCCAAGATGGGGTGGGGGTGGCTGGTGATGATTTAGATGTGAGGGGCCATTTGACATTTGGGTTAGGTTGCAGGGTGTGCGTCGAAATGGTACTTACACATGAACAAGAGAGGTATGGGTAAAATAGTAAGAGTTCAATATGGGTGTTTGTATTAGTTTATAAATGCTGTTGACCTAATATAATCAAAGAGGTATTCTTGGATATTGTTACTATAGGTTCCATCTAAACGTGAGGTAAGAAGGTGCCCATTGTCTTCTGAAACAACCGTAGTGACATGTTGCTTCACAAGGAGAAAAAGCCTATTTACCTTTTGTTTAGTATCTGCCATAGCTAGGCAGAGGAGTGGCACCTGCAACAACCAAAGAGTTAAGTCTATGCCAATAACCCTTCACCCAATGTCTCCCTAAAAGCCAATTCACTTATGGATCTATCTATCGATACTCCTAGTTATCGTTTCTGCTACAGCTAGTGCATGAAGGCGTGGTTCGGTTTGTTAGTCCATAATATAAGTGCATTGTTGTAATTCAATGTTGAGCTTAGAAGGTGATGTTTGGTTGTGCACCTCTTGTTTTGGGGAAATTGATTAATTCAGCTATAAACAAGTACCTGCAGTTCCCACATCTTCTCGTCATACCTATGCGTGTCCATGTAACATAGCTGTGGACATTATCGTGGATGACAACATATGCTCGTTTTGGATTACTGTTATCAGTTTAGGTTAGGATTATTTAGAACCGTAGGCATTCACACCTAAGGAAACAATATATTGGCGTCAGTACCTAATATTTAGAGCTTTTTAATTAGGCTCTTTGAACATATATAGATGACAAAAGCCAAATATAATCCAGCAATAATCCGTAACTAGATAAAGCTCCAATGAGGTAAAAACAAAAAAATCCACTATGTACACAAATCAGCCCTGGGTCAATATCCAGATCAGTTGGGCCCACGACATGATCGTGCAACCGTCGGGAGACTGACTAGGCCGTCCTCGATCTAAGTAGACTTGCGGAAATGAGAAAACACCCTTTTCTGTCCTCACCATTTCTCCCAGGGTGAGGAAAGCTCAAGACTGTTGAGTTGGGCCCTGGGCCACTCTTAGGTAATACTTAAGAAAGCCAGGATCAAGCTATTCTAAACTCATCTACAGTGATCCAAGTGGCTTATGAAGCCAGATGTCCATTGCGGTGAACTCTAAAGTGTTCATCTGCGCCTTCCTTGGCGGAGACTCTACAATCTAGGCATCCAAAATAGAAACTAGGCCTCATTTTTATGGACCCTTCTCTTATCATACATATTTTTTGTGCTCTCATGAATCATGAGACATCTTCTTAAGAAGAGTAGTAGTTAGTGATAATACATAATGATTTATGATGATGTTCACATGTTGTTTCTTCTGTTTGTTGCTTATTAGATGGCATTTGAATTGTATGGAATGCTCGCTGGCAATGTCAGTCCCATGACGGGAGAAAATGTTAAGCCAGCCTATGGAGGTGAAGAGGAGGCTTTCTTGAGGAAAGTTGTTACTCCTATTTATGAAGTGATTGCAAAGGTATTGCAAGCCTTGGTTTTCAAATCTCGTACAAGTTTGTGTTTTATTTTTGTGCCGCTATAACATAACTGTGAGTTGTGTTCTAAAGGAAGCTGCAAGGAGCAGAAAAGGGATATCAAAGCATTCGCAGTGGAGGAACTATGATGATTTGAATGAATACTTTTGGTAACTTGTTTTTTGGGTATCAGCTTCTGCTTGATTTTTATACCCGTAAATACTAACTTGCAGTACTAAAACTACAGGTCGGTTGGCTGTTTCCGATTAGGTTGGCCAATGAGAGCTGATGCTGATTTTTTCTGTCTTCCCATTGAGCATCATCATTTTGAAAAAACTAACGTGGTAAGTTTTATTTGATATTTTCTTTTTTCAGTCGCATATTTGTACATTAGATGTTGACTTCTTTGAATGAACACCAAGTCCTTTTTAATATTGGTAACTGTCTTCAAAGTCCTCCCTGCCATTGCTGTCGGGCATCGAAATAAAAAGGAAAAAGAGGGGGGGGGGGGGGGGGGGTGGGCTGATGCTGATTTTCTCCCTCTTGCATATCAAAGACAGAAGCACACACATGGATTGTTGACTATTTTAAATTGACTTGTATTTGAATTGTAAATCGCAGGCACTACATCAACATTCACAAATCACATTACATTTTTTTGGTTGTACTGTACATTTCGTATACTCATACACGCACTCTATTGTCTTTATTTTACTCTTTTTTGGTGGAGGATAGCAGTAAATAAATATGTACATATACATGCCTATTGTCTAGTAGTGTCTACTGAAGTTCTAAATAATGTCTACTGAAGTTCTTTGTTGTAAACCAACTAGTCTTTTGTTTCTTTTGGCTCTTCTTTATGCATAGTGGAAGACTAATAATTAATAAAAATATTTAATTTTTTATAGACGTATCTTGACGTATTTGTATCTGTGTCTTTTTTTTTTTTGTTTGTTGTTGGAGTTTTGAGTTATCGCCGTATTCGTATTGTGTTGTGTTCGTTTCGCGTATCCTTATCTGTATTTTATAGCTCCACAAGTTTCGACCCTAATAATCCCATCCCTTCTAGAATGTCCAATATGTACGTCCTTTGTGACAGGTTAATCTCATCATTGGATCTTATCACCTCAGTACTCAAGAAATACCTCAACTTAGCCGAGTCTATTGTACTGCCGTTGTAAGAACTGTTTCAACTAATCAATACTTTTCTAATCATCCTCAGTAGTGATGATGTCATCCACATGTTTAATCATGTGTATTTTCCCTTGATCCGATAGTAGATAGAAGACAGAGTGACCGGAATGAGAGCGAGGCATACCAAATTGTAACACATCACTAAATAACCCAAACCAAGCTCAAGGGTGACTACTTCAAACCATAAAGGGCTTTCCGGAGCCGACATATTGGAGAACTGTCGTCCTGAGCAACAAATCGGAAGGTTGCTCTATATAGAAGACAAAGTGATCAAAATGAGAGCGAGGCATACCAAATTGTAACACGTCACTAAATTTCCCAAACCAAGCCCAAGGGCAACTATCGTACGATTCCCGATTCGAATTGTACGATTCAATTCGATTCACCCGACAAACGATTCGAATCAATGGTATGAATCGCAATTTGTAGTTAATCGTTAAAGGAATCGCAGAATCTTACCTGGAATCGTATGAATCGTTCGATTCATGTCCATTTAGACTTCGAACGAAAAATAGAATTCCAATCGTCGAACAGAGATCGAAAGCCCAAACGTCGGACCAAAATTACTTCTACGAGACCAAATGGACAAAAATACTGCTCCAGACCAAATGTCAAACCGACCCAGAGGTCTTAGACTCTTCAGTTTGGACTTTGGATGACAACCTCCACTTCACTCGAAGACGACGACAGCCTCCACTCCAAACCTAGACTGCGTTTTTTGTCTTCTATATAAACATGTATGTATCATGTATTCTTATTGACTTTAATCTTTGTGACTGTTGAAACGAAATGGATCCATGTAATGGACCCCATTGCAGGATTATTAAATCCATCATAATATCTTTTGCTGTTTCAGATAAGGAAAATTCCAAAATATATATAATATAATTAATGTAAACATTAATGATTAAACCACCATTTTTTAAATAGAAAACGCTATATAATATTCTTTAGTTTATTTTTGTAATAAAAATTAGAAAACACACTTCCACATTGGTTTAGGCTCAATTCAACGTATCTTTCATATGTCAATGCAAATACATACACGTTTAGTGTACTTCTACAATTTTGACTGAATCATTATGATTCACGATTTACGATTTGATTCGATTCGATTCACAATTCATGATTCAAAAGGTTGTACGAATGATTCTCGATGTGATTCACGATTTGGCAACCTTGCTTCAAGCCATAAAGGGCTTTCCGGAGCCGACATACTAGAGAACCATCCTCCTGAGCAACAAGATGGAAGGTTGCTCCATGTACACCTCCTTTAATAGATCACTATGTAAGATTGCATTTTTGACATCTAACTGGAACAAGGGCCCACCAAGAGTAGCTACAAGAGAGATAAGAATCCGGAAAGAGTCAATCTAGGCGACAATAGAAAGTCTCGGCATAGACAACAACCATATGTCTGGGTGTATCATTTGGCCACAAGGTGAGTCTCATACTGCTCAATAGTCATCTAGACAATATTTGGCAATAAATACCAGGGACAACAAACAATATATTTTCCCGACAGAAGAGGGACCAACTCCCAAGTGCCATTATTATGGAGAGTAGATATTTTAGCCTCAATAGCTGACCGCCACTTAGGTAAAGACAAGGAGGACGGCATTTTGCCTCAATTCGATGGATATCCGAACTGAACTGGTCTTTTTTCTCTGAATTGTAACCAAAATTTTCCCCCGTAGATACGTTTATGGTAAAGGCTAAGGAATATCCCCTCGGATTCAGTTCGGTTATGGTTTTGAACTGAACCGAACCGAACCGAGTTGAATCATTCAAAAATATGAAATTACCCACATACAATATATGTAAGAAATTGCTACAACAAAAACTCAGGTAAAAAACTTTCATTTAATAGAAGGTATTGCTGGGGAATTTGTTTCCAATTCTGATTCCCTTTCAACTTTGCCCTGCCCTTCGTGCCCTAGTTGGGTAACTCCATCCTTTTGTTGGCGCCTCACAACTAATATCTAGTGGGTTGTCTCCCACATCGATATGTGCCTAATCTTTCTCTCTACGTTTTTCCATCTCAGTCTCAAACTTTTTTTCAATGGGTTGTCAGGGTTGAGTGAGAGTCGGACGGTGTACCCAGGTGCTATGCAAAAAAGAATGGTGCAATGGGTTGGGAGGTGTGCCTAATCTGTTTTTACATTTCCAAATCTCGACCTTTCTTTTAATTTCGTGCGTGTATACATTTAAAGATTTGGTGGTGTGCGGTGTGCCTAATCTGTTTTTCGTTTGTATAGATGTATGTATGTATCTGTGTGGATTTGTGTTCCCAAATGTACATGATGCAAGAGACCCTTTGGATTTGTGTTCCCAACTGTGTATTTGTGTCGTTCTACTGTGTGATTGTTGTATGTATGTAAGTGCTTGTTTTTGTTCTTGCCAAAAACAAAACAGTAGCTTAGATTCTTTGAAATCCAAATGGTTCAGTATGGGGCGGGTTTCCATTGGTTTGGTTACTAATCAAATTCCATTTGATACGGTTATGGTATAACAATTTCCATTCCCGGTGGATGTCAGGTAATTTTTGGATATTGAATACGGATATCTCAATATCCACTGCAATTTGACTTGTTGCCATTCCTAATAGACAGGGCCTTTAGTACAATATTAGGAATAGATACAAGATAACGAAGCAGCAAAGTGCCAATGGAGGTTGACAAATGATTGTAGGAGACATAATGAGAAAGTTTATGAGAGGTGCAAGTTCGAGTACCCTTACAGAGAGCAATGGAAAGAGTCGGTGATGGGGATGGAGAATAAACGATTGGATTCCGAGGTGCAGAGACAAGTTCTGCTGAGGTACCCTTTGACTGACGAACATACACCTGTAAGGGTTTCATGAGAGAAATAGCAAGAGAGGGAGTAACTATATGAAATTCATACTGAGAGGGATCTACAGTATCCGTGTTACAGGGGAAAAATGGTATTGACTCATTAAACTTAATAGCCGCACATAAAAAATGACGACAAAGAGATGTATCGTAACACTTATATTCTTATGAGCCTGAGGAAAACCATGTAGATCATAACAATACCCCATTGTATAACTTCTCTCCGCAATTGATGCACAATCTGAAGCCATGACTCAGACCACAGCCACCTCCCCTTGATTAACAACCACCACCACAAAAGCTACGACCTCCATGACTGGAGTCACGATCATTATAGCCACGATCATCAAATCCAGATTCACGACCACGGTTGTGACAACGGCTCGAATAGAAATCTAATCCGCAAGACACTGCGGAGGCCAAAGTAGAACGCTCAGAAGGAACTGAGATAGTGGAGCCGATAACACTTACATAATCATTTGAGCTCTGATGTATCAGAGCTCGAAAGATCAAAGAAGTGTTTAGGATTAATTCACTTAACTACCCCTCATTAATTCACATAACATAAAGACTTAATTACCCCTCACTATATTCTAATAGTAAGCATGAAGCTGTTTTGAAAGATTGAAGCCATTGCATCTAGTGCACACCTCTTCCTTATCGGTACTACTATGAGGTAATTATGCTTTTGATGGTGTGCACGCAGGGCATCTCATTTTAAGTCTTTAGTAATTTGCAGTGTTTGTGAACTTGGGTTTTGATTTTTGCTTGTACTTGTATATCCAAGATCATGTGGGACAAGGTTGTGGCAGAGATCCATGTCAAGTAAAGAAGATTGGACATGGTTGTGATACTATTAGTTTGTTTTAAGATGCATCTTTCTAGGATTATGTGCTGCTCATTAAAAGTAAGCAATGGCTTTATTTGAACTGTGCTTCATGCGTTTTGTGAAGCTTTGATGACATTTGGATAGTTCAGTGATAATTTGTTTGTATTGGTGATTGGATTCTCAATGGTGGGCCATGAATGTTTCGGGAGAATAGTATTCTTCTATTTTTTTTTCAGTTATAGTTCCTTCCCAGGATTTCTCTACTTCAGCAATTACACTTGCTCTACATGAATCCAGTATATTTGTAACTGTTGATTCTCACAAATAGTCTACAAGTAGTTGAGATCTTCAAAGTCCACCTCTCATCATTTTTTGTTTCTAAATCCACTACTAATTGAGAAAGTCCCTCTTTATCCCATGAGTAATGTTCCTGAAGGTAAGTTTATCTTAATGGTATCGTCAGTGGGACTTCTATTAATATGTATTTCGGCTATCTTCAGGATAGCAAGCCAGCTGGTAATAGCGATCGGTGGGTGGGGAAAGTCAACTTTGTGGAGATACGATCATATTGGCATATGTTTAGAAGCTTTGATAGAATGTGGAGTTTTTTTATACTGTGCTTACAGGTAACTGTTTTTGGAATATGTGGTTTTATACCTTTTGACCTATAAGTACTATTTTACTCATTTTTTCCTCTCAAGGCCATGATAATTGTTGCTTGGAATGGCTCGGGGGACCCAAGCTCAATCTTCAGTTCTGATATTTTCAAGAAAGTACTGAGCGTCTTTATAACGGCTGCGATATTGAAACTTGGGCAAGGTGGGTTGTATTTCATTTCACTGCTTTGTTAGGATACACACCTTTTTGCTTTTAGCAGATCAGTTGATGTATTATTCACATTCTTGCATCCGTGCACATTATGATATCATTATTACATGCTTGAAGCAAATGATGTAGCCTTTGCTGTATCTCGAAATGTAAAGGTTGGTTCAAAGGGATTCACTGGGCTGATAGCTACATCCCAAGTAATATTGAATGTATCCTGAATTTGAGAAATGTAAAACGTTCCTAGATATTATAGAGTTAAAGGCATTGAGGAACAGTGCCTTTGTGTGTATGTTTTGGTACGAAAGATGTCAAAAAATGACTGGAGTTTAATCATAGATGGTCCAGCTCATAGAAATATGCCATCTAAAGGAATAACTAATTACCTATTTGCCGCTTACTATGTAATACTACTTTGTCCTATAATATAGACATACAGATGTGAACTGAAAATATCTTCATATGATAAATGATAGTGGATATATACATGTACCTTGAGGCATGTTTTTTTCATTTTTGCGAGGTTTCCAAATGATTTGGACAATATGAGGCTAGACATTTGAGTGCAAATAAAATGAAACCATTAGTCTTGCTTTTTTTGTTGGCAAAATTACAAATGAATGCTTATGCTTGCGTAGTATCAAAGGCGAAAGGACTGGGAGGTCATCCGGGAGTCAGTCTGGTCATTGTATGTATTTGGTCTTCGTGCTGCATTCATGGACACAATGAAGCCACTGAGATTCTGATACTTCTGTTGACTATACCAATAGGGATGGATTTTCTTATCATATTATGATGATCTGGACATGGAACTGCTCAATGGACATGTCTGTGCATATTTGTATATACCTACCGCGCGCGCTCGCACCCACGCATGTATATATATAATGTACAAGTGATGGTTCTCTTCACCTGCTTTGAGGCATTGATTGCCATTTCGTCTTTATTTTTTTCCTCGTTTGTTGTATTAGCCATTCTGCCCAACTTTACCAGTATTGTAGTTAACTAAAAAAATCTTCTTTGCGATTGAGATTTATATTTGTTTTGGTAGTTCCAACTGAATTTTGAGTCTTTGATCCTGCATGTGCTTTGGTGAATCATCAGTAATGTGTATTCTTTATTCGCTTTGGTTCCGTTTTATTTTCAAATTAGTTATACTTGTGCCTTAGAGATATCTACTTCGTTACTGCTGTTACATGATTATTGTACTTCTTAATTTTGCAGCTGTCCTTGACTTTATACTTAGTTGGAAAGCAAGACGGAGCATGTCAATCCATGTTAAGCTACGATACATATTGAAGGTTGTGTCTGCTGCTGCATGGGTGGTCATTCTTCCAATCACTTATGCTTATACATGGGAGAATCCGCCTGGATTTGCTCAAACCATTAAAAGTTGGTTTGGGAATAATTCAAAATCTCCCTCATTGTTCATTTTGGCTATCGTTATCTATTTGTCCCCCAATATGCTCGCTGCACTATTGTTTCTTTTCCCCTTTATCCGTCGGTTCCTCGAGAGATCGCACTATAGAGTTGTGATGCTGTTGATGTGGTGGTCACAGGTACATGGCTCTCCTTATGATTTATAGTTTTTACGTGTGATTGACAAGAGTTTACTGTAGATAATGCTTTTACTGAATCCAATACCGTTCTGATATTTGACCAAGAGTTTGCATGTTATTTGGCAGCCTCGGCTATATGTTGGAAGGGGGATGCATGAAAGCACTTTTTCTCTTTTCAAGTAATAACACCCTTTGGTGGAACTCCAGCTTATTATGTCAGTGTTTCTTTTATTATTGATAATAATATTTTTTTAACTTTCAGGTACACAATGTTTTGGGTTCTTCTTATAATGACAAAGTTGGCGTTCAGTTACTATGTAGAGGTCTCTCCCTTGTCCATCATGCAGTTTCATTTCAGAGTGATATTCTATCTATGTGCACGTCATTATTTCAACCTTACGTGATTATACCTTCACAGCCCAGGGTGGTTGCCTTGTAGGACAGCACCTGGTGGTGTTGATTAGGGTAGTGACCGTCACGTCAAAAACTAGTTTTTATGGTGCATGATGCAAAGCTGTTGACATGGATGTGTCTGTTTATTGGATCTGCCTGGATCTGCCTTATTAATGTTATGTACATCATATTGCAAGAAGCAAGAAGTAATTGTCGGCCTCATTGATAGCTAATGTCAATATTAAATTCAGACGCAAAAAATGACAGAAATGAGCCCCAGTCAAGCTGATTGAGTGGATGATGGACAAGTAACATGTCCTCCTTGGTGAGTACCATGGATGACCATACAAAACTGATCTGCATTCAAAGTCTCCTAATTAGAAAAAGCACATTAGTTACTCATGACACAAATAAGGAATGTGGATTTTTAAGATTGGGAAATGGGTTTCACAAAGATGATGAATCAAGATGGTAGGAGGGCATGTGAAAAATGTTTTTGGACCATGTAATGCCTTCACTCTTTAGCATGTCTTCAAGTGGCCGTTCGGGGATCATCTTAACTTTTTCGTATTTAGCACATTTGTTTCCTCTTCTTTTTGTTTTTAATATAAACTTTTAGGAATTGAATCCTCAGCTGGACTATACCAAACCGAACTAAAGCAAACTAAGTCTTGTTTCTCGTAATGAAATCCCAAGCAATGCTATAGTTGGAAGTCCTTTAAGGTTTGTAAAAAGTTGTCAAGGCTAATTAGCATTTTATCTTTGACAACCAAAGTCGTTTATTTGAATAAAGGATTGACATTGGTGAGTAAGGATGTACTTGCCCAGTTTAGTCTGCATTGATGAGGTTGTGGGATGGGTAGAGATTGGGTACACTCTGATCTTTTGCATCTTTTACGAAGTGGTTACCCCCGGCACCGTATATTACATCCATATTTTTGTAACTTGTTAGCTTTCCGAAATTTTAGTGACCACTAACTGATTTACCTTTTATCTCTCCCGAGCTTTTTCGTGTGAATATTTTTCTGTGGTTTCTATGTTCTGTGGGGTGGAATTATGGGCATGAATGCCTACTGCTTAGTGATGCTGAAAAGGATTGTTGTGTTCATATGGTTCTTTATTGTAAACGGAATTTACCAAGGTTTGACGGAGGATGCTATCCAGTTCTAACTAGCCATAATCTTTCTCTGTTGCAGATAAAGCCTTTAGTGAATCCAACAAAAGCTGTCATGAGTGTTCACATTACAAATTATCAGTGGCATGAATTCTTTCCTCGTGGTACGTTTATTGGATTGCACTAACTTCTTTATTTTGTATTTCATGAATTGGTATATTCATCTTGTTTACTGCTTTGCAGCAAAGAACAATATTGGTGTTGTGATTGCAGTCTGGGCTCCTGTTCTTCTTGTATGGCTTATCTCATCACTTATCCTGTCTTCTTGCTTCCTGTTTTGCTTACCCTAGTCGCAAGTTCTTATGCAAGGATTATTTCTAGGTGTATTTTATGGATGTCCAAATATGGTATGCTATATTCTCCACATTATTTGGAGGTATCTATGGTGCATTCCGTCGACTTGGAGAGGTCAGTGGAACACCTTTTCTTCACTCTGTAGCTTCCATGCTATACGCTACCACTTCTAATGCTTTATTTTGGTAATTGACGAAACGAAAGCCCTTCTGTTATTTTGGTAATTTGTTTACTGTATGTGCTCATGAAGCATTGGCCAACCAAATATTGGTAAGAACTAGGTTATATAGATGATGGTTGTATCTTCTTGCGGAAGTATGAGGTGCTTGGAAGGAATGCATTGTACACTAGGCCCTGTACCAATTATCTTTCATGATCAGCTGTTGCCATCGACCTTTTTTTCACCAGCTTCTCAATAAATAGGCTGAAACTGTCAAATAGAATAGCGTGTATTGTCTGGTCAGGTGTATTATTTCCTGGTATGTTCCTTAGAATCTTTCAAAATATTGTTGCATATTCTTCGTTGAAGGGTTACTTCTTTGTTAACTCCTCTTCTCAGGCTCGAGAACTTTTAAAGGGCTGAAAAGTAGGGTAGTTGAGGAAGTAAAACGCTACTTTGTTGCTTGTATCCAATCTTAACCTGTTCTTCCTTATCTCTCTTTGTCTAATTCATTCAACGTCATTCCATTTACATAAAGTAGAAAAGAACAAAATCAGAAAAATTGGCAGCGCTTGTGAACTGCAGAAGGAGAAAGAAATCAATACCTTCTCAGTTCTTGAAGTATTATTACTCTTGAGTTTTGTACTCTTTCACCCCTTCTGGTATGTTATATTCTCCAGCTGTTTTGGAAACAGTGTCTGGCAAGTTTTTGCTTTGCACCTATAATGCTACAGAAAAATAAGCGCATACTATATTGACCTCCCGAGGTGAGTATGAGTATTCCAGTACCTCCCCGTCATTTACGAAGTAAGATTTACCTCTCTTCAGTTTTACTTGTCTTTTTAAAATTTCCTCTTCCTGTAATTGAATTTTAATTAGGGGAACAGAATTTTGAGGTCAGTCTGAATTTTGTGATTTCCCGTGTTGCCTTATTTCACGTGTAGGCCTAAATACCCTTACTAGGTAAAGGAGAAAAATAGCCTCGCATGTTTTGTAGACAAAAATACACTCAGCATCATCTTCGACTTGCACACTTATACATTATATACACAATGTACCATCCCATAGGATTCCTTCTTTCTCTTCCTCCTCCCAGCTTCCACATCAGCCCCCTATCTCCTAAGTCCTAACTCGTCCAGACCCACCTACTATCTACCATCTCTTCTCGCCTGTACTCCACCACCCTGGTAGCCCTCCCTAGTCCCTAACCTTACCACCATTTTTCATCCCGCGTTATATGCTGTGTTGGTAGTTTTTCTGATGTCATACCACAAACATAATTCAGTTCTTGTTGGGTTGTTGTGGCCAGATGGTTTTTAGATTGGCATTGGGGCTTTTCAGTGGTAGGGTTAGCGCGGCGGCAGTTGGGGATGTATAAAGTTTTGGTAGAAGAGGTGCCACAAAATTATACGTCATAGCTAGACAATTGCATCTTGACAGCATAGTTGTTAAAGGCGAAAGGCGCACCGAGGAGCAAAGGGCAGCTGGAGTCTAGGCGTGAGACGCGGGCTTTATTGAAGCGAGGCGCACTTAGTAAAAAAAAAACATTATAGATACGAATACTTAAAATAGTAAACACTAAAACAATGAATTTGAGAGATAATATCACTTAAAATAGCCATAAAAAACATCTAACGAATTTCAAATGGTCGGAATAAGAATTAAAACGTTAAATTTGACAAATAACTGCTAAATTACTAATCATCCTTGGAATCTACACTAAGTAAATCAACTTCATTTCCACCACCATCATCGGATTTATATCCCTCTTCATCTTGTTCGGTTTCCACTGAATTGGTCTCTTCTACGTCTATCATTTGTAACGGATTTGACGTGGAACCCTTTGATGTGTTTGGACGTGCTCTTGATGTTGTTGCTCTGGTTGTTTTGTTACTTTCTCTAACTCCAAAAATTCTAGCAACATCACCGCACACCCCATGTCAATGTATCATTCTCAAATACTGGTTCATCATCTTCGTCTGATTCTCTATCCATCCTCCTAAACAACCATTTATTGCTCTCATCAATATCGGATAAGGAGGTGAGATCAATTGTATCTTGCATATCATATCGACGTTTCAAACTCCTATTATACTTGATAAAAACCAAATCATTGAGGCGCTTCTGTTTGAGTCTATTTCTTTTTTTGTTGTGGAGCTGCAATAATTATGACCAAAATACTACTTAATACAAGAAAATAAAAAATATCTACTAGAAAATAAGAATGCATTGGATACTTACATGTTCAAACACACTCTAATTTCGTTCACAACCGGAAGCACTAAACGTAAGGCTGAGAACTTTGGTGGCAAAATCTAACTAGAAGTTTGGGAACCAAATGCATTCCACCAATCAACCGTGAAATACAAAGAATTAGCCACTGTAGTCAAAGTAGGTAATTAGCCATGTATTACGGTAGATTTCCTGGTGCTCTTGTATTTTTTTGTCTAATTCCGACTGGCAATCCAAAAAGTCCCTCGACATTCATGTACGTGGTCATTTTAGCAGTGATCTTATCTTCAATGTTGGGATCTTCAACCAACCTACTCACGCATTTATACATTCCGGTCATGACCTCCAAATCATGCCGAACTTCTGGGTTTGAGTAATAAAACTCTGGATTCAAAAAATACCCAGCAGTATGCAAAGGATGATGCAATTGGATATCCCATGTAGTTTAGCCAAATGCTTTGGCTATCTTTTCTTTTGCCCTATCCATAGTCTTGTAAATGTATCCCATCAGCAGGTTTTTCTCGATGTCAGCCAATTTCAACACTTTGACAAGAGGACCCGCAATCTTTAGAGCATAAACTACATTGTTCCAAAAAGAAGGCATCATAATAAATTTGGCCACATTTTTGCGTTGTTGCTCTATTGTCCATTTTTCTGAAACAAACATTTTCTTCAAATTGTTTTTTTGTTGATGAATTCTTGCTAATGTGAGGAAAGCCGTTGCAAATCTAGTTCTCGCATGCCTGATCATATTTGTTTTTCCTGTGAACCGCCTCATCATATTGAGTAAGCGTGCCTGAGTGTAGATGAAACCGTTCATAGCAATGGCCTTTTCAAAAACTAACTTCAGATGTGGTATTTTGAAGATGTCTTCTAACATCAAGTCAATACAGTGGGTTGCAGAAGGAGTCCAATAAAGATGCGATCGCTTTACTTCCAAATGTTTTTCGATTAGAAGTTTAGACCAAAGTAATACTCAATACAAATGGAAATTTTCTTATTGCCGAATGTACTTGAGCCTTATTAAGGGGGTGTTTGAGAGCCTACTTTTTAGCTTTTTATTTTTGACTTTTTGGCTTTTTAGCTTTTTAGCTTTTTAGCTTATGGCCAGAATGAGTTTTGAATTTGGGAGTAGTGTTTGGGAGAAATGTGCAGAATGCATTTTGCAAAAGTAGTAGAATGCAAAATGGGAATGAAAATGCAAAAAGGAGGTCTAAACCTCTTTTTGAGTTTTTGCTCCTAAAGTCGAAAATGTAGAATGAGTTCTTCTAGGAACTGGCTTCCAAACAACCAAAATCCAAAAATGAGAATGGGAAAATGCAAAAAATAGGCTCCCAAACACCCCCTAATAAAGTAAAGAGTAGAGATGGATGGTTATTGGCGTATATATTTGCCGAGGCACTATCCGTGACAACTTGAACCACGTTGCGTTCACCAATCCTCTCCATGTAATTGTCAAGTAGTTCAAGCATTTTAAACCCATCCTTGGAATAGCTCGAGGCATTTATGGACTCTAAAAATATTGTTCCTCTTGGGTCATTCACTAAAAAGTTGATCAAAGTCCTCCCATTCCGATTGGTCCACCCATCCGCCATTATGGAACATCCAAACTTCATCCAATCATTTTTATGATCTTTCATCAAATCCTCTGTATACTTCAACTCCCTATTCAAATAGGGAACTCGTGCCTTGTGATAAGTTGGCGGTTTCATGCCCGAACCATATTGCCCAATAACCTCAATTGCAGGCCCAAAACTTTCATAGTTTAATGCATTAAAGGAAATACCTACATCATACATCTACCTTGTGAATTTGACAAGTGTTTAATCTCTTAGTTCTTTCTTTTAAGGGTCATTTGCATCAATTTTTGTTTGTTTCCTTTTATGATTTTGTATGACGACGTCATGATTGGATATGAAAAATGCATCAATAGGCCGTTTAGTCTTTGTCTTCTTTGGCGGCTTAGGTTTAGAAACGGAGTCTTGACTACTCCCAACGGATTTGCCATGTCCAACTTGCTCCACAACATCATTTTCATCATCCCTGAATGCATCATCATCAATATCTGGCAACATATTCATTGGACGTTTCAATGTTTGTTTGCTCGTAATATATTCTTGAATTTCTACTCTTACTTTGGGAGGGCATTTTGAGCATATAACTGCTAACAATGTGTTGCTTTGCTTGACAAACCCCGCCATTTTTTACATGGCCACAAAAATTGCATTTGAATTTTGTAGCATTGGTAGGATCTATCAAAGTTGCATACTACCAAGTGGGGTCCGTTCGGATGCCTTCGTTTGACATTTTTTAATTACCTATCAAAAGAAAAAATATTACAAAGTGTATCCCTAATTGCCTATATAGCACATACGAATAGTATATTCAGTACGTAGAGCTTATATACATATTCAGTACAAAACGACAGCATATATATACATATTCAGTACATAGAGCTTTATACATATTCAGTACAAAACGACAGCATATATATACATATTCAATACAACATATATACAGCATATACAAGCATATATACACCGGATAGAGCATATATGCATATTCATTATGTAGAGCATATATGCATATTCATTATGTAGAGCATATATATACATATTCAGTACAGTATATATACAACACATATACATGTTCAGTACATAGACAGAGAATATATAGATATCAGAAAATATATACATATAAAGTATACCTGGAGGTTGAAGACAGAGAGTGTGTAAAATTTAGGGCATTTTTTTTAAATTGAAAGAGGTGCGCGCCTGTCGCGCCTTGCGCCTCTGTGCTTTAGGAGCCTAGTTGAACTCGCCTCGCCTAGGACCATGACAAGCGCGTATAGTGAGTCTTAGTGTGCCTTGCGCCTCGGCGCGCCTTTAATGACTATGCTTGTCAGGAATATGCATGTCCTCAAAAAGTGGAAACTTTGCATTATTTGAATGCATGAGGATGACTATGGTCTTTGCACACTTCTCGACATGCATGCTTTTACGTTTGCATCGTGTTCGTGGTATTCTCCTAAATCTAGGATTGTAGAACAACTCTATACACATGGTTGTGGATAGGTATGTGCTTGTCAGAAGAGTAAATAGCAAAGAAGAATATGTGTACATTGTGAATGTGGTATGTCACGATTTGATACCTTCATGTCCATGAGTCAACTGTGAAGTAGTATTTTAGTTTAGTGTTTATTTTGTTACTTAGTTTTTAGTTGAGGGTAATTTAGTTTTTTGGTTTATTAGGGCTTTGTATATCTTCCTTCTTTCTTTTGTAAAATACATCATCGTTAGTTTTTTACAAAACGGTATAGCTTTTTTTTTGGGTTTGCATCGTATCATGGTATCAAAGCCACTACCGCCGCAGCCTCTCTCCCTTTGACTATCCCAATGGTCTCTGCATCTCGCCTCCCCCTCTCTGACTAGTACGCGACCTCTCCGTGATGTCGCTGTCCTCTTCGCCGCTGCCGCTGCCGCTGCCACTGCCACTGCCACTGCCTTCTTCTTCTTTGCAGTCACTTCTGCCGCTGCTGCCGGCCTTCTCTGTCGTCGATCTCTAATATCGAGTCCTCCTTTAGTAGTTCGAAACCTACTGCTATCTGCTACTGTTGTATAGCATTTTTCTGGTTATCTGTGTTCTACCATTTTCCTCTGCAAATTTGTTCTGAGAGTTGTTAGTTTAGTGTTTTGTTTGTCTCTATGGCAGAAGACAGAGCAATTAACATCCGTTTGAATGGGCACAACTACTCATATTAGTCCAGTGTATTCAAAAATTTTGTAGTTGGCAAGGGTTTGTGGGACTATGTTAATGGGTCTATAACCAAACTCATTAAAATCGCAGATAGTAAAGAGGATGATCATAAAGTTGCTCTCGGTAAATGGGACTTGAAAATGCAAAAGTTCTTACATGGTTTCATAATTCTTCCAAACCTAGCATTGGTATGGACTTCTCCAAATATGACAACGAAGAAAGTATGAGATTATTTGAGGGGTATGTATTTGAAGTCACATTTTGCAAAGGAGTGTGAGCTTGAGTCATCTATTCGTTGTGCTTGATCGCAAGGCAAATCTATTAAGGAATTCTATAATGAGATGACTCAGTATTGGGATCAATTGGCCTTAATGGAACCCACAACATTGATGTCACAGGATGTTTATGTGCAATACCGTGATAATGACGTCTTGTATAGTTTCTCATGGCTCTTCGTGATTAGTTTGAGCCTCCTCATGGGGCTATGCTTCATCGTTCTCCCCAACCTAAAGTTGATGGTGCAATGAGCGAACTTATAGTTGAGGAAACTCGGTTCAAGATGGTCTCTATTGTTCCTCCTTCTCATTCAGTGTTTGCTGCTCCTCCAGTTCCGCCAGCTTAGTGTATGGCACCTATGTTGCCTACCCTTGCCTCTCACTTGATTCAGGTTATGGGCAAGTCTAAACCTCCTGTTAGTGCGGATGAGTGCATTTGTTAGCGTCAGAAGGGCCATTGGAAGCATGCGTACCTAAAACTCTTACAGATTAATGAGCGCAATTCTCAGTCAAAGCCCTCCTCTCATTACCGGTCTTCACAGCAGCATCAGAAAGTCTCTCGCCCCCATGCAACTTTTGCATCTCCTATTACTGATGGTCCTTCACCCTATCCCTCGTTTGAGGAGTATTAGTAGTATCATGCATTCTTGGCCACTACTCAGAAGGATCATTCACATGTCTCTACAATGACCACCACTCAGTCAGGTTTGCATGGTTCCTATTCCACATGTATCTTATCCACCACATGGGTTTTTGATTGTGGTTGTTCCCATCAATGACCCCTACTTTGTCGCTATTAGTCAGTTGTTTGATTTTGGTTTTGACGTATTTTCTTCTTCTGGTTGTGTTGTGCATGATCTGCTGTCCAAAAAGCAGATTGGGACAGGTTTACAGTCAGTGATCTCTATGTGCTGGAGACTTTGCATATTCCTATTGATTCTACCACCATAGTCTTGTCGTTTTTTAGTTTAACTCAACAATCTTCTTCTTTTTATCTTTGTCATTCTAAATTAGGGCATTTATCTAGCAAACGATTAAAATTTTTACACAAGTCTGGTTGTTTGGACAATATTTCTATTAGTGATATTTCTGAATGTAGTGGATGTAAGTTTGCCAAATGTCTGCCTTACCTTTTATTAAAAGCACTTATTGTGTTTATTTCTATGTTCAACCTTATTCATACAGATTTGTGGGGCCCTTTCCCATTTACCACCAAAGATGGTACTCAGTACTATATACCGTTTGTGGATGATTTTAGTCGATTTACTTGGGTGTATTTACTGACTCGCAAATCTAATTTCCAATTATACCGCGATTTTCACTCCATGGTTCAAAGTTCAAGCTCAATTTTCCGCTGTTGTTAAAACCTTTCGCTCTGATTTAGGCGGATAATATTCTCTTGGTTAGTTCACTAAGTTTCTAGCTTTTCACGGAATTATACACCAATCTTCTTGTATTGACACTCCCTCACAAAACGGGCGTGTTGAATGTAAGCATTATCATATTCTGAATACTATACGGTCTCTTCTCCTCTCTTCCTCTGTGCTTGTCGTCTTTTGTGGAGAAACTATGCTTACCATCGCTTACTTTCTCAATCGGATGCCTACTCCTTTTCTTTCTGGTTCTTCTCTTTACGAACGTCTCATTGGGTAGGTTCCTAACTACTCCCTCCTTCGTGTGTTTGGCTGCACTTATTTCGTTCTTCTCCCTAAGAAGGATCAAACTAAACTCAGCGCTCGTTGTATCCTATGTGTCTTCTTGGGTTATGGAATCTAGCAAAAAGGCCACCGTTGCTATGGTCTCATGACCCAGAAGCTGTACGTGTCTAGGCATGTTACCTTTCTCGAACTCCTGCCTTTCTTCTCTCTCAACCAAGCGTGTCTCTATTGCCAAGGAGGATCTTGAGTATAGTGATCATTTCTTTTGACCGTTCTAGAAGAGTAGTATATTGGTACTCTTGAAGGGTGAGGTTACAATTGCCTCTCCTACTTCGTCTGCTTCCAACCTCCTTCCCCCTTTTCGGCAACATTATGTCTGTCGCACTGATCCAATTCTCTGCCTTCCCTTTGCTTTGGAAGACTCTGATCCGCTTGCCCCCCGTATCTTTCTCGTGATCGTCGCCCAGCGGTAAGACTTGGTTTTACTAATACTTTTTTCTCTTCTTTCTATCGCTTCTTCTTATCTTGTATACGTATCTATTTTGGACCTCGGTCCTATAAAGAGGCTTGTAATAATCTTAATTGGGTGCATGCTATGAATGAGGAGCTTATTGCTCTTGCTAATAGTTAACTTGGGACTTGGGTTCTGCTTGTGGCGGGCTAAAATCTTATTGGCTACAAATGGGTGTATAAAGTTAAAGAATGGTTCTTTGGAGCGGTACAAAGTCCGCTTAGTTGCCAAAGGGTTCTCTCAAGAATATGGTATAGATTATGAAAAAATCTTTGCCCCTGTTGCCAAGATGACATTTGTTCGTACCTTGATTTCTGTTGTTGCTACGTACCAATGGCCTCTTTTTCAGTTGGATGTTAAAAATCTTCAATGGATATCTGTCTGAAGAAGTTTACATGCGCCCTCCTCCGGGGCTCTCTTCTGCCTTTGGTCTTGTGTGCCGTCTGCGTCGTGCTTTGTATGGTCTCAAACAATCTCCTTGCACTTGGTATGCTCAGTTTCATGATGTGGTTCTACATATTAGTTTTCAGCTTAGCACGCATGGTTCTGTCTCTTTGTTCTCTGCACTCCCCTTAGTTTGGTTCTCCTATTGCTCTATGTTGATGACATGATTCTTACTTGCTTCGACCATGCTATTGTTGATGAGGTCAAACATCACTTATTTCAAGCTTTTGAAATGAAAGACTCAAGTCTTCTCTGGCATTTTCCTGGCATTGAGGCTGTATCGTCTCCAAAAGGCTATTTCTTTGCTCAGATTAAGTATGCAAACAATGTTCTTTATTGTGTTCAACTTACTAATGACAAAAACAACGATACCACTATTGAGCTACATACTAAGTTTTCTGCTACTGATGGAGTTCTCCTTGCTGATTCTGTTGAGTATCGTGAACTCGTTGGCTGTCTTGTTTATGTCATTATCACATGGCCCGAGATTGCCTACGTTGTCCATGTTGTTATTCAGTTCATTTGTGCTCCTCAGTCTACACATTGGGCTGCATTGCTTCGTATCCTGCGTTATATTCTTGGCTCTCTATTTCAAGGTTTACTTCTCTTTTCTTCTTCGGAGTTGATCCTTCGCTCTTATGTTGATGCTGATTGGGTTGGGCATATCTTTGATCGCAAGTCTACCTTTGGTGTCTGTGTCTTTTTGAGTGACTCTTATTTCATGGAAAAGTAAGAAACAATCTGTCACTGCCCGTTCTATTGCGGAAGTTGAGTATCGTGCCATGGCTCGTGCTACCTCTGAAGTCGTTTGGCTTTGTTGGCTTTTATTGGATATGGGTGTTCCACTCTCTTCTCCTAAGCCTCTTTGCTATGACAATAAGAGTGCTATCCAAATTGCTCATAATTTGGTGTTCCATGAGCGCATGAAGCATATTGAAATTGATTGTCACTTTGTTCGCCACCATCTTCAGTCTGGTACTATTTGCTCTCCCTTTCGTCTCCTCTACTTTTCAGTTGGTTGACTTCTTAACCAAAATCTACACCACGGGCTGTCTTCGTTTTCTCCTTGGCAAACTCTCGATGTTTTCCGGCCTCGCATCCTGAGTTTGAATTTTTTTTTTTTTTTGGGGGGGGGGGGGGGGATGGTGTGTGTGTGTGTCTGAAGTAGTATTGTAGTTTAGTGTTTATTTTGTTACTTAGTTTTTAGTTGCGGGTAGTTTAGTCTTTTGGTTTATTAGGGCTTTGTATATCTTCCTTCTTTCTTTTGTAAAATACATCATCGTTAGTTTTGCAATATAGTATAGTCTGTCTTTGACTTTGCATCGTATCATCAACATTCTGCCGTATGCCTTGTTTATGGATTTCCTAAGTAATGATTTAGTGTTTGGTATTTTGAGTCTCTTTATTGTTTGCATATTTGAAGTTTTGTGAGGTGTTGGGCTTCTTTTCGTCTAATTCTTATACCTTAATGTTTCTCCATTTGGGCCATTGTTTACCCTAACCTTTGCTGTTGCCAGATTCGTACTTTAGGGATGCTAAGGTCCAGATTCGAATCATTGCCTGCTGCTTTTAATGATCGCTTAATTCCGAAAGACAGGAGTGAGCCAACAAAAAAGAAACGACTAAGGCTCAGTTTATCTCGGAAATTTCCTGAGGTTATTCCCTTGGCAACTCTTTAGAACTTCTCTGCTGCTTTCAGTGGATCTTTGTTTTGATATTTCCTAGAAATAATGAAGATTCTTTACTTGAATTTGATTATCCTGTCTTTTGTAAGAAGCCTGCTGAGAAAGGAAAAGTAGCAGCAAGATTTGCTCAGTTGTGGAACACCATAATCAGCAGTTTTAGAGAGGAGGATCTTATTAGTGACAGGTAATCCTGAAGTTGTGACTTTGGAAGCCTTTGTCTTGGACTCTTCTTTCTTTTATTTTGTCTTAACATGCTGGCTATCTGAAGAATTTTGTATCCACATCTTATTGTTTCCCGCTGTAGTATGTAACTTTGGTGTCATTTCAGGGAGATGGACCTGCTGCTTGTTCCATATTGGGCTGACCGAGAATTGAAGATGACACAATGGCCTCCATTTTTGCTTGCTAGCAAGGTTTGTTTCATATTTCTAATTTTCCGAAAGTGTTTGGATTCAATTTTAAAATATGTGAAAACATTGGAAAACCAGGAAACATCTAGATATATGCTCAGGCTACACAGAGAAAGAGCAAAGTAAAAAAGACCTCCAGATATAGATGGTAGAAGTTAAAAATGGTAAATATACTACGCTTTTCGGAAACAGATGATTAGAAATTAAAATAGCATCCCGCAAAATAGAAACCATTTCATATGGAAGGAGATAGCTTGTTGAATTGTAAGTGTACAAAAGTGGTCCTTGCGTCTCCTTTGGGAATATTCAGTAGTGGACTGAAGAGGTTGAAGCAATAACTATAACAGAAAGTGCATGTCATACAACCTAATATATAGGAATGAAGAAAATGGTGGAAATTCTAAATTAGCTAAGCTATGCAGTCATTAAGATAAACTAAACAGAATTTGCTGGGATCTATGGTTCATTGAGTACTGCAGTGGGATGGATGGAATGAAACTGGTTAATATAGTTGAAAATTATAAAGCTAGTGATTTCCACATGGTCATGTATAGATATGGTGACAAGAGAATGCTATTAGGGGAGATAAGATCCATAAAAAGTTGGATTGGCTATTGTATGGCATGTTCGGAAACAAATTCTGCAAATTCATTTTCAATGATTTTGCTGAAATGAGATTGCTAAAATAAAATGAGAGTGCTAAGATAAATGGAGATATGCATAAGAAGTTAGGAATGTCACGAATCGATCATCAAAACGAGAAAAAGACAATGGCATAAAATGGTTGGACCATGTATTGCATGGGTGAGCATGCGCGATTTGATTTGGTTGAAGGGACCAAAAGTGAAATAGGGAAGCTAAGAAATATATGAGTTGAGGTGGTCTGATGGTGAAGCGGATCTAACTTGTTTGGATTTAGCAGGACACACGGCTTTGAGTTCATCCAGTTGAAGAAAATACGTCCATGTAGTCTACCTAAGTATAAACTTAGGCTTGCTTGCTCAATGGTGACTATACAGGTATTAGGAAAGCCCAGACCGAAGGATATCTGCCTAATGAGAGAATTTTAACTACTTTTTGTGCATCTTGAAGTTATTTGTTTGACGTATTCATAATCTCAGGCAGAGCTATAATATGACGGCGATGATCATGGTTGATGCAGCCAATTTCAGCAACACGTAAGCAGTGATAATAGATGATGGGAGGAAGGATACATGTGGGTTCAAAATTAAGGTGTATAGGTTCACTGCAGGAGGAACCCGTACATATTAATGCTAGTCATAGGATCCACCATGCTAGCGTGGAAGATTTAGAAGTATCAAAATTATCTTATAAAGTTGATGATCTTGTGGATCATTCACGAAGAAGTACAAAGAGGGCCATGGGACATGGATGTGACACGCTGCATCGAGAGGGCATTTTTAGAATAAAGAATATAACAGGGTAGGGAGACATGTGTAACAAATGTTTCGATACTTGACCTTGTACATGACAAAGACATCATAATTAATCGTACTTGATTTTACACAAGACAAAGACATCATGATTAATCATATCAAGATAGTAAGAAATCATCTTGTGGATTTCGTATTGGAAAAGTAAGTTTGAACAGAATGAGAGGATATCTAGGTTAGGATTTTTCTTAAGAATTATACATTTGTTGATTTACAAGTTAAAAATGTAAGGGAAAAAATGAGAAAGGATAAATAGGTAAAGATATATGTTGGTTCCAAATCCTCAAACCCACTCCACCCCACTGCATCCCACCCAATATTTAATGTGACTTATCTGTCTAATTGGACTTTTGGGTTCTCAAAATGTTCGAAGCATATCCATTTCTAAAATGTAGGACAAATGTCTTGTATGCATTGGGACTGTCTGTGAAGTTTTGACGTCTGACCTTCTAAGTTTGATGTCTTTACCTGTTTCTGTGACACATACTTGGATTTTTTTGGTGCTTTTTAGATTATTCCTTCCATCCATTTAGGGTTGATATTAATTTGAAATATTTCCTGATTTAACAGTTTTTTATTTTATTTTATTGGTTACTTGAGTATCACCATACAATCTTATGTGTTGCTTTTGTGAACTCCGCTCAAAATGGTAGTAAGTCGTAACCTTCTGACTGCTAGGGAAAACAAGAGTGCATGTAATTGTTGTTATGAAAACGTTATCTAGCTGAATATAGAGCAGATCAAGAACTAGCTGGAAATGTAAACTACTGAAATTAAAATAAAACACAGTAAATATGATACTGTGCTACTCCAATTACCTTAAAAGCTTAAGCTGAAGGAATGATGTTTATCAAGCTATTGTACGTCTTCCCACGTGGGGAAGATGCAAACATCAATGTATGCAAAAAGAAACAGCTCTAAGAGGAGATTTGAAGCCCAGACCTAGATCTTTCAGCCGAACAGTTATAGGACAAATCTGTATCCCATTGGAATTTGGAAAATAGTCTATAATTCCCCTACAGTAATTGTTAAATAACAAGATACATTTCACATTAGTGCCTTTTTAGTACTGCTTCCACAATTTTTTTTATAATAAGAATACCCTAGTCAGTAACAGTGGCACCGATCGAGTGTAAGGAACTCAAATATGTGGCTCTGAAACTACAGTTAGGCTTCTACTTGATCACTGTCGTATGGAAGCATGTTTATAGCTATGATGGAAAAATGCAGAACTTTAACCAAGTTTTGTCTTAAGCCAAGATGATTGAATATAACTAAATTCCACATTTACATACCTTTTCTACATTGTCGGGCTAGATCCCAATAGCATTGGACATGGCGAAGGACAGCAATGGCAAGGATCGAGAGCTGAAAAAGAGGATGGAGACCGACACCTATATGTCTTGTGCTGTTTGTGAGTGCTACGCTTCTTTTCGAAACATTATCAAGGTTTTGGTACAGGGTGATACCGAAAAAAAGTAAGTTTTGTGCCATAATATATTTTTTGATGGAGTAGCAGTATAATATTTATGTATTGTTATGTCACTAGGCTTTAATTCGGGCTCCAAGTAATTCCCTGTTGTTTGATTTGTTTTTCCAAATGGCATTTGCAGAGTTATAGAAAATATATTTTTGGAGGTTGACAAGCATGTAGAAGCAGGCAATCTACTAAAAGAATACAAAATGAGTGCTCTTCCTAGCCTCTATGACCAGTTTGTCAAGCTTATCAAGTACTTGGTACATCCTTGCGATTTTTTGACGTATCACGTGCACTTATACTTGTTCTTTTAGCTTATTGGTAAATCCGGTTAATGAAGTGCTCATTGAATGAGTTTATTTTCTGTAGTTAGAGAATAAGCAGGCAGACAGGGATCAAGTTGTGATCCTTTTCCAAGATATGCTAGAGGTTGTGACGAGAGACATGATGGAAGATCAAATATCCAGGTAAAGCATTTAAATGTGTTTAGTCTCTTTATTATTCCAGGACGAGATGACATTCTGAAGTGGTTTACACTTTTCTGCAATAGCTTGGTGGATTCTATCTATGGCGGATCAGGGCATGAGGGGATGACTCCCATTGAACAGCAATATCAGTTATTCGCATCTGCTGGAGCAATAAGATTTCCAGTTCAAGAAACAGAAGCTTGGAAAGAACAGGTGATTCATGAAGATTTACTATGATATTCTTTCATCTTCTTCTACTAGCAGTACTTCTTTCAAACACAACCCCCCCAACCCCAACCCCAACCCCACAAAAAAAAAAATTGAAACGAAATAGGTAATAAAGATGAAAAGAAAAGAAAGCATTAGATGTTCATTTTGGTCCATTTTTGCAGATCAAGCGGCTTGATCTATTGCTTACGGTGAAGGAGTCCGCTATGGATGTACCATCAAACCTAGAAGCTAGAAGGCGCATTTCCTTCTTCTCGAATTCATTGTTTATGGACATGCCTACTGCACCTAAAGTCCGCAATATGCTTTCCTTCTCGTATGTTTTCTTGGTTCTTTTGCTTGCTATTTCCTTGTTTGTGTGTTCTGTGTAGGGTTATGTGCTTATGCTATGATGAAGTGTTCATTTATGGTGTCCGATATCAATTTCATCTGTATGTCTTATGGGCATTTTTCTTGTAGTGTTTTGACTCCTTACTACACTGAAGAGGTGCTCTTCTCCCTGGGTGAATTGGAAGTCCAAAATGAAGATGGGGTTTCTATCCTTTTTTACCTTCAGAAAATTTTTCCAGGTTCGTTAGTTATTATGAGAAACATTGCTAGTCAATCCCTTTGTCCCCAATTCTTAGTCCTTTTTTGGTTGTCTTGCCCGCATTCAGATAAAAATGTAATGAGTTCTCGTGAACTACTCTTAATATTTTTTTTACACCATTCAAAAGTTTTAATAAACAGCTGCTAAAGCATTAACTCAAAACCGATTGCCCCACAGGTGAATAATTAATCATTGTGGGATAGATTAACTCTCTCCCGCACGTGTGACCTTTCACCTACGTGTGGAGTGGTAATTAACGGTTAGGTTTAATAAAACTAGAATATTTTTCTATTCATCAACATATTATTTATACAAGCAAAATGAGTCCTAATTTAACTAGATCTCTAACTAATTCTACTTCTATTTTACATAGAGAATTAAATCATAATCCTAATCTCATTACAGTTCTACACACATAAGACTTTTAACACTCCCCCCAAGTTGTTGCGAAGATTGATTCAGGCTCAATTTGAATACAATGGAGTGAAAATTTTTGCTGCCTAACCCTTTTGTGAACATGTTAGCGAAATGATTTTCAGATTTTACAAAGGGCATACATATTGATCCATCTGTGAGCTTTTCCTTAATAAAGTGCATGTCAATCTCAATATGCTTTTTTCTTTCATGTTGAACAAGATTATGAGTAATATTGATGGCAACTTTGTTGTCACAGTAGAGTTTCATCCGACCATTATCAGATATTCCCAAATTACGTAATAAGATTTGGAGCCCCAGAAGTTCACAAATGTCATGAGCCATAGCTCTATACGCAGTTTCTGCGCTAGACCTGGCGACCACTGATTGCTTCTTACTCCGCCTAGTAACCAAATTTTCTCCAAGGAGAGTAGAGTAGCCAAAAGTAGAACGTCTATCATCAACAGAACTTGCCCAGTTGACATCAGTGAATGTCTTCAACCGTAAGTGGCCATGATTAGAAAACAAGATTTCTTTTTCTTGGAGTTGATTTGAGATACCTTAAAATACGATACACTACATCCAAGAAAAGCACGAGGATCATGCATATATTGACTAACAATGCCCACTGCATAAGAAACATCTGGTCGAGTGTGGGCTAAGTATATTAGTCGACCCACTAGTCGCTGATATTTTTTTTTATCAGTGCGTTCCCCCCAGTCTCCACTAAGTGGATGATTTGCCTCAATAGGAGAAGTTGCAGGTCTACAACCGAATATACCTGTTTCTTCCAATAGATGAAGGATGTACTTCTATTGGGAGATAAAATACCTCGATCAGACTTTGCCACTTCCATTCCCAGAAAGTACCACAGTGATCCAAAATTCTTAATCTCGAATTCTTGAGTTAGGCTAAACTTGAGACTAAGAATCTCATCTATATCATTGTCTGTCATTATTATATCATGAACATAAACAATAAGAACAATGATCTTATCAGCACCTCCTTTGATAAACATAGTGTGGTCGGCATGACCTTGTTTGTATCCAAATTATAACATAACCTTTGAAAATCTGCCAAACAATGCTCTTGGTGATTGTTTCAACCCATAAAGGGTCTTCTTTAACCTGTACCCTTTTCCTTCTGTCTCATAGGAAGAAAAATCTAGTGGTATATTCATATATACCTCCTCTTTTAACTCACCATGAAAAAATGCATTTTTCATATCAAACTGATAAAGAGACAAATTCAAATTTTCCACACAAGAGAGTTAACGCTCGCACATAGTTCATCTTTGCTACTGGAGCAAACGTCTCTTCGTAGTCAATACCATAGTTTTGGGTAAAATCTTTGGCAACAAGTCGTGCTTTATATCTCTCAACTGCACCGTCAGCATTCTGCTTAACAGTAAAAATTCACTTGCATCCTACTGCTTTATTTTTTCCTGGAAGTGATACTAGCTCCCTAGTGCCATTTTTTTCCAAAACTGTCATCTCCTCCGCCATAGCTCTTTTCCACTTAGGTATCATTGTTGCATCTTGCTATTTCTGTAGAATAGATACAGAAGACAGGGACGAAACAAAAGCATGGTGCGAAGGAGATAAACGATCATAAGAAACAAACTGGAAATGGGATGTTGAGTACATGACCTAATACCTTTTCGAAGAGCAATAGAAAGATTATCAGAATCAATAGAAGGAATTTCAATGAGAGAAGAGTCATTACCAGATAAGTTAGCCGAGGAGTCTAGAATTGGAGCAGATAGACTCCTCCTGAAGAGATGAAAGAGGAGAGTAAAATGAATCAGACTCCCAAAAAGTGACATCCATGAAGACATAAAAATTTTTAGAGGAAGGCTCATAGTATGTAGCCCTTCTGGGTAGGAGAGTACCAATAAAAATACATTTGTGGGCTTTAGGACCTAACTTGCCACCTGAGAGATGATGGGCATGAACAAAATACACACAACTAAAAACCCGCGGAGGAAGTGTCGTAACATGGAAGCTACTAGGGAGACACTCTAAAAGAGTTTTGAAGAGGAGAATACTGGATGGTAAGCAGTTTATAAAGTAGGTTACAGTTAAAATGGCTTTGCCCCATAAAAATTTAGTAACATTCATAGTGAATAAAAGAGAGCGAGCGATCTCGTTAAGATAATGATTTTTGCATTCAGTAACTCCATTTTGTTGCTGAAAAAGAATACTATTTTCATCTAGAAATGTCCGAAAACTCTTATCTATATACTCAGTGTCATTGTCACTACGGAAAATTTTGATCGGTTTATCAAACTGAGTGCGTACTATAGCATGAAAAGATTTAAAACAAGGAAAGACTTCTCCTTTGGACTAAAGTAAATAAACCCAAGTGACACGAGAATAACAGTCAATAAAAGCGACAAACCACCGATAATCTTTTAGAGATGGAATAGGAGAAGAACCTCAAATATCAGAATGGATAATCTCAAACGGATAATTACTCCTTTTATTAATAGGCGCATAGAAAAACATTTATGTTTCCCAAACTCACAGGCTTCACAAAAAAACTGATTTCGAGAACAATGTTTAACTAAATTAGAAAAAGATTTCTCTAAGATTTCAAAAGAGGGATGACCTAATCTACGGTGCCACTGATGTAATATCGAAATAGTTGAAGTTACATCTGCTTGCAGAGTTAGATCACATGATATGAGTGAATGAGATGGACGAGGGGCAGAGTATAAGAAATAGAGGCCACCATGTGCTTTACCATTGCCAATCATCTTCTATGTATCCAGTTTCTGAAAAACACAATGAGTAGAGAAAAAAGTCACAGAACAATTTGCAGAACGAGTAAGACTACTAACAAACAAAAGATAGTGAAAAGGTTTAGAATAGATAAAACTGAAATGAGAAACAAAGAGGGAGAATAGCATAACGGAGCATTTTCTTGAAATAGCAGAGAATGATCCGTCGGCTATTCTTAGCTATCCTTACTAGAACAGGTAGAGTAAGAATCGAACACAGAGGGACAACCTGTCATTTGATCGGAAGCACCGGAATCTTTAATCCAAGGAACAACTAAAGAGGTAGTAAA
This sequence comes from Arctostaphylos glauca, assembly GCA_019985065.2. Classification (NCBI taxonomy): domain Eukaryota; kingdom Viridiplantae; phylum Streptophyta; class Magnoliopsida; order Ericales; family Ericaceae; genus Arctostaphylos; species Arctostaphylos glauca. Next base: position 14,223,674 of record JAHSPW020000011.1, on the reverse strand, counting down.
TACACGTGCTGGGATACTTGTGTGAGCAAAACGGGAGAAAGTGGAGGCGGCTGTGGAAGCAGAAACTGTAGCAGATGGAAAATTAGGATGAGCCATAAGGCGCCGAAGAGCGTGTATTTTTTCCTGAGAAAAATCACCAATATGATCAGAATGCTCGGAATCATGACCACGACTACGAACTCAGCCCTCGCGCCCACGAGAGGAGCGACCATATAACTTCCAACAAAAATTCATGGTATGGCCGGTGTTATGGCAATAATGACACCGGATGGACTCACGATCAATAGGTCCACTATTTTGTCTGGTACTAACTATACTGCAATGTAGAAGAGGGATACCCAACAACAAACTGAAAAAAATAGCGACCAAACAAATTGAGAACGCAAGAGAAAAATAATAGCTCCCAGAAAACAGTAGATTGCAACTGGCAAATTGCACAACCAAAAAAAAGCACACGTTGCAGTAAACAGTGCAAAAATGCACGAAAACAACGCAGAAACGTGCGGAAACAACGCAGAAACAGAGCAGTAATGTGCAAAAAAGCAACAGTTTGCGTGACCAGTGCACAGCCCGTGAATAGTAAGGGCTGTGAACAGTACCCCAGATGAACAGTACCGCGCGATGAACATTGCTGTCTGGAAAAAACTGGGCTTGCCGGACTTGGCGGCTGCCGCAGGCAAAGGCTGGGCGGCTGGATTATGATGAGATGTAGCGATATGGTAGAATGACGAAGTTTCAACCACAAAGGAAAAAAACGAACACAACTACGGTGGCCGGTAAATTGCGGTGATGATGGTGGTGGGTGACGACTTAGGGTTTTTCGTCCCGCTCTGATACCATGTTAGATTTAACAAAATTAGAATATTTTTTCTATTCATCAAGCGTACTATTTATACAAGAAAAACGAATTTTAATTTAACTAGATCTCTAATTAATTCTGCTTCTATTTTACATAGGCAAATAAATCGTAATCCTAATCTAATTACAGTTTTACGCACATAAGACTTTTAACATTAACAAATTCATAACATACTGGTCATGACCAACAAGGTGCACTTAAGGCATAAACAACAGGGCAATCAACCAAGAGATTCTTGTCCAAAATCTTTCAGAACCCTAGTTCTGATATCATGTTAAAGCATACAACTCAAAATTGACAATGAGTGAAGAGGCTACCCAGGCTCCTTTACTAGTTTTTGAGATAATAATTAATCAATATTGGTCAAATTCAAACATTATCTGTTGAACAGTATAAAAAATTGAAATGTTATTTTTGAATATATATTATTTCTATTTGAATGTTGGCTTGGCAACCCATAGAGGACCAACATGGAGACGGAGATGTATGTTTTTTCTTCTGTTGTTATGGTATGTGTTCCAAGCGCTCTTCTTTTTTGTTTTCTGAGTGGTACGATTTGCTCATGTAGATGAATGGAACAATTTTCTTGAGCGAGTAAATTGCAGCAGTGAAGAACAACTTAAAGGAACGGATGAACTTGAAGAAAAACTGCGTCTTTGGGCATCATATAAAGGCCAAACATTGACTAGGACTGGTACAGTTTTCTTCCCCGCACGAGAGTTGACGTGTTAACATCTGTGACTCTGCATTCGTGTTTCTTTAAGTGGAAGGGGTGGTCTGTTGAGGCGAAACATTGACTAGGATGGGTACAGTGTTTTTTTGCCTGCACGAACGTCGAAGCATTAACATGTGTATCTCTGCATTTGTGTCTCTGTGTGGTTTTTTTTTTTGGGCCCGGGGGGGGGGGGGGGGGGGGGAGTTCTTGGAGTGTGTGTTTCAACATTCACACATCCTGCATTCACGGTGCATTGTACTGACACATTAAATTCAAATCCCAGTAAGAGGCATGATGTACTACAGAAAAGCTTTGGAGCTTCAGGCCTTCCTGGATATGGCCAAGGACGAAGGTACTTTGCACCTGGAAAATTGTGAATCATTTATGTAATGAATTTTTTAAACTTTGTGCTCACGAAAGTGCTAGCATAAATTTTGTTTGAGTAAAATCCACTGAGAAATATTTTATTCTTTTTAAACGTGTGACTGCTCATGATTAGATTTGATGGAAGGCTATAAGGCTGTTGAATTAACTATGGAGGATCAGGTGAAAGGAGAAAGATCATTGTTGGCACAGTGCCAAGCAGTAGCTGATATGAAGTTCACATATGTGGTCTCTTGTCAGCAATATGGGATTGACAAACGATCTGGACATCCTCGTGCACAAGACATTCTAAAGCTTATGACAGCGTATGTCTTTTACTATAGTCTCGTGGATATTGTAGTTTTCATAACTTTTGCTTGTCATTATGTTTTCTTGTCACAGGTATCCATCACTTCGTGTAGCTTTCATTGATGAGGTTGAAGAACCCAGCAAAGAAAGACCTAAAAAAATTAACCAGAAAGTTTACTATTCTTCTCTAGTGAAGGCTGCTTTGCCAAAATCCAGTATTTCTTCAGAGCTAGAACAAAGTTTGGACCAGGTAAATATATGCCTCTTTTGAAAGATGACAGATGATCCCAGTATATTATGTTTGAAGAATGAATGCGAAAATTCATCTTTGTAGTCTTCCTATTCTGATGTTCAAATTGATTTTCAGTAACTGAATGCCACTGTTTTGGTAGCTGTGGTTTTGACATGGTTTTGGGGTGTGCCAGAGTACTAATTGTGACCTAATGGTAGCAGAAACCAGAGGATTGAACTTTCCTGCTTGCGCTTTGGTTTTACTGACTGATGGTCTTTATTTAAGATCACATTTACTTGTGTTAAAATAGTTTTGATGGATTTGTTTAGGTTGAAATGGTTTTTTGTATATACTACAGGCACAATATATAGAACAAATTACAAGTCTAATAAGGAAAATATAAAGCAATTACATATACACATTCCTAAATTAACTTCCTACTCAAATCATGTACAATCAAATTCCTAAGATTACGTTCAATCAAATCTCTAAGATTATGTTATACAATCAACACTCTCCTCAAACTGGAGAGTATATATCATATACTCTCAGCTTGCTATAGATAGAATCAATGGCAATCTATGGGAGAGCTTTGGTGAAGATATCTGTCATGTAATTTAGCTCTGTAAGTAGATGCGAGTTTAGCTCATTCTATATTACATCGATGTCATCGTAGATTGAGTCATCTTTCTTTTGGGATCTTAGAGGAATTTTTTCCTAATTTTGTTTAATATTGTTCTCAGAGTCAATTTTTTTTTTTTTAAAGCATGTGAGTTTGGAAAACATAAACGTTCTTTTTATTTGTCTATTAATAAAATGAGTGATTCTTCGTTTGCGGTTATCCATTCTGATGTTTGAGGTATTTCTCATCTTCCATCCCTAAAAGGTTATTGATGGTTTGTCTTTTTATTGACTATTATTCTCGTATCACTTGGGTGTATTTACTTAAGTCCAAAGGTGAAGTCTTTCCTTGTTTTAAATATTTTCATGCAATGATACGCATTCAGTTTGAGAAGCAGATCAAATTCTCCGTAGTGACAATAGCATTAAGTATATTGATAGGAGTTTTTTGGCCTTCCTAGATTAAAATGATATTCTTTTTCACAACAAAATGGAGTTGCTGAACGCAAAAATCACCATCTTGTTGAGATAGCTCGCTCTTTTTTGTATACTATAAATGTTCCTAGATTTTTATGGGGAGAAGCGCTATTAATTGCCATCTATCTTATCAACCGCACGCCATCCAATGTTCTCCAAGTCCATACTCGTCTTGAGCGTTTCCCTAGCAGTTTTCGTGCCACGACTCTTTCTTCTCGAGTTTTTTATTGTGTGTGTTTTTTTCATTCCCCTCACTCCTCGGGTGGCAAGTTAAGTTTTGAAGCCCATAAATGTGTTTTCATTGGGTACTCTTCTACCCAGAAAGGTTACAAATGTTTTGATCATTTCTCTAAGAAATTTTATGTGTTTATGGAGAAAGAGTCGTTTTCTCTCCCTCCACTCTATTTCTTCAGGGGGAGCCTAGGCAGGAGGAAGAGATGTCTTTCTATTATAATTATATTGAGGGGGAGCCAATGTTTTATAACCATGGTGAGAGGGAAGAAAGGAAAAAAAAACCAATATCGGTTGAATGGGCCACACATGACGATGATATGGGGAAATGTATACACCAGCTACAAGAGACTAACTTAAAGACTTACACTAGGTTGAAGAAAAATCGAAAGTCCTCATGTGTGATACCACTTTGTTCATCATAAACGCCTTTTCTAGTTCCAGACTCCTCTGGTAATGACTTTTCTCTCATTGAACCTCCCTTTATTGATTCTGATAATCTTCCTATTGTCCTTTGAAAATGTGTTAGGTTATGTACTCAACATCCCATCTCCCAGTTTTTCTCTTACGATTGTTTATCGCCTTCGTACCATGTCTTTGTTTCGTCTCTTTTTTCTATATCTATTGAACAGAATTGGCAGGATGCAGTCATAATAACTAACTGGAAATGAGCTATGGTAAAGGAGATTACAACTTTAAAAAAGAATGGCACTTGAGAGTTAGTATTACTTCCAGGAGGAAAGAAATCAGTGGGATGTAAGTGGTTTTTCACTGTTAAGTGGAATGCTGATAGTACAATTGAGAGATATAAGGTGAGACTTGTTGTCAACGGTTTTATTTAAACCTATGGTATTGACTACGAAGAGACTTTTGCTCTAGTAGTAAAAATGAACTCTGGGCGAGCTCTACTCTCTTGTGTTGCAAATTTGAATTGGCCTCTTCATCAGTTTGATGTGAAGAATGCATTTTCTCATGGTGAGTTAGAGGAGGAGGTGTATATGGATATACCACCAGGTTTTTCTTTCTGTGAGATTAAGGATTTGAGATCACTGAGGTACTTTCTTGAAATAGAAGTGGCAAGGTCTGATAGAGGTATTTTTATTTCCCAACGAAAGTACATACTTGATCTCTTGGAAGAAACAAGTATGTTGGGTTGTAGATTTGAAAATTCCCCTATTAAGGCAAATCATCATCTTAGTGGAGACTTGGGGGAGCGCACTAATAAGGAGAGATATCAGCTCCTAGTGGGTTGACAGATATACTTATCCCACACTTGATCGGATGTTACTTATGCAGTGTGCGTTATGAGTCAGTTTATGCATGATTCCCATATTTTATATCTGGATGCAGTTTATCGTATTTTAAGGTATCTCAAATCAACTCCAAGAACAATGATTTTGTTTTGTAATTACGGTCACCTTCGGTTGGAAGCATTCAACTAATGTCGACTGGGTTAGTTATAGATTAGTTATGTGGATGATAGACGCTCTATTTTTGGCTACTGTACTCTCCTTGCGGGATATTTGGTTACTTGGCGAAGTAAGAAGCAATCAGCGGTTTGAGTATAGTGCTATGACTCATGGTGTTTGTGAGCTCTTATGGCTCCAAACCTTGTTACATGATTTGGAAATGTCTAATAATTGTCCTATGAAACTTTATTGTGACAACAAAGTTGTCATAAATATTGCCGATAATCCTGTTCAACATGACAGAGCGAAGCATATAGAGATTAACAAACACTTTATCAAGGAAAAGCTGAGTGAGGATTCGATTTGTATGCCTTTTGTGAGATTTGGAGATCAGTTAGTTGACATCTTCACAAAAGGGTTGGACAACAAGAGTTTCTATCCCGTTGTGTTCAAGTTGGGCCTGATTGATATTTTTGCACCAACTTGAGGGGAGTGTTAAGTTGTGTGTGTGTTATGTACTTAGTTTAGATTTGTTCTATCATATAAATAGGTTGGTAGATAAGTGCAATAGTATAATTCCTTTATTTCTTTTTCCTCTTGTATAACTGTTACGGAATGAGAAGGTAAACATTAATTTGGGTATTACTAAATTGAACAATTTGTAGGACGTGTGTTTTAAAAAATGTACACCTTACATGAAATGCATAAAAAGGCGCGACTTCTGCGAATGTCCCATAGACAAGGGGTGGTCTTTTGGAGGGTAAGGAACAATTCAAAGGCCTTGATGTCCTTTTTGATAGCCTTGCCTTGATGCGTGCCTTAGCTTAGCCTTTGACAACATTGAGTTTTCATCAACAATAAAATGATTTGTGGGTTATGAATTTTTAATGCATTTAATACCATAAAGAGGCCATAACATGTGGCCTGCCAAAGCTCTGTACAAGGCACAGAAGTCACTAAGCGCTACTTATGTAACATCGCAAATTACATTAAAATTCTGAAGTTCCTACTTTGGTAGGATGTATAGGACTTTCGAATTTGGTGCAATTGCAAACTCAATCCAAGTATTGGTGCCTTCACTATTACCCTGAGCAAGGCTCTTTGCATTTAACACATTGTTTTCTTGTCATTGGCGTCGTTGTGAAGTTTGCAACCTTTTCCACCAGGTTAAACTAATTAGTACCCATTTAACATTATGGTCATAGCGAGAACTGAGAACCTTGTGTTTAAATTGGGTATGACAATAATATATTTTGCTGGTCAACCTTGACTCTTGAGGAAAGAAGAAATTGCCCAAGATTTGACTACTGGATTATACCGTCCTTTGTTCGTATATCTATTTTTCAGAAGGCACAGAAAACTAGTAGTGTTATAAATACTACTTAAATGGAGGGCAACCTGTAGTATCTAACATTTGACTAGACTAGGATCTAGGAATATTAGGATTGCAATAATAGCAGTAACTAAAATACTGCAGCAGCTTGTCATTGGCTTGATTTTCTGTCAACACTGAAGGCTTTAATAGACGAAAAAACTAGGAAAACTGTAGCAAAGGACCCGATCAGAGGTGATTATAGGTTTGGGTCTTATTCTTAATGAACGCACTTGGACCCCAAGTGTATCAGATATAAAAAGGCTCAGTTTATCTCTGCCCACAGGTTATTTATCGAATAAAACTTCCGGGACCTGCTATCTTGGGTGAGGGAAAGCCAGAAAATCAGAATCATGCCATAATCTTCACGCGTGGAGAAGGCTTGCAAACAATTGATATGAATCAGGTGTTGTGTTGTCACAGACCCCTTACTTCAACTTAATCTTTCAGCACTTTATTAGATTTGTTAAAATAACCCATATCCAGGAGAACTACATGGAAGAAGCTTTGAAGATGAGGAACTTACTTCAAGAATTTCTTAAAAAGCATGATGGTGTGAGGTTCCCTTCAATACTTGGACTTAGGGAGCACATCTTTACTGGAAGGTATGTACAATTTTTAGTTGGATCGATACCATGTGAGTGATTTTGATACTGTGCAAAACACCCATATCTTTTGCTGTTAATTGCTTTCCTTTCCCGTTTTGCATTGCTTATTGTTCTCTCTGTTTGCTGCAGTGTTTCTTCTCTTGCATGGTTCATGTCAAACCAGGAGACAAGCTTTGTAACCATTGGTCAGAGATTGTTGGCAGACCCTTTAAAGTAACCTTTCTTCTCACAGAGTAGCTGTGTACTTGTTTGTATTTTTATTTTGTTATGCTTCACTTACTCTTTTTTGTTATTTCACTTGGGCAGTCAATGGTTGGAATGCAACCACTAAACTTTCCAAACTTGATAGATATCATGTCGTTGTTTTCTAGTCTAAAGAGAAAAAGGAAGATCTGTGTGAGTTTTGTGAAATTAAAGTATGCATTTGGTTGCCCAGAAAGTGAAGAAAGAAGTCAAGAATGGAAGACTCTACATCTTGCAGGCCTTAACTGTCTGTTGACTTGGTTCCAAGATCTGAAGCTAATAATACGTTGTGAAGTAACCACTCAAAGCTATATGATTGAATATAATACCACAGAATGACAAATTACAATTTCTTAATGCATATGGTCGGCAGTTTGGTAATTATTTACTTAATCTTACACTGTTGGTGGGGGTTGTGGTGGTGATGTAACACATATATTTGACAGCACTTTGGTGTTTCTTTCGTAACTGACTTTCAGTTGGTCCTTAATGACACTGTATGCATGAAAACCAAGCTTATATTCTCGTACCAGAAACTTCAGTATTTCCAATTTTTTGAAACCCCAGATTCTTCATTTCTTGGGTTTGCATGTGTGTTTATCTGTGTTTTTTACGTGCTAGAGTCTGTTACGTTTGAGAAAACTGTTTCTCTCTTCGTCTTATGCCTTGGATATAGGTTATATGATTTCCAACATCAGGTGCTTTCTTTACTTACCTGTTTTTGCTCAATTCAGGGTTCGATTTCACTATGGGCATCCAGATGTTTTCGATAGGCTATTTCACCTGGCAAGAGGGGGTGTTAGTAAGGCATCCACGACTATTAACTTGAGTGAGGATATATTTGCTGGTATGCTTTATCCTCCAAGTTCTGCTTTATCGTTGTTTCCAGCTTTTCTATTTTTTTATCCTCCTCTTTTAGTCGGGGATGGAATGGCATAATGATCATGCCTTGGTTTTTATTTTAGCCGTTGTGATTGCACCATGAATGCAGGCTTCAATTCTACACTTCGAGAAGGAAATGTTACTCATCATGAATACATACAAGTGGGGAAAGGAAGAGATGTGGGCCTTAACCAGATTTCTCAATTTGAGGCAAAAATTGCTAATGGCAATGGAGAGCAGACATTGAGTCGGGATATATACAGGCTTGGACACCGTTTTGACTTTTTCCGAATGTTGTCATGTTATTTTACCACAGTCGGTTCCTACTTCAGTACCTTGGTATGTTGCTATTATACTACGTTTTATTCAGAGCTATGATGTTTTGTTTGTTTAGTTTTCTGAGCTTCTTCGCATTTCTTCTGGCAGATTACTGTTCTCACGGTATATGTGTTCCTTTATGGCCGCCTTTATCTGGTTCTAAGTGGACTTGAGGAGGGGTTGAGCAAACAACGTGGAATTCGAGACAATAAGGCTCTCCAAGTGGCTCTTGCTTCTCAATCATTCGTACAAATTGGATTTTTAATGGCCTTGCCTATGTTGATGGAGATTGGATTAGAAAGGGGTTTCCGAACTGCATTAAGTGAGTTCATACTGATGCAGCTACAACTGGCTCCTGTGTTTTTCACGTTTTCTCTAGGAACGAAGACCCACTATTTCGGAAGGACTTTACTCCATGGAGGTGCAAAATACAGGCCTACAGGTCGTGGGTTTGTGGTGTTTCATGCCAAGTTTGCTGAGAATTATCGCCTCTACTCGCGTAGCCACTTTGTCAAAGGACTTGAACTAATGATTCTGCTAGTTGTGTACCAAATTTTTGGTCAATCCTACAGAGCTTCAGTTGCTTATGTACTGATCACAATATCGATGTGGTTCATGGTGGGCACCTGGCTTTTCGCTCCCTTCCTCTTCAATCCTTCAGGTTTTGAGTGGCAAAAGATTGTGGATGATTGGACTGATTGGAATAAGTGGATAAACAACCGAGGTGGTATTGGTGTACCCCCAGAAAAAAGTTGGGAATCTTGGTGGGAGCAGGAACAGGAACATCTTCGACATTCTGGAAAGCGGGGTATTGCTGCCGAGATATTGTTGGCTTTACGATTTTTTATCTATCAGTATGGGCTTGTTTATCACTTGACCATCACGAAGCATACCAAAAGTTTTCTGGTATATAAATCAATGCCGGTTTCTGATGATTTGTGCTATTTCAAAGTATTCACATCGAATATATCCATGCTTATATTTGTTTCTGTGGGTCTCAGGTTTATGGCGTCTCATGGCTGGTTATCTTCCTAGTATTGTTTGTGATGAAGGTGAGAGGCAACTTCCTTGCGATTCTGCTATGAATTTCTTGAGAAAGGATAACTAAACAAATCATTTCCTCTATGGGGTGATTATATCTTGTTTGTAGATGATTTGGTAGGAGCTGTCAGTAGCAATTAACAAATCTTTCCATTCCTGTCTATTTTGATGTTTGTCATTGTGAGGTAAAATAAGGGTAATTTTATACGATGGTGCTCTTTTTATCCTTGAGAAATAATCCTTCTGGCTTGTGTCTTATTTAACTCTAGTGCATATGAACTACTTAAAGAAAGGGGGTAACGTGGGCTTTTGAATGAAGGTCATTCCTGGCCAGCTGGAATCAAAGAGAAAGAATGAGATGTCACTATAAGTCCTTTTGCTAGTAAAAATATGTATTTAATATGTCGCTTAAATGAAGAATAACATGTCCTGATTGTCTTGGTTAATTGGTTTTCTTTACAATGTCCCTGTTCTTTTGAACTTGGAAATCCCTTCGGTGGAGCCTGTAGTAGTTCGTTACAAAAAAATTGTAATGTCATGTATTACTTGCTAGCAATTAATTTGATTGTGGTGTGATGAACACAAATTTATTCTGCTGTTGATTGCAAGTGTATGAAGCAACTCTTATTAGGGATGTCTTCCAGGATTTTTCTAAAAACATATCTACTTTCCCCCTTTTCCATCAGACTGTTTCTGTGGGACGGCGAAAGTTCAGTGCAGATTTTCAGCTCATGTTCCGGCTGATTAAGGGATTGATCTTCGTAACATTTATCTCCATCCTTGTTACTCTTATTGCGCTCCCCCACATGACGATACAGGATATCATCGTATGCATTCTTGCCTTTATGCCAACTGGCTGGGGTATACTTCTGGTCAGTGAATATTCTACTCTCCCTTGTGCAATTCCTCAAATGTTTAACAGTTTAGAAATATTCTACTGGGTCAACTTTGCCATTGTTTGCGAGTGCCAGAAAGACACATCACTTTTAGATAAATACACGGGAGTTGCAATTTTACTGAACCTTTAATTCTGCAAGTGCAAGGTCAGCTTAGCATTTTAATCTTCGTCACTGATGAGTCATGGTTGTTCTAAAGCTAAATCATACTTGTTTAATGCATAAGGAACTCAAAACATTACGATAGAAATCTGTACTAGACCTTGCGCATAAGAATACTGTGTGTATGGTTATTTATTTGTTTGGTTGTATGGGATAATCAGATGTGGGTTGTTGAGGGATGAGTTGCTTCTTGCGTGTATATGCTCAACTTCTGTTCTATTTTCTGTTTTTCCCCAGATTGCTCAGGCTTGCAAACCTATTGTACATCATGCTGGGTTCTGGCCATCAATTCGTACCCTCGCTCGTGGCTATGAAATCCTGATGGGATTGCTTCTTTTCACCCCAGTTGCATTTCTCGCCTGGTTTCCTTTTGTTTCAGAATTCCAGACTCGTATGTTGTTCAACCAAGCATTTAGCAGAGGTCTACAGATCTCACGTATTCTCGGTGGCCAAAGGAAGGATCGCTCTTCTCGTAACAAGGACTAATTTCAGTTCTAGTTGCCACACTGTTTATGGTATTTACCTGTCATAAGTTATGTATTAGTGCGGCAATTTTTGGTGGTTACAACTGATCGGGTGTTGCCGTTTAGCATGCTATGATGTATTATACAATTCATTTAGAGTAAATTGGATTAGTCTTAGTAATATTATAATTTGTCAGAATTGTTCACTAAAGGAGGGAGCCATTTTCATCTTGTCTCTCTTTCTGTTGTGGTCCGCTGTAAAAAGTAGGTCAGACTTGGCTAGTATTTGTGAGGACTCGATCTTGTTACGAGTCCATAATGTAATGAAACCAATCCATTGAAGTGACTGGTACCCATTTTAGGATTGAACCAAATTGTCTCTAGCCTTTCAACCACAAAAGTGATCAGCTATTGAACATATCTGGGTGAAGAGAAAAATGAAGCATGACTGAAAAATATAACGCAGTTGCACTATTTATTCAGTTTTTCAGCATTTACAGAATAGGAACAAGTCTTCATCTCATGAATGTCCAAATCTGCCACAAAGTTTTGGGATTTTTTATTAGTCTGACCTTTGGAAAGTTTGAGATCCATGGTCTTCTTAACCTCTTCTTCATGTGGTTAAACCTATTGCATGCCCACGCCCACGCACATCTGCTTTTATATTTCTATTTGTATACTAAACACAGTTTATAACACGATGCACTTATTTTTTTTAAAAAAAAAAATTTAAGAATTATACAAAAATGGACCACATTTAATCTCAGAGCAGACATGACAAAACTTATTGAGAATCTTAATGATTGAAAATTGTCTCAGCAAGTAAATTAAAAGTTCTACATTCCAAGTTGCATATGGTGGATATATGCCCTAGCCTTCTTGGCGGGTTTGGGTTTCAAGACCTACCAAAGTTTTGGAAAGGGAGGACGTAGTGTTATTACGGCTTAGTCCGTTACGATACAATTGGGTCAAGCTTCTTCACATCTGTTCCAATATTCATAAAAAACCAAGAAACTCCAGAGTTATTCCAGTTTTGTTAGTAATGTGGTTGCCATTGTGCAATCTTTGTATTCTGTGAAATAAAACATTTCAACTGATAAGAAAGAGAATTTATTTTAAGGAAATCATGGGAAGCACGAGTCTCAGTTTAATTACTAAACTTTTTGTTTTACTTTAATGTTAATCTTTGCTCTGTCATTCTATTATTTATGCTGAATGTTTACTGCTCTCTTTCTGGTATATGATCTGTTCTATTTGTGAAATTTCACTGAACTTTGTACAACTCGTGAATGAAAACTCTGTTGAAATCTGTTTTCCAGAATGAGTTTTCTGAATTAATTTTGGGTTGAAACCAAAATAAAATAAACATGCACACATAGGTTGAACTCCAGACCTCTCACATGGGCAGCTTACTAAGGTATTATTATATTATTCATCTAGAGACAGCTCTATTAAAGTATCATAGTTTTCTGTCTAATTCACTCGATACACCGAAGAGGACTCCCGATGGCAATTCAATAGGGGGAAAGATTTTGAGGTTGTTGAAGTATTCGTACTTATTACCCTAATTATTATTCCTTAATTATAATTGGCTAAAATGCGTTGACCTCTCCTAAGGTTTTTGACAATTGCATGAACCTCTTTTGAGGTTTCAGAAATACAATCATCTCTCGTGCTTTTAAAACTATTAGATTATTACCCCTTGTCGATAGTTTTTAAAACTTTAAGGACAAAACTAACGGCAATGGGTAATGATTTAATAGTTTCAAAAGTAAGGGAGGTGATTATATTTTTTGAAACTTCAAGGGAAGTCCTTGCAATTGTCAGCAACCTCAGGCGAGGTCAGTGCATTTTATCCGTTATGATTTTATCATTAAGCTACCATTGGAAAACTTATTGTATGTACGAGATTTATTTTGATTATTAAGCTTAAATGTTGGTATAAATAAATAAGATGTAATTCCAATTAACTATTGATGAGTCTGAATTGACTCAGCTCAATTATCGGTCACCCAATACTTAATTACTTAATATCAAATCATCTAATATTTGTTCGTTAAACACGCATCCACCCGAGACATAGCTCACCAAGATTCCGGATGCTAGACATAATATTATCACCATCTTGCACTCAGCATTCCTAGAGTTAGGCCGCTTGGCCAAAAAGAAACAATCACAAGATCTGTTCAGCAAGATCTTACAAATGACGTCTCAGAGTGTTCAGAGTCCTAGTGACAAAGCTCTCAATAAACGACCCGCTTCAACAAGGGAAGAGGAGCGAGACTAGTGGTAATTAGGCCCCCCAAATGTCTCTCTGGCTACTAGGCCAATATTGACAAGGCCCATCGAAGGTTCTTTTGTTAGAAATCATCCTCCGATTTCAAAACTTGTGTGCAGGTACCATCGGAGAAGCACGAAGGGCCCAATTTTGATTACTTTATTCTTTTGTTAAAAGTTTTTGAAAATTGGAGCGTAATATCCTTAGATAAAAAGAAACGATGGCGTGGGGTTCATCCCCATCCACTTTCAAAGCTTGGCCAATTTTTATCAAGTGATTGCATTGTCATGTGATATCCCAAAACTCCTATATCACCAATCAAAGCATAGTGTGTAGTCTATACATTTGATCATGGCCCCACACTAATGTGGAGCCTGGAGACGGTAGTTGAAGAGCACTTTATAATTATTCTTTTTTTTTTTTTTATGTTGATCGTAGGAGAGAGAGAATTTTCTGCTCTTCGATGAAATTACGACAAGCTATTTCACATCTCAGGACCCATCAAGCTCCACATCGTGTTCATGGCAGGTGTCACAGGGTCGAATTTCTAACTGAGGTTCGGCCTGTGGTGGCACTAAACTTTCCACCAAGGAATTTAGTCAGCCAACTCGCGGAATAAAACGAAATAGAGTCTAAGCAACAAGATGTACGGGTAATCCTTCCCAACCAATGTTTATTCACCAAGAACGTACACTGGAACCTTTTCCCAACTTAGACAGAATTTCCTAACTCTCCTCTCCTCTGCCTATTTGTGCCTCAGCACTGCCTTTTATAGGCTACAATCTGAAAAACGTGATTAGCATACAAATGGGTCATGGACATGCCCCATGATCACCATGATCTAGCAGTTACAAAATAACTACCTAAGGGGCTGTGCTGGACATGGCCAGATCCTGCTAGCACACCGAACTTGAACGTGAGTGGATCTTCTTGCTGGTAACCGCCAATAACTGATGCCAACAAGACTTGGGACACCTGTCCAAGCTTCCTAGATCCAGTCTGCCCCCAAATCCGAATTCCTTACAGCCCACTTGTGCTAAGCCCAACATTTTCCAAATTGCCTTATCCCACAAGTCCACGCCTTTTAGCATCCATGCCTCAATTATTTCGGGCCTTCACCTGCATTATTCGTCGTTGCTTGTCTAAGGGACCAATGTCACCACCAAGTTGGCATTACCAAGTCTCTTTTGTCAAGACATGTCCCCGTCACGTCTTGCTCGTTGTGTCTTCCGTCCGCTACGTAGACACGGGTGCAAGGTGCCACCCTTGACCTGCTAATAGCAGGGGATAACCTTTTCTCTACAAAATAGAGTTATCTCACTCTCTCTCTCCTAAACACATTCCTCAATCTCTCCTCCCTCACCCAACAACTCTCATCTCTTTTAGCTATTTCAATTTCAGGGTCCGATCTGAAAGGTCTGATTGTAGAAACTTGGGCTTTTTTATGGCAAGAAAAATACCAACTTAGAAGGAAAAATGACTCCTTGAGTTTCCTTTAAAAGCCATAGTTCTCACTCCAAAGTGGACTTCCATGGAATTGCTGATTTTTCTCAGAAGATTAGCTACGAAGGACGGGTTGGTAAGTTGGGGTATGGCTATTGATCCGGCGATGAATCCCATGACCATTTATTTTTTAATTGCGTCTATTCAAGACAGGTGTCTAGGCATTTTTTGGTAAAGAACAATGTAGATAGAATTCTGTTAATTGTCTCTACCAACTAGAATTCAACATAAGTGAATGAGATATTAGAGCTTCGATTGGGACAAATGAAGGAGAGATTAGAGCTTCCATCAGTTCTTCCACTTTTTCAGCTCTGTTTGCTATTGTTTTTGATTGTTGGTCAAGAGTCTAGACCAGGTTTGTTCCTAAGTTTGGTTTGTTCGTAAGGGTTATGCCTTTTGTACTTCATCGTTCATTTAATTCCGTGTGTGCGCGTGCGCTCTCTCGCTCTGTGTGTTGTGAGAGAGAGACAGAGTGTGTGTGCGTGAGAGAGAGGAAAGGGGGTTTGGTTTGGGGAGAGAGGAGAGGGAAAAATATAAAATTATGTATTCAGCGTTTGAAATGAGTTAACAGTACTTTTTTTAATGAAGTTAATAATTAGACCTGACTGAAACAACCACATAAATGTAAAATTAAAATCGAGTGAAGTGAAAGTGTATAAACTAAAATGACACAAGAATTAAAATGGAAGGATAAGTTTATCTTGGGTAATTTAAATTAGGTCCTATCTGTGTAAGCAGCGTAGATTTTCATCTCATCAACATTTAAGAGTTATGTTTTAGTCCCGACTTTACACAACTTGATGTATTTGTCATTATTTTAAATAGTAAGTTTATCATTTTGTCATTTTTAAGTGATATCATATAATTTCTAATTTGATAGATTGAAAGTATGTCTATTTTTATAGGATTAAACAAATATGATAAAAAGTGAAAACATAAGTTTGAAAAGTGTATGGGATTCAACCCTACGTAGTGTAGGAAAAAAGGACCCTGATTTAATTTACCCTAAAAATATTCATCAAAGAATTACCGAAAATTAGGAATCAAGGGAAATCATAAAATATTTGTCATAGAATCATCGGAAATCAAGAATTACTAAAAATCATAAAAACATTCATCCTAAAAATAATCGAGATATATTCAGTGATTTTATACTTGAGAATCACCGAAAATATGACCGAATGATCCATCGAGATTTAATTGTAAATTATCGTTATGATGATAAATTCGATCATGATGTTAGATGGTAAATTTGATCATTTTTGGAGATGGTAAACTTACTACTATTAAGATTGTAAATTTAGTAAATAGTAAATGTAATGCAGAGATGGTAAATTTGGTGGGCATGCTTACATTTACCATGATGAAAATAAAATTCATTAAGAATGTCTGAACGTAAATTTGATCATTACGAATTTAATTATTATATTTCCATGATAAATTTTCTAAGAATTATAAAGCAATTATTTAAAATAATAAGTTTTACGAATATATTATTAAGATGATAAATTTGCAACATACAGAAATTTAATACGTGTCATTTTTGTACATCTTATAATTATGGTATAATTGAATTATATATGATAATTTTTAATGATAAATCTTTTTGCTTTCTAAACATCTATGGAAGTGAAACATTTATAGAAAATGAAATCATAAAATGGTTTGGTCCCATAATTTTAGGGAATTAGTAGAAAATTAAAATAAAGTTAGTTTTGGTATTTTTTAAATTACTAAAACATAATTTGCAGAAAAGGAATATGATGAAAATCCAATTAATTAAGTTTCCCTATCTATCTATATCTATACTATATATTATTGCGGAGCGATTTTTCGTGAGAGTCGTCCTGAGAACGACAAGTGTCAGCAATTTATTAGATTGTCATCAAACTTTTTAAATATTACATGTTATTTTATCTTTACAAAATATTGGATGAATCTTTTTTGAATTCAAATTCAAAAACTTGTCATATTTCATATATGATATTTTTTTTCCCATAACTTTCTCTACTTATCTATATTTACACACATACACATGCAATTTATATTTTATGTAATTAAGTATAATATTTAAAAAATTAGGCAGAGATTGATTTTCAAAGTAAAAGTATAAATAAATAGATTTATTCTTATATAGAAAAACAATTTGGTAAATAACTAATTACAAATAAATAAATATATAACCATATCAATTTTTATTATGCATGACTTTAATGTTTTATAAAAAAGCATCACCTCTTTTTTAACTTTTATTCCTTTTTTATAAATTAAAAGAATTAATTGCTATTATTTATGAGATTATGAATTGACTGTACTGTCATCGTATGAATGTACTAGCTACATTAGATTGAGTGAGTTGAGGTGCATTTTGATTAACTTATCCTACACATATTAATATTTTTTTACCCATTGTAAAAATCACTATTTTTTAAAATCGATGAGTTGGCTAATTTTCTAGACAGTTTTAATTTGGCCAGTGAAGTAGGTTGAGTGTTAAAAATAAATCCAAATAAGATAAAATAGAAAGACAAAAGATTAAAAAAAAATTTATTTTTTAGATTTGTTTAATTTTAAATTTTAAAATAAATGACATAAAAAGACCACATAACATATATTAAGGATAAGAGCATCCATTATGAGGGATTATACTAAATATGTTCGAATTTTGTTAGATGGATAGTATTTATCCCTATAATATTTGTACGGCAGATTGGGTTGGATATAAATTAGTCATTTAATATTAACGATAAGAGCAAAGAAAGTGAGATATTATACTAAGTATATTTGAATTTTATTAAATGTGTAGTATTTATCCTTATAATATTTTTAAGGCAGGTTAACTTGGATAATATGTGAATAACTAAATTTTACTTGCATTCATACTCACCTCTTGAAGTTAAATTGGAAAAAGATCTTAATTATTCTATGAGTTCATAATTTATAAATATTGAATAGTTGTTACCCAGGTGGCAACCCAAGAGGGGGGGGGGGGGGGGGTGAATTGGGTTTATGAAAAATATTGGCTAATAAAACTTATGCGGAAACAAGCCAATACAAACTAAATTAAATGTCACAGCAAACAACACAATATGATAGACAGTAAATAAAGGAGTAAGGGAGAGAGTACGCAAATGATGTATAGTGGTTCGGTCTGAGCGTGTCCACTGCCCAGCCTAGTTCACTCCCTAGGAGTCACGTGATCTACTAGAAACCCGAACGACTTTGGGTGTCGCACAAACCTTTACAATCCTTCTTCCCATTAGCTTTCCCGAGGAGCTAACCGAACCGCCGAATCTTTATCCCCAGATTCGATTACCCAAGGTTTGTTCTTCGCAAACCTCACACATACATCAGCAAAACAGAAGTAATGATTGAGACAAAGTCTCACACAATTCGTACAGAAGGAGAAGAACAATGAAAGTGAACTTTGCTAGCTTATCGCTCTCCTTCTCTCAAATAAACTCACTCTAAAAATCAATACAAATTTGTAATCACGTGAGGATGGTAGAGAGTATGTTTCTTTTGCAGTAGAAGCTCTATCAATCGAAGTCCCGCCGTGTATATTCGTCCAAGAGGGTTATATAAACCCTAACGCGTAGAATCCGAATCTTGGAGGAGCCTCTTGATTTCCAAAATGGTTGATACGATCTTCCAACCTTCCAAAAGTCTCTTAATCGACCGTTTGAACTATTTAGGGAAGGATATCATAAATCAAATTCTTACGAAGATCGAATCTGTAAATTTCCGCGTAAGACTGCGACCGGTCGACCGCACGTTGGTCCCGGTCGACGTGACCGGTCAACCGCACCCTGGGGCTTTTGAATACCTGTGCTATGCTCAACCAAAGCAACATCAATCATGATCATCATATTATAAAAGTAATTTCAACACGGATATCGGTCGATGATTGTTCCATGGTCATGGTACGCTTAGACAATAATTTAGATTCTTACGTGCGAGTACCAACTTTCCATACATCAATTTGTTTATATATAATTTTCATTTTTAATCTTGGCATCATCAAAATAAATAAATAATGTGAATACACTATTTCTAACAAGTACCTTAATTGAAATTTTTATATATTTTTTAGCTAAATTTTTTAAGTAAGTCATTGATAATTTATTTTTAACTAATATAAATTTAGTTAATAAATATCATTTTTTATTTTGTTACGGATTTTAATAGTAGGTTGAATTTTTAAAAAAAATTTAGTATAGGTAGATAAATATTGCAGTAACTACTTTTGTAAAAAATTATTTATTTTGTTATTCTACTCCAAAAAAATATTGAGACTATTTTTATGGTAAAGTGATTCATAATTAGATATTTTTCTTTCAAATGTATCACAGTTTTTGAATTTTGATATTTTATTTTAAGTATTTTAAGAGAAGAGTTGAATGAATACTTGATCAAATTAATTTAATTATTAAACTATTAGTTTTAATATTTTGTTAAAGTAGAGCTTAGAATGAGATATTACAGATGTTTCAAACTGCACATGCGATGAAAACTACGTGTTTTATATTATGTTATTACGGTAAGAATTTGTTATTAAAATTCTTAAAAAATATAGATTGACATGGTAAAATATTACTCTTTTTTTTTACACGTCCCGTGCATGGCACGGGTTTTTGCTAGTTATATATTATTGTAGGGAGTGTTTTCGTGAGAAGGCATCTAGGAGTGACAAGTGACGAAATTTTATTGGTTTGTCGTCAAAATTTTTTAGTGATACATGTTAACTTACCACAGTAAAAGATAATATGAATATTTTCTGAATTCAAATTCAAAAAACTTATCATATTTCAAATCTAATACTTTTAATTCCATAAGTTTCTCTATTTATTTATGTCTACACACATACACATATGTATAGCTTTCTCTATTTAATTTTGATTTTAATTTACAATTTCTTACAAATATATAAAGATTATATCATTTTTCATTACTCTTGATTTTGATTTTTTAAAAAAGTATTATGTCTTTTTTTAACTTTAATTTATTGTATTATAAATGTATTTTACAATAAATAAATTTTAAAAACATGCAAAGTATAGGCAAGATATATTTCTCTAGCTACAAAGGCTTTTTTATTATCGATGAGGTTGTGCATTGGCGTTTCTGTCACCGTAGGTCACATTGAATGAGTTGAAGTTAAATTTAATTAACTCATCCTAAGCATGTTCAACGAATTAGTAAACCCAACTAAAAGATGGTGGGCTGAACAAATTAGTTCAAGAGTTCTTCTATTTTATTTTTCTCTATAACTTTTTTTTCATTTTTATTTTCATCGCCGCCGCCACCACCACCACTACAACTAAAATAATAATAAAAATAATTAGTATTATTGTTATTATTATTATATTTAAGTAAAAGTTTTAAGTTTTAAAATGAGATAATTAAAGACATTCAAGTATGATAAATTCGTATTATGTATAGAATGTAGGGCATTTATGTATTTGGTAACTGTCTATCTCAAGCCAATACACTAAACTTGATTATAGATACTCATAAATGTAGATACTCATAAATGTTAAATTTAAAAGAATAAAATTTCTTAATTTAAGATTATCTCTTCAATCTCATAATAAGTAACTAGCAGTAAACCCGTGCTATGCACGGGGACAATAGCATAGTGTCGTAATGTATCATTAATTATGATAATAATTGCAATTTAAAAGTAAAGATAAAGTTAGAAATTTTAGATATGAGAGTAATTTATCCTTGATATATTTTTTTTCTCTCATTTCTTTTCTAGTTTTTTCATAGAGTCTTAGATAATAATAACAATGATTCAATGCTAATTAAATTAGTAAATCAAATTAGTATAATGTAGGATATTTAAAACTCAATAATTAATTTCAAGTTTGCCTCTACACAAACTGAGGTAGGTCGAACCCATTTTCCAATACTTATAATTTTCCTAACCTTGTTTTAAATTTGGGCAAATAATGTTTTTCATCATTTTTTATGAAAATAATTAATAATGCAAAAAAAAAATTGATTAAAATTTGAAAAGACTTTCCTACGATGAAAATAAGCTCAAAATGTACAAATAAACTTGCTTATTTTTATCTTCTTTTAAACTTTTTCAAGTTGGGTACTGCAACTTTTTAATTTTTTTGTTGAAATGAATAAAAAATTAAAAAATGTATACCAAAACTTCAAAAATAATAAAATAATAATCAAAATTCCAATGGTAATCTTCGAACCTAGCTAAACAAAGTGTCAGTGACTTTGACTTTTTTTTGGATTTTTTCATGAGTTTTGGATCACAATTTTGAACAATCTAATTTTGGTATTTGCAATTCATACTTCTAACTTACCAAGGAAATTATTTGATGCTCGATCATTGCACCACCATCATCTTTACTTTCTACCCACTTGTGAAAATGCCTCACCACTGAGAATTAGAAAAAAAAAGACACAAAAAATAAAAATACAGAGAGTTGGGTAAAAAACTTTGAAATTATTCAATAATAAAATCTCATCTAAAGAATTATTTAAATTTTCTAAATTCAAATGTAACAAAAGTAAGGGATAACTCCCACTTGAGGTGCACATCTTAATCCAATTCTTTTTTTTTTTTTTTCAATTTCCCATTTTTGGATATGTGTATATGTTGAGTTTAAGATATTGAATAACATTATCATTACAAAAAATTACATAAATATCACTTAATCTGCTACTCTATATCTCAGGCGATGAAATAATAGATGTGTAGGTCATAAGGTAAACTGAGAAAAAAATGTGAAGTATAAACAATTTGGTTAAAATTCTAAAGTACTAACGACAATTGATGAAATTTATTCTTTTGTGAATATAAAGTACCTTGTTAAATTTTTTTTCTTCAGAAACATTAAATAAACATACCTTTGGTCCCCTTTTAAAAAATAATATGTAAATAATTACCATCCCAATAATGGGTCCCCATCATATTGGTATTTTTTTTTAGAAATTTAATAATCATTCTGCCACTTAAATTCTGCCAATTTTTTTGTCAATTTAATTTTTTTTGTCAAATTTATTTTTTTTGTCAATTTAATTTTGGAACCAGTCAAATTCTGCCACTTGGCATGTCCAAAGCAACTCTCACAAAAAGTTACCATACGTATCCTCAATAAAATTAAGGATAAAAGAATTGAGAGATTAGGATAAGTTACCATAACTTAAGGAAAATCCGCAAATTTTTGAAATTTGAAATGTATATCTTTTAAGGTTAATATTTATTTGAATAATTTTTAAAAGATTATCTCAAATCAAGGATAAAAGATTATTTTTTTAAATAACGTTTGACATTTAAAAGTATTAGTTTTTTGACCAATTAATTTAGGTTGTTCTAGGTAACGCCACTTGGCGCTCTCAAGACGACTTTCACGAAAATTCACTCTGCAATACTATGGGTCCATTTGGCCTGTGGTTATTATTGGATTATTCACTGTTTAGTTTTTTGTCCTTATTTGAAATTTTTTTTTAATTTTTTGTTTTTCATCAATTTTTTGATGATTGTTGGTTGGTCTCGACAAGAACTTTCAGAAAAGTTATCAATCATCGGCTACATTTGAAAAAAGTTCAGAAAAGACAAAAAATAAGTCAAAAACAGCGTCCGTGTTGGCTTATTTTCGTCTTTAGTGATTTTTTTTTAACTTTTGGACATAATTTTATACTTTTTAGATTCCTTTCGTCGATACGAACTAATAATCCACGAAAAAATGACATAAAAATAACAAATACAAAAAAAATTTGAATAAAGACAAAAAATAAGCCAAAAAAAAAATTTTGGCCAAATAGGGCCATAATAATATAGATGACCCTTGTAATTACATCCTTGTAATTTTTATTTCTTAATTTTCAAATTAATTCGTGCATAGCACCGGTTTGTTGCTAGTTATCTATAAAAGTAAAGAGTGTCTTCTCAAAAAGAAATTGGTGAAATATTTGTGTGAAGGAGAGCGACATGTGGTTGCCGGATGATCACGTAATTAAGATACGAATACAAGGGCCGTTTCCTACACATCCGGGACCCCCTTTCCGATTTGAACGACGCGTGTAGAATGACACGAATAATAGATCTCCTCCGTCCATTATCAACTTTAATATATAACCGTCCATTTCATCATCATCTTCTATAAGTAGGGCCATTCGGTTTCCCGTCATCAAGCTTCCGCAACACGGGAATGCAGTCTCGGAAGACGCTATCGAGATTCTCGTTTGTTCGGTAGAAATCAAGATTTCTAGAGAGAGAAATCGACCGACAATTGCATTGTTCTTGCCGTTTTTTAGATTGAAACTATTATCGATTAATTCTTTGGGAGCTAATCAAATTTGCAAAAAAAAAAATCTCAGGTTTGTGGGGTTTTCGTCGTTATCCAGCCGTTAAAGTTTCGTGTTGTGTCTGAAATTACTTCTAAAATTTGGGAATTGGAATCGAACTAACACGTTTTGAATCGGAAATTGAGCTCGGTTTTGGCTACTGGATTCTTGGGGTATTCTTTTCGTTTGATAGGGTTTGAATTGAAGATAATCATGAACGATCAGATTAACCAGTCGCAAATGATGAATAAGTCGCAGATGATGATGAAGCAGCCTCCGCAGGTACGGATTTTGAGTCAGCCTCCACCGCCTCAGCTGATGAACCAGCAGTCTCAAATGTTGACGCAGTCTCATTTGATGATGAATCGGAACTATGGAATGTGGCCTCCACCGCCTTCGCATGCTTCGATGGACATGATGAGGTTTCCGAACCCGATCAACAAGCAAGGTTTCATCCCTTCGAAGCAATCGAAACAGCGCAATTGGAAGGGAAAGGGAAAGAAGGCGAACGACATGAGGAAAGACGGAAGGAGGAAGGAGAAGCCCGTGCTCATAGCAGGTAGCGGCGGTGCTGCTGGTGTAGCTGGCGGCGGCGGCGGCTACAAGCCTCCTACGCTTAATGACTTGCAGTACCAGAATCGTTTGAAGGCTCGGAGGTTTTACACAAACAAGAAGAAGAATAACAGATTTGCACCTTATGCTCCTCGTAACACCACTTCGTTTCTTATTAGGGCTAAAAAATCAGGTGGGATTGCGTCATTAGTTTCACCTTGTCCTGTTACACCGGCAGTACTGCCGACACCCAATTTTTCACCCTCAAGAGAGATGTTGGGAGACATGGCGAAGGAGGAGTGGGGAGTTGATGGATATGGGTCGATGAAGGGTTTAATCAGGCTTCGATCACCTGGTAATGAAGATGATGAGGAAGAAGAGGAAGGAGGAGACTCGAGCGAGAGTGATGTTGAAGAGCATGTAGAGGTCGAAAGGAGACTGGATCATGATTTAAGCCGTTTTGAGATGATTTATCCAAATTACGGTGTGGATTACAACAATGTTTTGGAGAATCGGGTTGAAGATCAAGATACCCATATAGGTCAACTGGAAGAGGAGAACCTGATTTTAAAGGAGAGGCTTTTCTTGATGGAGAGGGAGTTGGGTGACTTGAGGAGGAGGTTGCTATGTCTTGAGAGGCAGAACCAAGTAGGTGAAATTAATGAGGAAGTAGTAGATAATGCTTCTGACAATGAAAGTGAGGGGAGGGAGGATATCCGTTCAAGAGAGGAGAACAGTGAGGAGGAGGTGTTAGAAGATAATAACGAAGAGGGTGGGGAATTTGATTTGCAAGTTGCGACTAGTGAAGGGATGAGAGAGAATGAGTTTGAAAGGGATGATTGTATGGAAGAATCTGTGCATGTAGATCATGAAGTGACTATGAAAAACATGTGTAATGATGGAGATGTGGGCAATGGTTGCTCAGGGAAGAGCATTGGTGACGGTGACTTGGACTGATTGTCCTGCGTTTATGTGGGTCTGTTCTATTTGAACAGATATATCTTGATAGTTTACATCTTGGTGCCACCTTTTGTGCATTGTCTTCCTATATGAGCTATAAATAGGTTAACTTGTTTGCTTTATCTTGTTTTGTTGATCGAGAAAGGAAAGGAGTGGTTCACTTCCCCATTATTTTCAACCTGTCGGTAAACAGTCTAGTGCTTCATGTTTCTTATTTCTTTTTCTTTTTTTCCCTCTTATTGGGTGGGGTGGGGCACGCTGTGTTTAGTGCTGGTTGGAGGGTCCTGTTGTTAAGCACACAAGTTTGTAATCTTGCAGTGTTGAATGAACCTCTGAATTGGAAATTTATTCATAGTTGTTTGGCGTACAAGTGCTTTTCCTTCATTTGTTTTCAGATGTGCTATTCTTTTATGCCATGAATTACCAGCTTACACAAAGCTTACTAATGCTTGTAAATGAATTATCTTGATTTGGGAAAAAAAAGGAAGTTATTTCTTCTCTGCTCTAGATTTCCTCGTTGTTAGCTATGTTGTTTTTTTCTGCTATTGTTTATCTAGGTTCTGTTATCTTATTCCATTCTTTTACGACTCCAAATTTTCTGGCTGTTGGGTCCTTTGTGGAGCACATTCAGTTCTGAAAGTTCTACTTAGATCAGGCATATTGCATTACCCATTTTCTTCAGCTTTGAGATTTGTAGCTTGTTGTGGATATCAGTGTGATTCATAAGTCATACATTGATGAATTTGGGATAGGCTCCATATGATTTAGTCACTGAATGGCCTCCTTCCATAGCTATGTTGTTGTTTTGCTGATATTTTGAGTGGAGCGTCAATAAGGTAGGCTTTTCAATGGTCTTCTTGGCTAGAAGGTTTGAGGAGGCTTGAAATATATTGGGCTGATGATCTTCTTTCAAAATATTCTAGTATTAGGCCATCACCTTTTATTAGTATAAGGTACTGTAACGATCCGAAATTTTATTTAGAATAAAAGTATTTTAAAATTTATGTTCCATGTATTTGTGTTTATTTTTATTTAAACATCTATGATCGCATATGCATAGTAGTCGTGGTGGGTCGTGTTATACCGAAGAGAAGCTTCCTTTTTCTATCACTTCACATTCCGTGTAATCCCTTGGAGGTTAATTGGAATTTTGATGGCAAGATAGTGGTATTGATAATGGGATTTATGGGATTGATTAAGAGAAATCAGTTTTTTTTTTATTTATAATTATTATTCTTTGGTATTCGTGGCTCTTGAATTAATTTAATCACTTTTGGTTTATAAAAACTTCTAATGTTTTAGTATTTCCTTCACCATTACGTATTAGATCAGAACACTAAAAGTGGGAGATAGCAAGGCTTTTTTGTAGTTCTTGAGGTGCTACTGCCGAGCCAAGATTCTACTTCAACAACCGAGGTAGGGATCTATACCTTCCAACTTTTAGGTGATGTGTTTTTGTTTTTAATTGTTGAAACTTCAGTCCAAATCGCATATTTTATCCCTCTATTAGATCACTGATCTTAAATCAAGAAAATTCATAAATCAATTGATTGTAATCTAGCTTAATCTGTAAGGATGATAAATTTTATTGTGACAAATGACAAACAAGTGGTAGGGAACTTTACCTCAACTCTTAGATCTAGCAATTTTAGATTAATCATATTCAATTTGACTCTGTAATGGTATTGTTCGTTAAACCCAGAATCCAATCGTAAAATTAAAGCATACATACAAGTTTTATGGTCAAGTAAAATTTTTATGGTCAAGTTGGGGCTTTACATTTATCACTTCAATATATATTTTGCTGGAATCAAAGCATACATACAAGTTTTGTCTCGGTCGCCCGGCTTAAATACCGATTGGAGTTTGACCCCGGTCTAAGGCTCAATTGATAAAAATTAACCCCGAACACATCAACACTACAAACACTGTATAATCTTTTTGATGTCCACGGTTTCCCGTGAAATTTCTTGCAAGCAAAAATGCCTTTGTTGACTATATTCTGTTAATTTATTTATGATGTTATTTGGCATTGTTATGTCAATGGGCTATTGTTGTATGTTGTTGTTGAGCTTTTAAAAATTAGCGTGATTATGCTCCGATTATAGCTGTTATGCTCCTCGAATTTTCGTAAATTTGATAGAACTGAACTTTTGGAGAAAACTTAGTTTATACGTTAGAGACAATAAACATTAGTTGGTAACTATAGAAAACATAGTTTATGCGTTAAGGACATTGAATATTGGTCAGTGATATGTGGTCACTCGTAGAGATAAGTAAGGATAATGGAAATAAACTTCGAAATGATATTTGGTTGTATAACCCTGTGAGATCGTCTAGGAGGCTAACGAATCTTTTGTGGGTGTCGGTTGAGGTGCTAGATGATCATGATACGTTGAACTGTTGTTGAGGTGCTGGACGGTCTAGATGCGTTGTATTGTACTTGGTGTGCTACACGGTTTATATGCATTGTACTGTACTCAGTGTGTTGAACGGTTGCAATGCATTGTACTGTACCTGATCGGAGTATTGGATGGTCTTGACGCGTTGAACTGTACTTGGTGTGTTGGACAGTCTTGATGCGAATAGTACAAGGCTTGCGTTTTCGGGTTAGATTCCCGATTTGGGTTGGATTCCCATCGGCGGTCGAACCGAATAAAATCCCATATCTACATGTTCTTTACTACGTGTAACATCCTAGCATCTGTTATTAACGTTGTTCAGTTATTCTGTATATATTATTGTACGTATTAGTACCTTTGGGTTCAGTTTTTTGGGTATAATTTCCTACTGAGTTTTATTTCTCATTGGAACAACTTCTCTGTCTCTAGTGTTTCATGCCAAATTTGGCAGACCAGATAGAGATGTCTCCCAAGTAAAAAGAGTCAGACGATAAACATATAGAGTCCAATAGGATCAGGTTGTCACATCATTAGAAATTTTGAATTTTATAATTATGTTTATTTTATGTAAATTCGAAAGAGTATTTATGTTATTTTAAATGTAATGTCGCTGCAGTTTATTTATTAATAAAAGAAAAAAATTATGCTATTTCTTTTAAAGTGTTCGCATTATATAATAAATAATTTAAAAAATATTTAAATAACATACCGAAAAATCGGGACATTACAAATACCTTTGATTTGCAAATAGAAAGTCATTGTTATTGAAAATTACCTAGAATCTAAGATTGTTGCAATTTTATATTGAAGCTTCTCTTTTGGTATACACTACATACATACGTATGTCCATACAAACATACATATCAATGCTTTGTAATGTCTGTAACTGATTCAATCGATAACTTAAACCCAGAAGGAAGATGGAATTTTGATTGTTGGAGACAGTAAAACAAGACTTTCACGTTCAAATTACAGAAAACACAGCCGCACAAAGAACAGTATCACAAAAAGTAAGAAGAATCACAAACGGAAACGACTCTGCACTCGGCTTTATTCGATAAATTTTGCAAAGTACATCCAGATGATGTTCAAATTACAGAAAACAGTCGCACAAAGAACAGTATCATAGAAAGTAAAAAGAATCACAAACGGAAACGACTCCGCACTCGGCTTTATTCGATAAATTTTCCAAAGAGAGAATCCCAGTAGGATTACCATCTTCGATGCATGGATACATGGTGGT
This sequence comes from Arctostaphylos glauca, assembly GCA_019985065.2. NCBI lineage: Eukaryota > Viridiplantae > Streptophyta > Magnoliopsida > Ericales > Ericaceae > Arctostaphylos > Arctostaphylos glauca. The sequence continues at coordinate 14,195,218 of JAHSPW020000011.1, read as the reverse complement.
GGTATTTCGTGTAACAGGTGCAGTGTACTTGTTTCTCTTGTGAAACATGTGGATCCAACACACGACGCGGCTCTGGGGCCCTAACATGTTCTTGAGAGGAAACAAACACACTTGGTGTACCTATAACACACACACACACGGAAAAAAAAAAGACGAAAAAAAGAACTTTCTCTGGAGACATGAGCTTCAAGAAAGACCAATAACCCTCCCAGTGGCGGTATCAAGATCGATATCATAGAAGCAAGGTCTTGTGGGAAGCCCGGGCATTGTGCTCATCGTCCCCACTAAGGGATAAATAAATCCAGCTCCAATGCTCGCCCGTATGTCCCTGATTGGTAAGACGAAACCGCTTGGGGCTCCTTTTTCAGAAGGAATGTGGGAGAATGAATATTGGGTTTTCGCCATGCAGATTGGTAGATTAGAGAACCCTTGCTTGCTGTACATCTCTATCTGCTTCTCAGCCTGTTATAATGCATTTATACAAGGAACTAATGTCAATGGCAAGGGTGTATGGTTGAGAAGAAGAGGAATCCTCCTTCCACTAGGGGAGAAAATAAGAAGCTCTTCAAGAAAATTAAACAGATTAAGTGAGAAAATTCTTCGGCATGTTTCCTCTCTGGTGTTATATCTATGTTTTTGTAATAAAACAAACCGCTTACCTCAAAAAAACAGACACGGGTATTTCAACGCTTTAGACCTGGTTGCATGGAATTTGAATAAAGGAATATTTGGTATTCAAATCTACAACGGAACTATGTATAAATTCTCATCCTAAACATAGAATGATCCACGGGAATTTGTAAACACAGTGAACGAGTATTTTGCAGGTGTACTTTTTTTTTTTTATTTTTTTTGATAACCGAGGTATCCGGGACGGCACGTGAGCCAGGCGGCATGGTGACCTTCGAACCTGACCCCAACACCCAGCCGACTAAGTCCTCGAGGGCCTGACACGTCGCCCGTTAACACAAGCACCAGTGGCCCCAAGTGCCTTTTTTCAAGGCTAGGTGTACTTGATGTGAGAATTAAATAAGTCTAGCACTTAGATACAATCTGTACACGGTACAGGTAAAAGGGTCGACGGAATATAAGTCTGAGACATTTGACAATTGTGCTCAAAAATCCACATGGTGAATGTTTCACTCGACCTAAAAATCAGATACATGGTTCATGACATTACATAGCCAGTCACAGCATTCGAAAGTAGAAAGTGACTTTCTTTACGTTGGATTTAGCATGCCAAACTCTACAACATCAAATGACCCCTTCACGTACAGACTTATTCAGTTATAAAAGATGAGTATATATGAACCTATCAGTTTCCAAATGAAAGGAAAAAAATATTTCTGCAAGTTTTATATAACTTATGGAAAATCTCACCTACAAGTTGAAAGAATTTTTGAAACTTCTTCAAGCAAAGAAGCTTAAAAAAAGCTCTGTAAATATGCCAACTCCTTTTAACTGAACCAGTTCTAAACCGATAGGAAAACAGATCTTAAAACCTCTGCAATCAGCTTGAATAATGTAAAACATAAATCAGTTTGCAAAACAGAAGTACAGCTTTACCTGATCCGAGTACTCAACACCACTGGCACCATAGGACTTCGCGATTGCCTCTATTTTCTCTTTGATGCTAATATCCAGAGGATATAGAAATTTCAATGGCTGCGAAACATTCTCACATGCTTTCTGAACTGCAATGCCAAGGTCCACCTGAAACTCCCAAGTTCATTAACTCATCACCTTAGTGAACCTCATAGTTGGTGCTATCACAATTCTAATATAAACAATGTATAACAATCTCTTTGCTCTTAATTATTCCCATTGTTTGACTTAGTTTCCTGCATTTAGCAAAAAAAATTTCACTTTGGCCGACTACCAGATTTACCAAAAGGACAGACCAAAGAACCTAACATCCTGCTTTCACATAGTAGTAGTAGTAGTAATAACTGCAATTACAAAAAAGCTTTTTGTTGCATGTAATAAACGAAACAAGTAACAACCTAGCAAAAGTATAACAACTACCTTTGAAGCTTTGAACTTCGATAAAAAAAAACCTCAACAGATGAATGATCACATTGTTGGAAGTGATCTAACCTGTCCCATTTGGCAACCACACATTAATCTATTTCTAGTTAAGAATGCAACTACGGTGCTTGTGGGAATATTTTGGCCGTTAACAGATATTTTCTCGGATTGTTATTGAAAACGAACCATCCACAATCATTGTCTCTGTCACACAATCATCTCTTAAGGGAAATGTACGGAACTGTTTCAGATACTGGGCTTTTTCAGAAAGGAGAAGTGGGTTGTGATTTCAGTTAGCTAGTTTCAAAGATGAGAAGATAAAAAAAGACAAGAACTAACTAGGAAAAGTCCATTCCTTGTGAACCAGACTACCAATCTCTTTCCCTCCTTCCCTATATCACTCTGAAATTCTCCATGAAAACTGAGTAAAGGTAAACACAGCAGAATCGATTTCTAGATGAAGATTAAGCTGAGGTGGATACAGCAAGAGAGACTGATGTTGCCCAAAACCCAAAATTGTAATTCATGCTAGACACGCAGATAACTCTTAACCATTCAGTTATATCATCTGACTTGGTGCCATCTCCTTACAAGTTTTGAAAAGAACAGAAGTTGTAGTTGAATGAGTTACTAACCGCTCCTTTTCCACCATGTGCATGATGAGTACAAATCACAGCATCAAACGCCCCAGCACCCAATGCAGCATTTCTTACTGCATTTAGTTCTGCATCAGAATCTGTAGCAAACATATTAACGGCAACCACAACATTGACACCATAAGCCTTTGTGTTTGAAACATGCCGAGCAAGATTCACACAACCGGCTTCAACAAGATCCACATTCTCAGTTATATAAGCACGGTCAAGAGGCTTCCCTGCCACAACTTCAGGCCCTCCCCCATGCATTTTTAGAGCCCTTATCGTTGCCACAATAACAGCGCACTGAGGCTTTAATCCGCTATATCGGCACTTTATGTTCATAAACTTTTCAGTTCCAATATCAGCACCAAATCCTGCTTCTGTAACCACAAAACCACCAGGCCCCACCAGCTTTACTGCAATCTTGTCTGCCACAATAGAGGAATTTCCATGAGCAATATTGGCAAATGGACCCGCGTGGACAAGAACAGGGGTCCCCTCGAGAGTCTGCATCAAAGTGGGGTTAATAGCGTCTTTCATGAGCACAGTTAAAGCGCCTCCAAGGCCAAGATCATCAGCGGTGATGGGGGCACCAGCTTTGCTATTTCCAATCACCATATTTCCAAGCCTCTCCCTCATATCAGCTAGAGAAGTCGTGAGGGCCAAAACTGCCATTATCTCGCTAGCAACTGAAATATCGAATCCTGTTTCTCTCACCATCCCTTTTTCCTCGGGGCCTTGGCCTATAGTAATCTTCCTCAAGAACCGGTCATTGACATCCATAACTCTCCTCCACGTGATGGAATCGGGGTCTATATCAAGTCTAGCGAACTTCTTGACTTCTTCTGGGGTGAGATCCTCGGGCTTGGTCTTGGAAATGCCAAGTTTTTTAAGACGCCTAAACATTATGTCGCCGAAACTACGTTTACCTTCTTTGTTTGGAGGACATAACCTGTTGAGAAGAGCCTTATCACTTTGGCTAGATTCGTGGAAAATTCTCGTATCTATGGCAGCGGCTAAAAGATTATTTGCAGCTGTGATGGCATGGATATCACCCGTCAGATGAAGGTTGAACTCGTCCATTGGGATCACTTGGCTGTAACCACCACCTGCTGCACCTCCTTTGATTCCAAAAGTTGGCCCTTGAGAAGGTTGGCGAAGGCAGGTGACGACCTTTTAAATAATATAGAAAAATTTAGCCAATGGGTTTTACCCATATTAGAAATGAAGCAAGAAATGCAGATAAGCATATATTTTACTTGTGTGTTTTCTCCGAATGACATCAGCCAGCCAGCAGATGGAACAGCAAAGACGAGCGATAAAAATACTCGCTAATGGAAATGCTAAGGGGAGGGATAAACCTAAGTTGACATGGAATATTGTGGTAAAAAATAATATGAATCTATCACATTGAGTTGATTAAATAGCTTTGATAGAGCAGAACGGAGAAAAAAGATTCATGTAGCTTACTCCAATAGACAATTCCAGTATACACAAAAGAAAGGGGGAACGATATCAAAATGGGATCTTAATCTTAAAAAAAGGGGGATATGGAGAAATTGTTAGACGCTACAGACTTAATTGGATTGAGTCTTTTAAGTAGGTCACTAGATCTACAGAATCAGTAAGACAATTATCGAACATCTACATGGATATTGTAAGTTGTCCTATGAACTGTCTGATGATGGAGAACACAACCAAACTAATGGAGATTGGAGAGTGAATATCTCCTGCAATGAGATCCAAGTTTGAACAGTTCAATATGCAGCGCACTGAAAAAAGGCTTGTATGACCAGAAAATCAAGAATGCCCATGATGTTCACAACAATGAAGAAACAATGAGGATCTGCGCATTAACATGCAATGTAAGACAGAAAATTCTGGGACCAGTTAACATAAACTGTAGGCCCAATGAGACATATGGTACACTAAATGATTCATTCACAGAAAGGAGTATTGCGGAACAGTAAGTGTGAAATACTCTCATAAAAGGCACAACCATAAGCTTAGGTAACTAACCTCACTATAACTCCATAGACGTTTGGAATGACAATACTGAAGTGGCAGTAACGAAAATTTGAGAGGATCGAACATGCGATTGGTATTCCTACAATCCCATGATTTGTGAATGGTGATCCTATCAAGACCATTCAATTTTTTTTTTTCCAATGAATGAATCTGAAGGCAAAGTGCAGTAGCTATTTGTTGTACAGGTCCCATACCTCATCTTTTGCATATATCACAACTTGACTTAGCTCTCATCAATATTTCTTAGACCAACATATTGTCCTTCAGTTCTCACATACTTACGAGCACTGGAATGTGATGAAGAAGGCCAGTCCTATGACTTATAAAGATTATTTTCAATCTTTAAGGATTAAGTTTATCACTGTTGATAAACTGACATTGTCAAACTTGTTTAGATATCAGCAATCTCAAAAGCTGATATTTTAAAGCATAACCTTTCCAATGAAAGGAAATTACAAGAATGAGAGAGGGGTATTTTGGAGGTCTTGCTTTACTTTTATTTTTCTTAATGAAGATTAAAATTCCCATTAACATTCGACCCTCACTTGCCACAATGGCCTCTCAATCAACTCAACATAGCTTTTGCCAAGAATAAAGTTTCCCACATAGATTCAAGTGATCGAGTCCAAACTCTGGAGACGAAATCTCACTTTCAGGAACCACACAAAAGTTATCCATCTGCCACATAACATACTGGGAAATTACCACTAACAGTACAACTTCCCTTTTTTGCAACATATCTTGATCAAACTAAACCTTTGGTTTTCATATTGAAAGGTCATTATGAGTAGCGATTCCAAAGAAAGTGAACACAGTAAAATGGTAACAGGACAGAGAAAATGGCAATGTAGAATAACTCAGCATCACAATCAAACCCAACTTTTATCCATTACTTTGAAATCCAGTGGATAGCAAGAAAGTCAGCATATCTGATAGGTTGATGGGATATTAATGTTCATAGAGAAGAGCCTCTTCTGTGAGTTCAGAGTTGAACAATTAGAATAACTTTCACTTTATCTTAACATCATTATTCCCAATCGATCATGTGTTTAAACCTCACTGCCTAGTTGATGCTTAAATTTCTGTATTACTCCACTTACGGATGAGAGTTTGGTCACAACATGTTATACCTCTGTCTATTAGCTTAAGCTCTCAAATGAGTTGGTGTTCAACAATTCAACAATCGAACTCATTTTGCAGCATAAAAAGGTACAACTCTCAAGCAAATGGAGCTGCAAACAGACTAACCAAATTTCAGATACAAATAGCAGAAAGAAGATATGCTGAAACGTGCTTTATTAGTAGCAATGTATGACGCAACTCGACTCCCGAGTCCTGACAAGCAACACATCAGTGACATTCTATGGGCCACATCACATGGCGTGTCCAATAAAATTAATTTTTTTTAAGCAGGGGTCAACTAGGATATACTGGGAACACCCGTGTCTCAACTTGAACAAGGAGGAAAACATGATAGGGATCACTTTATAATATTGAAAGCTTACTTGGGGAGTATGATATTCCACAAATATAAAGGCAAAAATACGAAATAAATGAATTTTAAACAAATAAAACGCTTGTTTAAATTGTAATAGTTAAAAAGGAACGATTCGACGAATAAGAATTGTAAAAATAATATTAGATTTGGTTGTTTCTGAATGGAATGTTCACATCAACAACAACTAAATATCTATCCTAACACACACACATTTTAGCACTGTCTCCTGCCGTATCAGTGTCACCATTTAGAATTTCCGTGTCCCGTATCAGCGTTGGCGTTTGTGATTCTTAGTTAGCAATAAAAAAGAGTAATTTAAAGGCTGAATTTTCAAATAAACAGCAAAAAAAAACGAGAATGCTTTTGTAGTAAGATGATGACTAGTTGCAGTCAAGAAACAATGATTATTATCATTTCTTTTGATAACTCCGGAAGAGACAAACTATTGCTGTTGTTTTTTTTGCCAGGGGAAACAACATGTCACCATTGGAATTAGTAAAATTGAAGAAAATACGGCAATACAAGAAATTTACCTTTTTATCAAGAAAAGCTCCCAAAGCCTGACAGAGACCAACAGTAGTAGTGGATTTGCCTTCTCCCAGAGGTGTAGGAGTAATTCCTCCAACCACCACATAGTACCCATCCCCACCTACTTCCAATTCATCAACTACAGATAACAGCACCTACATAAATACCAACATACCCGAAAATCAATAAATTCCACGCACGCACACACAAACGAACAAATCAAGTAAAACTAAAGATACATATCACCTCTGCATACAATACCCAGAACGCAAAAACTCCCAAAGCTCCAAAAGAAACAATAGATAAATGGACACATCACACGTGAGCGTAGATAGTATTGATGCATGAGTTTTAGTATGCTATAACCTTGGCTTTGTATTTTCCATAGAGATCGTAGTGTTTGGGACTGAGATTCAGTTCTTCGGCAATCTCGGAAATGTGGAGAGGTTCAACAGAGTTTGCAACGTCTATATCTGCTGGAACTGGTGAGACCACTTGTAGCTTCCTAACTGTCTTTGATGAACCCATCTCCTTTTCAGCCTATAATGGATAACAAATCCAGAGACGAGAGAACAAATTTGCTGGTTTTTTTTTCTCCAAATGTTTCCCAGCAATGGAATCAAGAACGCTGAGCAGATCTATCTTCCCAGTGGAATCCTATCATGGTGAGCTGGGGAATCTGACTCGATCCAAAGATAAATAAAAGGGAATTGTGGTGTGTATTTTTTTAGGATGTGCTTGGATTAGATTATTTTATATTTTATATAATTTTGTATTTTGTATTTTGTATTTACTTTTTAAAATGAATAAGGTGTTTTGGCGATTTAAGAAATTAGAAAAGCTTTAAAAAAAATAATATTGTGTTTATTCTTTTTAAGATTATTTCATCTAAATTATTTAATTCCAATCTGTATTATACTTTAAAGTGTTATTTACGTTTTGTCCCGTTCAAGTATTACATTTTTTCTCTCAATTTTAATATGTACCGCGATAGAAAACTTAATCTAAAAAATTTCGAAATTTGCCTGCCCTAATTTTTCCCTTTCCCTCTCTTTGATCAAACTCCTGATCGACTGGCCTCCCTTGTGGAAAAATTAAAAATTCCATTGAAGAACTGAAGAACTCCATTGAAGAATTTTAGAGCAGCAGAATTAGAACTGCAAAATCGAAGAACTGACGAACTATCGACTGGCCTCCGGCCCTTTCCCTCATGCACTTATCTCTCGCCCTTTTCCTATACGTAACTCTCGTCCTTCTTAATCGAAGAACTGTAGAATCAAATTACACTGTCCTTGCTTCTGCCATAGTTGTTAAGTGTAATAGAATATGATTTCTAGTGAAAAGAATAGAATGCATGTATGAAAATAATTTGGGGATTTTTGGAATATAATTTCTATTGGATTTTATGGAATATAAATGCATGTATGAATGTAAAATGAATTTGAATTTGTGGAATATTACAACTTCTGTTCCTATTTACAGATTTTGCTTATCTGAAGTCCTTATATGAATGGAGTTCTTATTTACTATATGGATGGAGTTCTTTTTACTTAGTTCTAAGGAATGGTGTTCTTATATGAATGGAGTTCTTATTTAAATTTACATATTGTAGAACTCTCTGCAAAACTACAATGCAATGTAATATAAAGTTATTATCAAACATTGTAGTTGTCTATGTTTCTGTCTTCTCTTAGGGCAGGCATACTGCATACATACTAATATTCCTACATAGATTTTAACACCACCGTATAATTGAATAGAACATGTTCCACACCTCACTTGTTTTTACAGCTAATGGGATTCCTGTGAGGATCTGAAATTCAACCTCTTATTTTTATTATTTTTAGAATTCATAATTTTGAGTTTAATATTTAATTATGGTTTAATCATAATGGATTGAAACGTTGGGACTTGATGCGAGGGTTGTGATAGTTCGAGGGTGGTTAATATAATTAATCCAATTACGAGTATAAAAGGATTAGGAAACCTAAAATCAATTTATATTAAAAATACACAGTTTTTTTTAGGAGATCTCTAAACTCTAAAAGGTTGAAGAGGGAGAACGGGTGCCTAGACGAAGGATTTGTGTAACGCGATCAACTAGAGAGTTGTAGAGTACATCGAGAGCTTTGCATAGAGTCCAAGAAAGCCTTATGCATGGAGTATTCGTGGGCCTTTCGACTACTTTACCGGATCTGTATTTTTATCCTTTGAGGTAGGATTTCATTTTGATTTACATTGAGATATTGCGTAGATTATATTTAATTCGATGATATATATGTGTGTGTGATCAAGTCGGATATGTTTTGTGTGGATTTTGAGATGATTTGGACCGTTAGGTTGTAGAAACGAAGGTCAAAACGAAATTATTTTATAAAGAACAGAATCTGGAAAAAACAGACCACTGCGATAATCTGATTTTGGAAAATTTCGTTAGGGTGGTTCTAAAACTCTAAAATTTTTGAAAATTTTACTTGAGTGTTGGTTTATGTGTCTACTGTGTTGGGTTAAAATTTCGAATCCTAATTCAACGTACATAATTCTACAAAAATCCGTGATCGAGCTACAGTAGATCTGCATTTTTATCCTTTGAGGTAGGATTTCATTTTGATTTACATTGAGATATTGCGTAGATTATATTTAATTCGATGATATGTGTGTGTGTGTAGTTTTTGATGTGATCAAGTCGGATATGTTTTGTGTGGATTTTGAGATGATTTGGACCGTTAGGTTGTAGAAACGAAAGTCAAAACGAAATTATTTTATAAAGAACAGAATCTGGAAAAAATAGACCACTGCGATAATCTGATTTTGGAAAATTTCGTTAGGGTGGTTCTAAAACTCTAAAATTTTTGAAAATTTTACTTGAGTGTTGGTTTATGTGTCTACTGTGTTGGGTTAAAATTTCGAATCCTAATTCAACGTACATAATTCTACAAAAATCTGTGATCGAGCTGCAGTAGATTCGCGCCTGTGTAGGCTGCACTAACACACTTTGGTTAAACGAGTATAACTTTTAGTACGAGTATCGAAATTATGCACCGTTTATTCCATTTATTACGCATCGGACTTATTTGCTCAGAAGAAGGATGTGAACTTGGGATTGTGTATTGACTACTAACGATTGAGTAGTGTGACTGTGAAGAACAAAAATTCGATGCCGATGATTGACGACTTGTTTGATCAGCTGAGAGGTTCTAGGGTATTTTCAAAAATTTATCTGAGGTTGGGTTATCAACAGTTGAGGGTCAGAGAAGAGGGCATAACTAAGACAACATTTCGGACGTGGTATGGTCACTATAAATTTGTTGTGATGTCTTTGATTTGACCAACGCACCTACTACTTTCATGGGGTTAATGAATAGGATCTTCAATGAATTCTTAGACTAGTTTGTTGTGGTGCTCATGGATAATATACTGATTTATTTACCGACAGAGGAGGACCATGAGAAGTACTTGGAGATCGTACTACAAATTTTGGGCGAGAATTTTCTCTACGCTAAATATTCTAAGTGCAACTTTTGGCTTTCTGAGGTGATTTTTTTTAGGACATGAAGTGTCAAGTGAGGGGGTGATAGCGCTGGTGTCAATACTGTTGTTTACGAGTCGTGGGATAGTGAAAATGTTGGTCATTTTTTGTTGCGTTTTGAAAGATAAAGGTGGTTGGAGTTGGGAGGTTTTTACCACTTATGCTATGAGAACTTTTCGAACGTTTTTATCAGAGGATATAGTGGGACCTCCTCAGCGGGAGGTAGAGTTGTGATCGATCTTGTGCCAGTGATTCCTTCTGTTCTTGTGACACCTTATTAGCTTGTTCCAGCAAAAATTGAAGGCAGTGAGGTACAATTTTGAGAGATCATTAAATGATGAGTTGTAAATCCTGCGGGATAAGAACTCGTATACCGAATATTTTAAGTGCGAGTTCTGATTCTTGGAAGTGAAATTTTTGGACATGTAGTGCATGTCAAGGGATGGAGTTGTAGTGAATTCATTCTAGATTATTGTTGAGTTGACTTGGGAGCGATATAAGAGTGTATTTGAGATTTGGAAAGCCATTAACGACGCTTTGTTAGAAATTTTGCATGGTTGATTGCCCAGTGATAAATCTTATAAATTGGAAGAAAATCAAGTTCAAACGAATGGAATATGTGAGCCATTATTCCAAGAGTTAGGAAGAGGCTGACCTTAGCACCAGTTTTGGTAATACCTGAACGAGATGTGGGTTGCACGACATACTGTGATGTGGTCATGGATGGGTTCTCCGGAGAGTTGTGGGTAGAATTCTTATTTTTGGAGACATATTACAAGGACATACTTTGTGAGTTTTACCATTCTTCTCTAGTTGTGCAATTGGGTGGTACAAAAAGGTGTCAAGATAGGAGATAACAATATTATTAGAGATGTATGAGAAATGGTAGAAAAGACGATATTCTTGTGATGAGCGACCAGTGAGGATTTTGGATACTAGGGAATAAATTTTGAGTAGAAAAACGATTCCATCGGCCTAAGTTTTGTAATGTCGCCATAGGGTGGAAAAGGTCATTTGGAAAGAAGCGAGAGTAAACTTATTTGTTGTACTGGAAATGTTAGGAGGCCGATGTATATTTTGTGGTATTGCATATGTACTAGCATCTTGATACAATTGTGTTGTATTTTTTTTGGGATATTAGTTTGCATTTGTTTGTGATCTAGAATTAGAGTTCTCAGATTGTGCCAGATAAGTAGTGACATGTATTGACAGTGAGATGACCTTTTGTAGTGTTGTAAGTCATGTGAGGTTGGGATGAACAATTGCAGCTTAACCCTTGACTTGGTGGTATGAGATGATAGAGTTGGTACTTTGAGGTATGGAGAGTGGATGATATTTTCATTTGTGAAAGACCGTAAAAATGTATACTAAGAGTCATTTTTGGATTGGAGAGCAAATTTCGAGGACGAAATTTTCTAACGGGGGAAGGTTGTGAGGCCCGAAATTCGACCTCTTATTTTTATTATTTTTAGAATTCGTAATTTTGAGTTTAATATTTAATTGTGGCTTAATCGTAATGGATTGGAACGTTGGGACTCGATGCAAGGGTTGTGATAGTTCAAGGGTGGTTAATGTAATTAATCTAATTACGAGTATAAAAGGATTAGAAAATCCTAAAATCAATTTATATTAAAAATACGTAACTTTCTTTTAGGAGATTTCTAAACCCCAAAACCTTGAGGAGGGAGAATGGGTGCCTAGACGAAGGATTTGTGTAACGCGATCAACTAGAGAGTTGTAGAGTACATCGAGAGCTTTGGATAGAGTCCAAGAACAGCCTTATGCATGGAGTATTCGTGGGCCTTTCGACTACTTTACTGTTTCTACGTTTTTATCATTTGAGGTAGGATTTCATATTGATTTACATTGAGATATTGCGTAAATTATGTTTAATTCGATGATAATATATATATATATATATATAGTTTTTGATGTGTGATCGAGTCGGATATATTTTGTGTGAATTTTGAGATGATTTGGACTGTTAGCTTGTAGAAACGAAGGGCAAAACGAAATTATTTTATAAAGAACAGAATCTGGAAAAAACAAACCACTGCGATAATCTGATTTTGGAAAATTTCGTCAGGGTGGTTCTAAAACTCTAAAATTTTTGAAAATTTTACTTGAGTGTTGGTTTATGTGTCTACTGTGTTGGGTTAAAATTTTGAATCCTAATTCAACGTACATAATTTTACAAAAATTCGTGATCGAGCTGTAGTAGATTCGTGCCTGTGTAGGCTGCACTGACACACTTTGGTAAAACGAGCATAACTTTTAGTACGAGTATCGAAATTATGCACCGTTTATTTTCTTGGAAACTAGACACAGAATTATAAGTTATAATGTTTTAGAATTTTTAAGGGTAAATTTGACTATATAGTTTTATCCACTCGAGTAATCTATTAAAAAATAGAATTTGGATTTGTATACATTCAGCATGTTTCTTGCCTTTTGTTCCACATAGGTTTACTGTTTGAGTATGTTTTTGACTGGTAATGGTACATATGAGCATGCATGGACATTGGACTTCGGGTAAGCGATGGTCCCTCGGTATGAAAGCCCTTAAACTCGACATGGGAGTATTTGCATTTCCTCCAGTGAAAGACCGTGAAACAACCAGGTAAAGAGGTGGCCCGATGGTCAGAGCAGCCCGTGAACTTTATGATAGGGTCCCCGATGTGGGCTACCTACAGTGTAAGATAGTCAAAATTATGCATGAATCGTATGAGAGCATGATAATGTTGTGAATGTTTAGTTGATGGTTTGTATTGTCATTATGCATATTATATTGTTGATGCGAGCATGCTTTGCTCAATATGTCGACGTTTTCAATATGATTTCATACTCGAGTTTCGGCTTATGTTTTTTTTCTGTAAACTAACAATTTACAGGTGATGATATGGAACCAAAGATTTAAGATTTACGTATGAAGATGGTTCAGCGTGTTTAGTTGAATTTTCTGTTTTAGAGATATTTTCATGTTTAGCAATTCAGTTAGAAGTATTCCCGTTTTGATTATTCATTTGTTCAGGCGTTGTAGGTCTATTTTTGGTTAGTTCGAATTAAATTTAGACATGACGAATTACTTGTTATTTGATAATTGGATATATAATTTATTGGGATTTAATTCAGTTTATTGATTATGGTTATATTAAGTTTTGATTTGAGTTATCCATTGCTTGTTTCATACCCTAGAAGTTCGGGGTGTGACAATTCCAATCTGCCATCAGCTTCAAAAGTACGCACATACGTGTCATGTTATCATAGGTTTGTGTTAGATTTCATTGATCCCCTCCGCCCTAAAAAAAACATTTTTATATGTGTTTGAACGTGATTCTGTCACATAAGGGATTAAACATGTGATGACGCCTATAGTTAGCAATGGAAATTCAATCACACGAGGGGGTCGTTGCATATTTTCACGAATTGTAAAAGATTCAATGATGGATGGAAATTTAATTCCCAAATGCTTTATTTCCTTTCATTCAATTTGATTCCATTCAATTTTGTAGTGATTTATCATCTCGTATGATCTTCCTAACAACTAAATTGTTCTGAAAGGGAAAGAATACCTGCGTGATCAAAAAGGAATTAATCTGATTCTCTCTGTTGATTCCCATTTTGTACATTAATGGAATTAATCAGAAAATTATAGTACTTTAAACCTCAGTATCACATGAAGGTCACTCCTTTAGATTATGATGGGTTGAGGCAGAGAGCTCTGAACCTCAGTATCACATGAAGGTCACTTTCGTAGTACTGTTTTCTATAGCATTCCTATTGGATGCTTGATCTTCGCCATGTACTCATATAGAACAATATTTCTTATGAAAGCAAGTTTCTTTGCATTTGTTACTGCACGTATAGATGAACATGCACATCATCCATTGAGCTATATTTACTCATTTGTTCCATCCCCCCTTTACTAGCTGTGACCTATACATATCCCACAAGCTGTTAGTGTAACCATGAGCTGTTAGGTTGTTGGTTATCTGATTAGTTTGAGAAGTCAGATTGCCCAAGTCATTGTAAAGGATTTTAGTTGTTTATTTTTTTATTTTCAGGGAAAAAAACTATGTTTGTTCTTCACATTGCCATCTCTTTTTTATCCATTGTTACCATATTTAATTACCTTTTTGGCGAACCAAACCTGGTTGAAGTATTTGCAATCATGAATTTTCCTTGTCTTAGTTCCTATTCTTGGAGGAAGTTGCTTCCTATTAGAGAGCTAACGATTTTATCATCAAAGTGTAGTATTAGTGGTGGAATGAAAAGATTTTATTATGTGCCAACTAGATTAGTAGCTTGATGTCCTCATATAGCAGTTTTGGAACTTAAATTTGACCGTTGCAATCAGGATATAAACTTGCTGCGTGTGGCTGCTACAATTGCTATTGTCTATGATTGTTGCGATGACAGTGGCAATGGCAATGGCTGTTAAGTAGCATATTATTTTGATCTTCAATAGGAGACTTAGAAGCAATACTCGACTCTGGAACCTTTGGCTTTACTACCTCTATCACTATCAACTTTCCATTCTTTGGCACTACTTTGTAGCAATTTTTCAAAATTTCAAGGCAGTGTTTATCTCCCTAGTCATGAAGCACACTCTGCAAAGTATAACCACGATAATGCATATGAGTCATGACTAATCTATTATGAACTCAATTTAGGCTCCAAAGCCCAACCAAGCAGAGAGCTTCATGGCCTCTAGATGAACTTAAAACACTTTTATTTGCTTTGTGAAATCTAGTTAGTTCCTATTCTTGTCATCTAAATTTTGACCTCCTGCTATGTGAGAGTCTTATAAGTATTTTTGAGTAATGGACACAAATTCACTCCTTTTCACTTGACACAAATACAGGTTACAAAGCTATGTGTGTTGTTGCTAAAATTGATGATCATTTCCCCTCGAAGCTTTGTTGATATTTTCTAACCCCAACCATTTAAGTTGCAGAAGGCGGCCGCGGTACAAGTATTTATGGTGTCATCCTCCTTTTTTTAGCCTCGAGCGGCATATGATTGTTGAGATTTATGCTGTCAATCTAGATTTATCTCTCTGTAGTGATTTTTTTTGCTTTTAAATGGGATCGAGTTGAGATTCTACCTCTACATACTATGTCATGGATTTTTTGTTTAATATCAGAAAAGTTTTTCGGTGCTATTAATTATATATTATTTGTTATAGTTTATTTTATCGAATATTGGGTGTTTATTAATTTGGTTTGCAGAAAAAAAATGTTATTATATATAGAGAATAACTTACAATCACAGTTTATAATTCAACTGTGTTTGTTAGTGTCCAACAATAATCACGATTTTATACAATACTGAGATGGTAGATAGCCTTTTCAATCACGGTTATTGTACCTTTAATTACGGTTTTATTATTAGACTGAGATTGTTTGCTCCACTTTGGATCACAGTTTTTAAGCGAGATGAAAATAGACAGACTTTTTATTACACCTGGATACGCCACGGAATTGGAACCGAGATTAAAAAGTTAAGATCACGAGTATTCACCGTGATTGTTGGCTTTGTTTGTAGTAGTGTTGGCGGGTGGCTGCAAGTCGCAGGTTGCGGCTGCTTCTGCTGCTGCTGTTGGTGGCGGCTGCTAGTTGCTGCTATAGGGAGGCTAGGGTTTGACGGCTGCTAGGGCTTGGTAGGGATTGATAGAATAGGATTAGGGTTAGGGTTAGGGTTGAAATGGAATAAACTTAGGGTTTATGGTAGAATCAAAACCCGCTCTGATAGGTAAAAGTGTATAGGGTGTTGTTTTACCTTATCGTATAAAAGCTTTTATTCATATAGGTAACCATCTAATTAAGAGACTCCACATAATCAATGTGGGGCTAAGTTATATTCTAACTATTATCATCTCATGCGGGATGGAGCATTCATTGTCTATGAATTCCATTCTTGTATTTTTCCCCAAGACTATGGTATCTTCTATTTCTAGCAAAATATCACTTTGAATTTGATTGTGAGATCTTATTTCCATCTGGTTTTCATATTGCGTTTACTTCTGAGATTTTAGACTATGGCTTTGTTCCACACTGTCAATGATTTCTTGAATGGTTTTCCTCTTTGTCCTCCTGACTTTCGCTGGGTTAAGTTCACCATCAGCTGTATCCCACCCAATTCAGTAATGTTACCAATTTACTGGTCATCAGGCTCGTTGGGTCTGCCATTATCTCCCCCTATTTGAAGTGGGTCCAACCTGTTATTTGTGTTATGTTCTTCAAAGATTTCTTGTACTTGAGCCTGTTTTTGTGAACGTTTCTCCAATTGATTGGGGACCAACTCTGTAGCACGCACATTCCTCGGAGGTCTCTGTACCCATGTCAGACATTCTGGGGACATGGACGCGCTGAAAAACGTATGGGACATGCCACCAATTAATTTAATTTATTTTTTAAGGGGGACACGGGAGACATAGCGGGGACAAGGCGAGGGTAGATTTGTTATTTTTTTAAAATATGATATTACATGATATATGGGTTAAAAATACAATTAAAGGTTCAAAACCCTAAAGCACCCAAACTTATCTACATTTCATCTCTATCTCCGCAGCGATCTCTGGTACAATGGTACATTTCTTGCCCCAAATATATTTTTTTCTTTAATATATTTAATCAACTCAAACATAATACATTCATCTAGGACATCTCCTTGATTTGTATTGATTGTATTGTTGCTTTGTTTGTAGTATTAATATTCATTCACTAATCATTATATAATATGTATGTACATTTGTAAAAAAAAATTGCCGAGTCCCTACTGTGTCTGTATCACCATGTTTTTGACAATCCTGTATCCTGTGTCTGTGTCTGTGTCTGCGCTACATAGGGGCCCAAAGTCTCTCCAACCCAAGAAGCCAAAAGGCCCAAAGACTATTGTGCAGACTCCTCCTTCTCTCTCCTGCTTTATAAGAACTTTTTGTCATGGATCCCGTCAATGAATTAAATGCTTTGCCATTTGTCCGATTATTTACAAAGGTTGCTGGTTCCTCAACCATTGTCAGAGCCCCATGGCCTTTTTTGCAACTTCTCTGCATGGTTTGTCCTTGCTAGAGCTCTAATTGGTGTTTTCAATCAATCCATTCTTGGTTTTGGGGTCATCTTCTCCACCCTCCTGGCCTTCTCTGGGGTGGCGGATGATGGTATCCCCATGGTTGAGTTGGTATGCTGCTCATCTTCTTGAATCCTTATTTCATCTATCTTGTATCTCAAGCCCAATATTGGCTTTTATCCTCTAGTATTGAGGGGTGAGTATGAGGACCCTTCCTTTGAAAAGTATTGTCTCCTTCAGAGTTGCTTCATCAATGGCCACAAAAGAACCCCACTTCTCTCCTATTTTCTTGAATGTACTCATGGACCATCCTTGGGCTGGTATTCCATAACAAGATAGCCACGCAAATCTTTCATCTCTTGCAGCTTCACCTTGCCAAGGACTGATCTTCTTAAACCACATTTGCCTCCATCTCTTTCTTCTTGGTTTTCGAAGGTGATCAGTGCATGTCTACCCCCATCTCTCTGGACTGCACTTTCAAGTGACATTCCACTTGGAATTCCTGTGATAGTCTTGTTAGAATATTAGAATAAATAAGTTAGTTTAGTTCCACATTGGTTATGTGAGAAGCTTGTAATCTACGCTTTCTATGTAAATACAAGCTCTTGTGTTAGGGTGGATTAATCAACCTATACACTTTTATCTCTCTCTCTCTCTCTCTTTTATCTCGTTAACAAGTCTCTCCGTTGATTTGATTTTATGCATAGTCCCCACTACACGACGGTTAGCTAGCCATTACCCATGGGCTCGATCTTAATGTTATTTTTGGATAGACTTTGATCTTGATGTTGCTTTCATGGTTTCTCCATTTTGTCCATATGTTATCTACTTTTAGGGCTTGGGCGTAGGATATCCCATGTCTACTTGTGTTTTTTCTGCTAAGCATGCATTGTTTACCACCCATCTTACTTGATTGATTCCCCTTGGTAGGTATTTCCATTGATTCTGACCAAATTCCCAGTCTTTGTTGAGCCATAAGCTGCTATTTTCACCATCAGTTTTCTATCACCAATCAACATTCCATTAGCCCTCGCAATTGCAATGTCTGTAGAGACCTGGCAATTGTACTTGATAAATCCAAACTTGCTTCCTCTCTGACTTCGTTTCATGGGGATGTAGGCGTCTCTGACAACACCATAGTTATTGAAAAGCTTCTTGAACCAGGAAATGGTGGCCTCTTCAGGGATCTTCTCAACGAATAGAGTGCATTGGTCCTTATGTTCTGAGATGGCCTTCTATGTCTAGCCGTGATTGGGGTCAACCTCCTCCTTCTTGTTGTTTACCTTCTCTTTTTCCTCCTTCCATGGCTTGTTTGAGTTCCCTTCGCTTAGCTGATTAAGCCTAATTGTTTTATTATTTTTTTCTTTCCCACGTACATAAGGCCTACTAAATCTAAGGGCAAATTGTTTTTCTTTTCTGTTCTTGTCACTTGGTAACTAGCAAAATTTCATGTCTTTGATTTTCTGACCCAATCGAAATTGTTTCACCCAGAAGTTGTCTACCATCACTAGTTTAATTTTTGGCTTTTAGTTTCATTCATCAATGCTTATTTATTCCTGTGTTCCTCTCTGTTTGGATATTTTCTGTATGGGTTTGCTCTCTGGTTTATATCTCTCTTATCTAATTTCTTTATTTCCTTGTCCAATGAGTTTCGCTCATGCAATTTGATCTTGATCTTCCTTAGCTACTGTTTGAACATTTAGTTTCCTAGATGACTCTTTGATTGGAAACTTTTGCCTTCTTAGACATGGTGATGATAGAATTTTGTGAATTGTGCTAGAGAATAAGTTTTATGATATTTTCCATATGTGAATGATGCACGCAATTGATGGATGTGGATCATTTTTTAGATATGTTGACAATCCAAATTAAGAATAAGTTTTTAGTTGCTGAATTGAGAAATTCTCTCTCTCTCTCTTTGTATCCACACATGTATGTATATCTTTATCTTCTATAATACAATCACAACGCTATGGGTCCCACATATTTTACATGAACAGTCAAGATCATGTTAATCCAATGGTTGAGGTCACAATACATTTTTACAATAACGGTTAGGATCAATTTTATCCAAGGGTTGTGATTAATTTGAAGAGCTGTATAGCATGATGTCTGCCTTGGGGTGTGTGAGAGTGTCATGTGTCTTGAACCTAGGAGCGCCCATTTTCAAAATTTGAAGAGATAGTTCCCTAACTATCTCTTCTCCCTCTTCTTCCCAAGATCATCTCCTTCTTCTCTCTATCAATCTTATTTGTTTGTCTTTGAACCCAGGAGTAGTGCAACAACATTGGGACTCTATCAATGCTACTGCGAGTTAAAGAAGCTCTGAGTTGAGGTGCGAGGTGGAGCGATGCAACGTCTCGATCAAGTAAAATAGAGTCAATTTTTGAAGAAGAAACAGAGTCCCCGAAGGAAAGATTGATTTTCGGCGGCGACAACTCGGGTCAAATTCGACGTCAAACTAAAAAGGTGAAAACCTGGAACAACAATGATTTATATTTTGTAGCAGTTTGAAGGGTTGCTCTTTCTCAAACAACAATCAGTTTGTTCTCCAAAATTAAGTTATTGCCGAAGAAAATTTTGGGGTGTTGATGTTTTTGGGTATATGTTATCAGTTCCTTTTTCCACTGAAGTTTACTGTAGTGCAGTTTCAATTTTTGGATCTCTCTCTTTTGGTCAGTGCAGTTCCTTCTCTTTAATCATACCAAGTAGTACTACCAAGTTGCATGCTACGTGTTCAATAAAATGACACATATATGTAGGCGAGACAAAATATTCGTGAAACATGTTTTTTGTTGCTCTTTTCTTAAATAAGTTATGTAATATCATATTTTTTCCCAACACCATCTTTTTCTTTGTGTTTTTGCATATCATTTCTTTGTGTTCTTTAAAGGGAATTGCTCAGTAACAGCGCTTCTCCCTACATCAGTTATTTGTATTTGTGTTTGGTTGGTGTAAAGCTTTTGCAACATAAGTGCTATTGGCATAGCCCTATTTTAAGTGAGGAAGTATTTTTCATTAGGAAAAAACTTCAATTTCCATTATTATTACATGAATTTAAAAAATAGTCTTTGTTGCTTTTCTTCGATACTCTTAAATATTTATGGAGGAGCACCAATAACAATATTTGGTTGTTTGATATCCATAAATAAATTTGAAAATGAATCATAGCTGTAAACGGGTTCGAAACTATTTTGAATAGTCTCTTTTTGGTTTATGAAAAACAAATAGATCATGCACAAAACAACTCTTTATTTGTGTCTTATAAAAAACAAATGGGTTTAATTTTTGATTCAGTATTTTCAGTATGGAAGGATACGATTACTAACCAATTAAGGGCACGTGATTCCAGTTCTTGTGTAATTCCATTTTGAACTAATCCTAGCAGGAGATATGAGCTATTTGCTGTGTCTTTTTTTTTTTTACCATAGCTTATAAGCTTGGTGAATGCTAATTAGCCCACTGAGTTGCCAATAAGTTTAAAAAAGTGTATTAGGATATTTGAGAATTGTTTTATGAATATGTGAAAGTATATCTAATTATTTGAGAATCTCATTATTTTGGTTTTTTTTCACCCTACGACAGTCCAACGAGTTTGCAAGACCCCAATATCCCATACTTCTCTTTGTTCAAAGATGTGAAAACTCGTTTGACATAAGCTTTTAGTTCCTCCGTGGGCAATCTGCCATTAACAAATTGCAAAAACTGAAAATGAGATGATCGAATCAGGAGCTCTCGGTTGGGACCGATCTGCAAAAACCTCCTTTAGTCACCACATTAGATTAGGATTTGTTGGATGTTTATATATTTTTTTTATTGCCAATATCTTTTTCTTTGCAATTTGCGGCCATTAGTACTAACTTTTGTATGATATTTATCGCAAGAGTTCTTGAAGGAGCACATGACGAATAAGATTTTGGGAGATCTTTGTTCAGTAGCTCTGAAAATAAGGCTAAAATAGATAGGGGCATAATACTGATACCTAATTTCTATGGAATCTGTTCAGTAGCTCTGAACCAAATCAATGCTTTGCTTACTATATGGTATTGCATTTGGGATGTTTCTACTTAATTGAGAAATAACTTATTCTTCCTTTGGCATAAATTATGAAACTTCAAGCTTTTGTAGTGTTCAAGTGATAACCGAAGCCTCTGTGTGGAGTGTCTAAAAAATCATAGACTGTATACACATTATATGCTTTAGTTGTTTTCATTCATTATTTCAATCAATAGGAAACCTAATAGCATATAGAACAAAATTCTAAGAGAATTGCTATTCGCAAGGAACCCCGCAAGGAATCGCGCATGAATCACATGGCGGGAGTGAGAAAAGAATAGCAAAACCCGAATTCCAACGGGTTTTAATGGACGGAGTATAATCGATTTGATAATTCAACCATTGAATTTAGCTTCTATTTTGATTTTAGATTTTTTTTTTCCAGGTTGATATATGTTAACCCCTTTGCATAACTTGAGACTACCAAAAATATCTTCAAGCACGGGGCTGTGGTGGGCTCCAGCCCAGGTGACTTTGTTTTTTCTTAATATGTAAAATCTGAGCCTAACTTTAGCCGAACTCATTATTTTTGCCCAATGCGATCTCAGCCGGTGCTCTACCCAACCCAAGGCCCAAATGAGAAGGGTTTAAGTTATTCTGAGAAAGGCTAAAGGGTTTCAAGTTTCAAGTTTCAAGTTTCAACCTCATCGTCGCCTCCGGCTCCTTTCCTCCTCCTCCAGTCCTCCCTACGCCCGTGCTCTACCCAACCCAAGGCCCAAATCAAATGAGAAGGGTTTAAGTTATTCTGAGAAAGGCTAAAGGGTTTCAAGTTTCAACCTCATCGCCGCCTCCGGCTCCTTTCCTCCTCCTCCAGTACTCCCTACGCCGGTGCTCTACCCAACCCAAGGCCCAAATCAAATGAGAAGGGTTTAAGTTATTCTGAGAAAGGCTAAAGGGTTTCAAGTTTCAACCTCATCCGAGTATAGCTCGTCGCCTCCGGCTCGGGTCCTCCTCCTCCAGTCCTCCGGCTCCGGTCCTCCTCCTCCAGTCCTCCCTACAGTCTGATTCTCGAACTTCATTCTCGTTGGGGGCGGGAAATCGGTATGTCTCTCTCTGTCTCTCCGTCTCGGACAAGGTTTTCAAGTCCTTATGTCTTTACCAATACTTAACCACTGCTGTTAAACTGCTTAATAATTTTCGCATGGAACGTGATTAGTAATTGTAAAGTTTCAATCTCTTTAAATTGGCTTCGACTGAAAGTTACCAATTATATTTTATGAACAAGGGCCTGACAAACTTATTTTTAACTATTAAAATTAGGGCCTGTCAAACTTTTGTCTGAACATTAGGTGTCTGCGGGTTTGAATGTTCTATGTTTAACAATTGATCATTGCGACCAATGTTGCAGTTTGACAATTCCATTCAATGTTCAGTTGCAGCCTTTCTCTTTGTCTACTTTTAGGGTATTGCTTTGACATATCTTAGTTTGATTAGCCTCAATCCTATAGTTTTTCAGATTCTTTAGTTATGTTATGATGTTGCTTCATTAGGGGTCCTTATGCAGATCTAAGCTTCTGTTACACTTCTATGTTTTTGAGCCTTCTAATTAAAAATTATGTGCTAAATGCTAAATACTAGTTGGGCCTTTTGGTAAAATTTTGTTTTTATATTACACTCGTATTTTTGTAAAAAGCAAGAAGAAAATTGTGAAGGAAATTGTAGAAAGCTAAGAAAATTGCAAAATAATTTCTGTAAGTATTCATTTATTATTCAGAGCACTGGCGGGTGTGCATAGATTTTTGAACATTTACATTTTTTGTACATGTTTGCGATCGACGAATATATATTATAGTTTATTAAATTTTAGGTTAGCCCATGGTAGATTAGATTCCTAGTTCTACCCTTGAGAAAAGGTATCAGCACCCAAGCACTCCACTTTCCTAGAAGAATGTCTTGAACAATCGAAGAATGGTTCAGTACATGTAATCAGACTTCGATAGGGTCCTCCACCACCTCAATGGAAAGCCAACAGCTTTATTGGGTTGTTGGTAACTTGGTGGTTAGTATTATTTGAATTTTTGTTGTAATGAATTTTGTTGGAATGTTCTGATTTATTTCAAGATAATAATTTGTTTGGAGTAACTTCAAACATGCGTCCTTGGCTAAAAAGTTAATTTTGAAAGAATAGTTGGATTTAATGAATATAATCAATAGACCTGTTAACTTAGTGTGACTTTGGCTTCATTGCCAGGTGCCTTTAGGACTAGTGTGATCAATAGACCTGTAAATATGGATTCGAATTCGTGGCTTTAATTTTGTTGGGTGTCATAGGCACGGGTAATACGCTAGTCCATTTACGATAAAGGAAGATCTATTTATAGTTGTGTTTAATAGTTGCTTTAGGAAACTTGGGTTGTGAAGAGAATAGAAAAAGCTTCATTTTCAGACTAAATTTTGCTGGCAGAATCAGGCATACAACTTCAGAAGCTGCTACTAAGTAATCTCTTTACCCAATTATTAGCTCTCTCGCCCTGTGTTCTTTTTTATTAGCTTTTGGGCTTTTAGGTTGAGTCTTTGATGATAGAAAAAGGTTGTACCTTTTTCGTTCATATTTGTTTTTGGCGTGCTAAGTATATTGTGGATGGGATGAAGCTATAGTAAAAGAATTTAACACTTGATCTGGGAATTCATCTGCAGTTCCCATACTTGGAAGGCAAAACAACTTTACCTTAGCATTATGCTACAGTAAACTCTGTTGACATGGTGTTATGACATTTGGCCTGTTAAAAGGATGTAGTTTTTTTTTTTTTTTTTTCATTTTGTCGATCATTTATTGGTTGCTCTTAATTATTTTGCATTTTCACACGAGATGATCCACGAAATATTTGGGAGATACTGATCATTGCCTCTTCTTAGATTGTGTAAGCTCCTGTATTAGAACCTCACTGCCCAAGAGATATTCTCAATGCACTATCTCAAAGATTCACTTCAGTTCTACGGGTGTGATCAGATGGTCTTAACTCTTAAGTCCAATAAAGATGGGTATTTGTTCAGTTTTCCCACTCAAATGTGTAACTTTTGTTCTCAGGTTTGATGGGATTTCAAGGTTTTAGACGTCTCCTGAAGGGAGGATTGGAGGTAAGTAACAAGAAATGAACAACATGAGTTGTAATTCTTTAACGAGATGCAACTTGGTTGAAACTTTGGATGCTTTTGCTTTTTGCTATTGAAATGGTTGTTTTAAGTTGCTGAATCTTATGATAAAAAGCCAAAAGATTTGCAAGTGCTGATCATGCTTTGATAATTGTGCTGAAAAAGATGATGAAGAAGAAAGGTTTTTAGAGAGCTCTAAAGAAGCTTTGATTTTTTTTTTAATTTTTATAAAAATTGATTTTAGGTTTTCCAATCATTTTACAATTAAAATTCGGTTACTTACGTTAACCCCGCTTGAACTTTTCACAGCCCTTCCCCTTGCATCGAGTCTCAATGTTCTAGACCAATACGACTGAACCACAACTAGTTAGTAATCTCAACATTACGAAATTCTAACTAAGGCCAAAAATAATAAAAATAAAGTATCGAACCTCGGGTCCTCACAACCTTTCTCCCATGGAAAATTTTATCCTCGAAATTGTTGCCTCAAGGGTGAAACAAATCTGGAATGAAGTTCGGACTCTCGTTCCCATATGGCTTTCTCAATCCCATGATGATGCCATAACACCTTGGCTAATAAGATAGTTTTACCGCGCAAAATTTACTCTTGGACGTCTAATATCTTCATCGGTTTCTTCTCATATGTTATATCATTCTCAACTTTCAATTCTGCCCAATCCAACACGTGTGACGCATCGGGTTTGTACTTATGCAACATGAATACATGGAATATCTCATGAACCCTTGACAACCTTGGGGGAAGGCAAGTCAATACGTCACCTCCCCCACTCTTTCTAGAATTTCAAATGGTCCCCCACTCGTACATCAGTGATAGCTTCCCACTTCGATCGAACCACATCAACCCTTTCTTTGGCGTGTCTCTCAAAAAGACACAATCGCCTACATCAAAAAACAGTGGTTGCATCCTTCGGTCGGCGTAACTCTTCTGACGGCTTTGAGCGGTCAGTAATCGTTGTCGTATTTGAATAACTTTCTCGGTAGTCTCCTGAACCAAGTCGGGTCTCAATACTGTACCTTCACCCACTTTAGCCCAACATACTGGTGACCTACATGGCCTGTCATAAAGTGCCATCCCAATGCTATTTTGGAAACTGTTATTGTAGACAAACTTTGCTAACGCCAAATGGTCTTTCCATGAGCCTATGAAATCTAGGACATAGACTCAACATGTCCTCAAAAAATCTGAATAGTACGTTCAAATTGACCGTTTGTTTGTGGATGGAATGCAGTACTCATATGCAAATCTGTCTTCAGTGCTTCTTGAAGACTAGACCGAAACCTAGAGGTAAATTTGGGATCCCGATTTGACATGATAGATACTTGCACTTCATGTAATCGAACAATCTACTGGACGTAAAGTTTACCGAGAGCCTCTACAGCATCTATCACACAAATAGGAAGAAAATGGACGGTTTTGGTCAGTCTGTCAATAATCATCCACACTGTATCATGCCTTGCTGACGACCTTGGAAGCCTCTAGTCACAAAATCCATAGTTATATGTTCCCGCTTCCACTTAGCCATTGGTAAAGGCTATAATAACCTAGCTGGTCTTTGGTGTTTGGCGTTAACCTGCTGAGTCGCTGACACACCAGACATTGACACGAGTTGCCCAACATCATGTTTCATTCCCTTCCACCAATACTGCCTTTGCCTATCTTGATACATCTTCATACTGCCAGGGTGTACAACGAGACGAGAATGATGGGACTCTCGGAGTACACTCTCACAGCACAACTCGGGTACATATACCCTGCCAACAAACCTTAGCCTCTTATCTGCATGAAGAACCCAATGGTCAACCTATTACCCTGAAGCCAAACGATCTCTCACTGACTTGGCCTCCGAATCACTTTGTTGCTCTTCTATAACTCTTACCAACAATAAGGTTGAACCATTATACTGAACAAAGAAGCCCTATCACCCTCAGCATTGAGCCATAAATCCTGCTTCCCAATTACCCCAATCATATTCTACTCCCGAATAGCTATGCCAACTAGACTATGAAGTGACTTTGTACTCAAAGCATAAACCACCACATTTGCCTTACCCGGATGGTATTGCAATTCGAAATGATAGTCTTCCATGTACTCCATCTGTCTTCGTTGCCTCATATTCAAATCTTTTTGCGTGAAGATGTACACTTAAGGCTCTTGTGATCCGAGAAAACCTCGAACCGTTCACTATATAAGTAGTGTCTCCAACTCTTAAGTGCAAAGATAACTGCTGCCAGCTCTAGATCATATGTGGGATAGTTGCGCTCATTATTCCTTAATTGATGAGAACCGTAAGCCACAACTCTCTCATCCTGCATCAATATGCATACCAACCCATCACAATAAATCGAATACTCTTGTCCTCGTTCTGGAACCACCAAAATTGGTGCGGTAGTCAACCTCTTCTTCAACTCTTGGAATGAATTCTCACATTCTTCATCCCATATAAACCTGATCTCCTTTCTGGTAAGACGTGTCATCGGAGCTGCCAATCGTGCAAAATCCCCAACAAAGCGCCAGTAATAACCAACTAAACCCAAAAAGTTTCGAATTTCAAAGACACTATTGGGTCATTTTTAAGCCAACACTGCTTATACGTTTGATTGATCCACTGCCACTCTTTCGCTTGACACTTTATGCACCCAAAAATTTCACCTTAGAAAGTCAAAGGTCGCACTTAGAGTATTTAGCGTAGAGGGAATTCTCCCTCAAAAGTTATAGTACAATCCTCAAGTGCTTCTCGTACTCTTCCTCTGTTGGTGAATAAACCAGTATATCATCTACGAATACTACAACAAACTGGTCCAAGAATTCATTGAAGATCTGGTTCATTAATCCCATGAAAACGACAAGTGCGTTGGTCAGCCCGAACGACATCACAACAAATTCATAATGACCATACCGCATTCGGAATGCCATCTTGGTTATGTCCTCCTCCCTAACCCTCAACTGATGAAAACCCAACCTCAAATCAATTTTTGAAAATACCGAGAACCCCTAAGCTGATTAAACAAGTCGTCATTTCTTAGTATTGGATATTTATTTTTCACAGTCACACTATTCAATCGCATAGTCAATACACAATCTCAAGGTCACATCCTTCTTCTGAGCAAATAGGGCCTGTGCCTCCCATGTGAAGTGCTAGGTTGGATGAAATCTTAGTCCACCAACTTTTGAAACTGTACTTTTAACTCTTTCAAACCCGCTGGAGCAAATCGATAAG
This sequence comes from Arctostaphylos glauca, assembly GCA_019985065.2. NCBI lineage: Eukaryota > Viridiplantae > Streptophyta > Magnoliopsida > Ericales > Ericaceae > Arctostaphylos > Arctostaphylos glauca. The sequence continues at coordinate 14,167,510 of JAHSPW020000011.1, read as the reverse complement.
GTGCCACGGAAACTAGAGCTGTCTCAACCGCTAGGTCAATAGAAAACTCTACTTCCCAAAATATCTTCCGGAAAGACATCCGAAAAGTCATGAACCACTCTAGGCAACTCTACTTGATTCAGATCTCCCTCATCATCCCATGTCACTGCGAACAAATGACCAATAGCGTCTCTACCCCAGAACCCGTGAATTCCCGATTGATCATCTCCAATGTTTTTCCAAAACTAAAAATAGTCACCCTTCGGAATATTAATAATAACCCTACTCCGATAACAATTATCGTGGTTCTAAAAAAAGTCGACCATTCCATACCCAGAATAACGTCAAAACTACTCATGTCTAATAGATTGAGATCGAAGGACAAACTATGATTGATAACCTCCAACTCACAAGACCGACACACATGCCTCAAAATCACATCGCCTCCACCAGGCGCCTCAACAGATAGAACCGACTTCAACATATTGATCTGAAGACCCAAGGTAGTAACAAGACTAGAACAAGTAATGTACCTGTTCTGGTACATTACTTTAACGGTATGACTCTCTCAAATTGTCAGCTAAGACCCCTCTCGAACCTCCTACATTTTAAATCCTCATCCCCTGTTGTTTCAGTTGCAAACTGAGAGAAGGAAATGAACTTGTTCTGGTACTTAATCACTGTCATGCTGCCCTGATTCAGATCATAGAACTCATGTCGAAGCGAGTCCTTCATTACACGTTGATTAGGCGCCTCTTCTAACCGGATTTCACAAGTAGTTGCATGAAACGTTTGAACACAAGTCATGACATTCTAAGGCATGACTCCATATAATCATGCAGACCTCTAGGACCCTAACCACAGCTTTAGGTATTCGAACCATACTCTTATACCAAGTTGTCACACCCCAAACTTCTAGCGTATGAATTAAGCAATGGAACAATACAAACCAACACTTGAACATGACATATGTCTAATAACTGAAATAAACCTCCAATAAACTTAATTAACTCCCAAATTAACTTAATCAATTATCACACAGACAATTAAACCATTTCACCTAAACTGAACATGAATAAATTAAAATAGATCCACAATGCCCGAACAAATCAATAAACAAGTCTGAAAATCTTTAACTGAATATCTAAACATGATAATATTGCTAAAACAGAAAATCTAACTAAGTATGCTAAACCATCTTCAAAAGTGGAATCTAAATCCTTGGCTCCATCTCATCATCAGAGCTCGAGTAGGACGTTATATTAAAAATATCGACATATTGAATAAAACATGTTCATATTCAACAATATAATGCATGAATGACAAATAAACAACCACAAAGTATTCTCAACACTATCATGCTCAATTATGCGACTCGTGCAATATTTCGACAGTCTTGCTCTGTGGACTGTCTGAAAATAATTTGCTCAGGTAAACAGAAAGAAGAAAGAATCAAAAGAAGAAGAGGAGCGTGCACCTTCTCTTGATCCAACCAACTCATGCCGTCGCCAATCCAGTGCCCAAGGAACTAGACCTTATGCAAAGCACCTTTTTCACATAGAGCGGATCGAAACCTCAGCGGATATGGCATCCTCATCAGCATAATGGATGACGTAGACAGTCGAATCAGACGCAGTGGTAATCTGCATCAGGAACCTATCGTAGAGTTCTTGGCACTCCGGCAGTCGGACCACCTCTTTACTAGGTTGTTTCATGGTCTTTCACCAGATGAATCAATTACAAAGACTTAAGTAGAGTTTTTGGGCTACTAGACCGACACGCCATCTCCTACCCAGTATCTGACATCAATGCATGCTCATATGTACCGATATTGACCAATTCCAGTTTTAAACAGTAGCCATAAATGGACTGAAAGACAAGAAACAGGTCGAAAACTAAAATCAGAACATTTTGTTTTTCAATAAGTCGCTTGAGCGACCAGTTTCTCGCTCAAGCGGGTCAAAACCAGTCTATTGCCCAGAACAAATTGTCGAAAAATTAAAGAGGCCGCTCTGTTGAACAGACCTTGTTTTTTACCTTCGTTTCTGCAACCTAATTGTCCAATATGCTCAAAATCATCACAAAAACATGCATGACTTGATAACACACTAAAAACAACGTAAATACCATTGAAATAAATAAGATTTACGCAATAGTTCAATGTAAATCAACATGAAATCCTACCTTATTCGAATAAAACATAGAAAATGCTCTTGTGATTGAAAATTCCTCGAATACTCCACGTACAAGGTTGATTCCGGACTCTATGCGAAGCTCTCGAAGCCCTCTACAACTTCTTAGTTGGTCTTGTTGCATGAATCCACTGTCTAGGCACCCGTTCTCATTCCTCAAGCAATTTAGGGTTTTTAGTGAGCTCTAGAAAAGCTGTGATATTTTTTTTATAAGAACTAATTTTAGGTTTTTCAATTCTTTTATAATTAAAATTCAATTAATTACGTTAACCACCCTTGAACTTCTCAACCCCCCTGGCTCAAGTCCTTATATTCTAAAACTAATACGACCGAACCACAACTAATTATTAATCTCAACATTACGAAATTCTAACTAAGGCCAAAAAAATAAAAATAAAGTATCGAACTTCAGGTCCTCACATACTCGGCACATACTTAGGAACATGTTCCTCACCGAGGTCGTCGTAGAAACCTCGCCCATCAGATATGGGCTGCCTCCGGACTTAACATAATACTTCCCGTTGGGAGAGGAGTGGAAAACTTGAAGAGGGTTTGATCACCAGCAGGGGACCCACCTCCCGCGTTTCGGTTCTCTTGCTCTTGCTTTGAGCAGGCAGGGCTAGGAGAGGTTCATCTTGGGTAGCTGCCGGCGGATGATTTTGTGCAATGGTCAGCAATGACATAGTTGGTGAAAGAGTTTGCGTAGTGGTCGACAATGGCGGCTCAACCCCCCTAGAATCCTTAGGGGGTTAACGCCTTCTTAGACGTTGAAGGGTTTGGCCGACATACGCCTGCTCGGAACCCACGGCCCCATCTCGAGCCAAGTCGTGCACCTTCTAGGCAGGTTTCTTTGCAGCAGACTGGCGTGGAATGAGCGCATCGGGGTCATCATCTCCCAGCTCAGAATGTGATCTCTTTTGGACCGTCCTCCTTGGTGGAGCATAAGCAGCCCCTACCAGAGGCACAATATAACAAAGGAATGCCTATAGAGGAAAGAAAGGAGGAGACAATGGCATACCACTTGGATTAGGTCCAAGAAAAGAAAGGTGTAGCAGTGAAGGGGTCATTACCACGGAACATGAGTAGGGGCTGCTCTTTCTCAGCTCCTCGATGAACGTTTTGCTGGAAGCCTCCTTCGGATGATAGTAGTGGAGATTTTCGGCCACCGTGAGAGGCCACAGACCATTGTTCTTGTGATGCCAGAGAACGATCATGGAAAACAGCAGTCGCCAAGCATTTGGCATTGGCTGACTAGGGGACAGGTTCAAGAAATGGAGGATCTTCCTAACGGTGGGATGGAATGGAAAATGCAAGCCGTATAGGAAGCTGCTTTTGTAGGGGCAAACCTCCCCCTCCCATGTAAACACATGCCCTCTCATCTTGGGCATAGTCTGGAATTGAGTAAGCGACTCGTATTCTATCCAGATCAGAGTCAGTAAGGATGGAATGAAGGGACTCGACGCCGAAAGGTCGGTCCGCTGGGGCTTCGGAGGGTGCCACCATCGTTAAAGGGGCAATGTCAAGGATCGCTGTATTTGCAGAACTGGCAGAAAAAGAAGTTGGAATCAAAAGAGTAAGAGTCGGGTTTCAGGTGTAGCGGTTTGAGTGAAGTCCCTGCCAAACCACCCTCTCTCATAAGCAAGGCAAAAGCGTGCAGAGAGTGAGAAGCGCTGAGGAGTTGGGGGTTGCCAGTCCAATGACCGATAGGAGGGGGAAAAGATGACCCGTCCAAGGAGTGCTGAAAGAAGGCGTAGAGACGAGAGGCGGAAAATACCGGGAAGAAGGCCCCTCTTGTGGCTAGAGAGGCAGAGGAAACCAGATCTTGTAACAAATGAACACGGGACAAAGAAAACGAGAGGCACAGCGAGGGAGGAGGAGGAGGAGCAATGGCGAACGGTTGGAAGAGACAATGTCTTAATGAGAAACAAGCTAAAAGTATCGGGGAGTGGGAACGGCGCTATCACTTCATATCATAAGGGGCACGATTCTCGAGGAAGACGGGGAGCCCAATCGAGAAATGCCCCACTGGCACAAACAACTGTAGAGGATTATTTCCCATGGCTTCGGCTCTGGCCTTGACTAGGAAAAAAGGGCAGATGATACGTTGGTTGAGGCCTTTTTGATTAATGCATATGGGAGGGAAAAAAATATTGATTAGTTGCAATTCAACACTTAAATTTCTTATCCAATGTTTAGATTAAGAATCAGTATCAGTATTAGTAGCTATTAGCAAGTCAGATGGTAGTTTTTTAGTTTATTCAAACATTGCCTCAGAGCAAGTTCAACAAAAATTGATAACTAAGGTAGGAGATACTTTGTATTAATAACACATTTTGGCGAAGCTATATTTTTCTTCCAACTTCAAGGAAAGATATTTGTGTTCAACACAACGACAAGACCATCCAGGGATTTTGCTCTGTATCAATACTAACTCGTATGTATGACACACACACAGAGACTAATAGATCACGACAGAGAGAAGGACCAATTTTTGTTGAACTTGCTTTGAGGAGATATTTGAAAAAACTAAAAAGGTGACTTATTAGTAGCTACTGATACTGATACAAATTCTTAATCTAAATGTTGTTGGATAAGAAATTTAAGTGATGAACTGCATCTAATCAATATTTTTTTCCTCCCATACGCATTAATACACTTCATGTACATAGATTAAAAATTTGTTAAAATTGAGGCCTTTAAAATTTTTACTCTGCCATATTCGAGATTATCCAAATCAACCTAACTAACTATGTATATATGGATAAGAATGTATCTTCATAATCGTTATTACAATTACTATGACATACCTAACACATATATACATACAAATTCGTGTGCATGCATGTATATCTACATGCACGCCTTACGTAATCATATCTGTAAATAACCATATACGTAAAACGCTACATATATGTATTCTATTGATTATAGACATTTAAATGTACATGTACATATACAGATATATAATATACATACATATATACAGATAGAGCAAGAGAGTGTGACGTACGGCCGATGGAGAGGGGGAGAGGGGGAGAGGGAGGTGATTGACGGACGACAAAGTCAAGCAATGGCGAAAAACCAATGATGATGACGGATCAAGAGTGCAGAGAGAAGAGAAACAGTTACAGAGGAACTCATTTTTCAGATGCGTTCAAACATCTAGAAGATGCATTTCACAAATCCACACATAAATTTTATGCTTTCTGCCGATTGGATGGAATCGCATGTTGTAGTGGCGTTAGCATGCATTTAGTTCTTGCATTGTAGGTGTCACGTTGGAGGAGTTCCTACGCAAGCCAATTTCATCAATACCTGCATCAGAGGGCTGTTAGCTGGCACCACGCCACCGTCCTTAGGTTCTTATTGTTGGATCGACAATCAAGGACATTCAAAGAATCTTCATCAGTTGGTGTTGTATATGGGAAACATATGTTTCTAAAAATCTTTAGATGGTTTGTACGAGAAGAATACATCATGATCCAATCAGTCTAACAAAAATTAGGAAGAACCATTTTCAACGTGTGGAGGTGAATTTGGAGCTGAACAACAGGGTTCTGATATTCGTAAAGCAAAGTACTAAAGGCAATTATGGTGTGGCCGACACAAATGGATTGCGAGAAAACAACATCACTGCTAAAAAGAAAGCACATCCTAACTAGGTTGATACATCCAAATAATCTGCACAATCTTCTACTGATGCGGCCATAAAGAGTAAATTACCTTTATATCCCTTCGACTTTATGTTCAATTTCGATTTGGTCCTTCTTGTTTTAATTTGAACACTAAACCCCCCAGACTTTGACATTTGGTTCAATCTCGTCCATCCGTCTGGTTCCGTCTATATTTTTAACGGAAATGATCCATGTGCAGTGCACATGACCTCATTAGAAGGGTATTTATGGTATTTTCCACCCTTCTTTCTCAACTCTGAAATTTAGGCTTTCTATGCTCCTCTCTCTCTCTCTCACTCCCTTTCCTCTCTCTCTCACAAACACACACACAGAGTATTAACGGGACTTCTTCCGTCTAGGCCCTGTTTGTTTGTTTAACTGGACTGATAGTAAAATTATTGCATATTCTACGTTTTGTTGGATTCATATCCACCGGATAATTAGCAACCAAATGCTATACTTCAATCCCATTTTCTAACGGGGCAAACAAATAGGGCATAGAATCAAAGGTCAAGTAAAAAAAATGTACACACACACACACACAGAGATGGGTATCTATTGACGTATACGTTGATACTGACCCGACCATATCGACCGGATGGGTCGACCTCAATATAATCAGTATCAGAATCGTAGGGGTCTTGTTCGGGCGACGAGTCGTGCGGCATTCTCTGAGACGAATAGCCCGACACAAAGGAGTTATGAATAACGATATCACATTCAAATTCAGGTAATTTTTTGGCTGCGTGTTGCAAATTGAGGACTAAAGTCGGACCAAAAATATCTCAGAAGAGCAGACCCAGTTGATGAAATTTAACGGCAATACAAGTGGATGATATGGGATTGTAAGATAAAATATCCCAGAAAAGCAAACCCAGTTGATGAAATTTAACGGCAATACAAGTAGTCGTAGATGATATGGGATTGAAAGGTGGGAAGGAGAAGGACATTCGGGGGAGAGAGAGAGAGAGAGAGAGATAGAGAGAGAGAGAGAGAAACGTGAAGGGTTCCTGCGAAGAAACGTGAAACGGCAAGGCAAATCAGCTGAACTGTGACTGGACTCTTTCTTCCCAAGTTTCTGTTTTCTCAGGGTGTGTTTGGAAACAAATAAGGAAAACGAACACATTTATCCTTCTTTTTTAAATACCTTATAAAGCCAAATTAATTATGAGAGAGAGAGAGGAAAGGGAGTGAGAGAGAGAGAGGAGCATAGAAAGTCTAAATTTCAGAGTTGAGAAAGAAGGGTGGAAAATACCATAAATACCCTTCTAATGAGGTCATGTGCACTGCACATGGATCATTTCCGTTAAAAATATAGACGGAACCAGACGGATGGACGAGATTGAACAAAATGTCAAAGTCTGGGGGGTTTAGTGTTCAAATTAAAACAAGAAGAACCAAATCGAAATTGAACATAAAGTCGAAGGGATATAAAGGTAATTTACTCGGCCATAAATATCATGTAGTATTAGCTCTTGCGACTAGGAGGAGGAATTTTTTAAGCATCGAACTTTTCAACGAACTTCCCATTGACGCAAGGCCTTTCCTACTCTTTTAGCTCTTGTGAATAGGAGCATGAATTTTTTAAGCATCGAACTTTTCAACGAAGGTCCCATTGACGTAAGGATATTTGCATTTTCCTTCTGAGTTTGAGAGTTCATGTGTTCTTTTAGGACATATGGTCCTTTCCATTTTGCTTTATATTTTCCTTGCATTCTTCTTGTGAGATTGATGGCTCATTTCACTGTCAAAACCAAATCACCCACTACAAAAATCATGTGTTTGACTTTCTTATTAACAACTTACATTTGAGTATTCTTCCCAGATTTCAATTCCTTCGAACAACTACTCCTACGAACTAACTACTCCTACGAACTACCGATATGGGACTAACTAAACTTACTTATACAATTAACTGCTAAATTACTAGTACTTCTATGATATAGATTAAATAATTGTGAATTAAGTAAAAGTTGAGTATTTTTTTGGGGTCCTCTTCTTTTTTGATACTCGCTTTTCTCGCTTCTTTTTTTTTTTTTTTTTTAAAGCTCTATTCTTTGCCTCATTTGATCCCCACTACTGGATAACGGCTTATGTAACTGTCCATGCTGATTGAATTTCTTGCATGTCACTTTTTTTCTAGGCGTTATTTCTTTGCTCGAAACCTGCCATTTGAATAATGAATTATTCTTTTGGCCCTTGGAATTTACTTATCATAGATATTGGCACATATGACTTGCCAATACCTGTTTTTCTTTTAAAACAATGAGTATAATTGTAACGCCTCGATTTTCGAACACGTTAATAAATCAAATAGACAAACGATAAATGACATAAATAAAGTAGTGTAGCCCTTACAAAGTGTGGAAAATACCGAATAAAGTCTAACAAAAGGCTTTACTTTGAAATTTTTAGAGCTATTCTATTGCTAGACTAAGTAAACCAGGGTTCAACTGAATTCTCCTTTGGGTATGATTCTTCAGGGTTATGATAAAAGAGAATATGCAGCATGAGCTATGACGCTCAAAGTTACCCTGCCCTTAAATTCCTTTTAAATGTTCTAGATTAACTGATACAATAAGCATGGCATGAAATGCATAATAAGAGCGGAAGCAATAAGTACATAAGTGCAAGGATTAAACTAAATATTGTAGTTATGAATATCACGTAATTGCATTATTTATTTTTGGGTGTTCCAAAGTCCACGACTTAAAAATAAGAGTTTCCAAGTATGGCATCGTCATATAATTGCATCAACTTTTCAAGAATGACAATGTTATTTATTCTCATCAATATTTCTAAACTCTCCATCACTAATTTTAAGCTTATGGTGCTCCCAAACGATTACAATCCCAACCACCTGACTAACCGTGCTCCCCAACCACGGTGCTCCCCAATTGTCATCTCCCCATATGGCATATTCCCAACACTATATTCTCGAAGATTTAGATTTCTTGTTGGCGTGCCTACACCAAAGTACTTCTAACCGGACGCTAGACTTCATCGAAGATCGCGTGCTACGTCAAAATGTAACACAGCTATGACATAGCTTGGCAAAATACATGACATGGTTATAAGCAATGACTTGGCTAGACGACACTGCTTGGGTTAGTACACCTCAGGTTAAGTATAACCTCGGCTTAAGTCGCATCACAGTTAAAGGCAACCGTGAATATTCCCGTGGGGAATATATTCCACAACAACTAATCGTTTATCATGACTCTCAGATTGTTTTCTCGGTTCGGGTATCCGCGGGATACCCTTTGAATATCAATTTTTGATCAATGTCCATGTTCATAATCTACTTTTATGCTATATCACGATCATGTATTTTGAAAGATTGAAATGTAAATAATTGAAGGCATGACAGTAGAACAATTGATAAACAATATGCATGTGGTTCGCACCTACTCATGTTGATAGTTATAAGGTATACTAACGCGTTACCTAAACTGGTTATTTAATAAAACGACCTATAATCAAATCATGGGAGTACGTCGCAAGGTAGAACGTAGTCTATCTAAGGGAGTTTGTAATGTTTAAATAAGTTGCTACATAGTCTAAACCAAGGTTGTCAAATCGTGAATCGTATCGAGAATCGTTCGTTTGACCTTGTGAATCTTGAATCGAATCGAATCATGAATTGTAACGATTCGGTCAAAATTGTAGAAGTAAACTAAATATGTATGTATTTGCATTGATATATAAAAAATACATTGAATTGAGCCAAACCAATGTAGAAATGTGTTTTCTAATTTTTATTATTAATTGACTAGTACCTTCCAATATAAAAAGGACTATTTAAATTTAATCATTAATGTTTATATTATTATATATAAAAATAGGTTTTCTAAATTCAAAATATATAAAATCAATACTTATTGCCTGTTTGGTTGTTGGCTGTTTATACAGAAGGCAATTATACAAGACCTATTACCCATTCGAACTCAGTCTGGGGTTGTCGTCCAAGGCTGAGAAGCCTGGTTCGGTGGTCGTCTTCTGTAATGAGCAAACTGATAAAGGGGAAATAGCACGTGTATTGATTGAAAATAAATTGCACTTCCAGAAAAGGATTCTAGAAGGAAAGTACACTGATGCAAATTCTGGGAAGAAAAGAGTATGAGAGAGAGAAGAGAATAGAGATATTTCTCACAACTTGCATAAAAATAACAATACTATCAATTATGCCTTATATACTAGCTCAATTGCATACGTAGTCTCTCAGCTGGTTGTTAGTCATGCGTTTCCTCATTCCTTTCCTTTGCCCCATCATTTTCGGATCAGTGCTAACCGAATTATTTCCCTTGTCTCCATGTGGGTCCCTAGCTGACGTGGCAGAGAGAGTGCTTTCCCTATTTTCCTTCATTGCAATACCATCCCCATTTATGACAACCTTGTCCTCAAGGTTGAGGTTAGGGAAGCTGTCTAGCATCTCATTAAAATCCTCCCATGTGGCCTCATCTGATGTTGTGTTTTCCCATTGAACAAGCACCTGTGGTACGATGTTTGGGCCTTTCTTGATGGATCTAGCTTGCAGAATGTCAATCGGTGCTATTACAGGACCTGTCTCTGTTGTGGTTAGAGGCAAGGGCATGTACTGTTCCTGTGGTGTTCCTTTGAAAAGCTTCAGCTGAGAGATGTGAAAAACTGGATGAATTTTGGCTGCATCTGGTAGTTGTAATTTGTAAGCCACGCTACCTATTTTGGCCATAACAGGAAATGGTCCAAAATATCTCATACCCAACTTCTGATTTCTTCTCAGTGTGACAGAGTGTTGCCTATATGGTTGGAGCTTCACCAAAACCAAATCACCCACTGCTAAGGACACATCAGTTCTCTTCCTGTCAGCTTGATTCTTCATGTATACCTGAGCTCTTTCCAAGTGTTGTTTCAATTGCTGCAAAATGTTATCTTTGTTGATCAATTGTTCCTGCAGAGTAATAGGGTCTGATGCCTGTGGATTGTATCGAATCAGAGCAGGTGGATCTCTCCCATATAATGCTTTGAATGGTGTCGTACCAATGCTGGTGTGAAATGATGTGTTGTACCAGAGTTCTGCCCAGCTTAAAGCCTTGTACCAAGCCTTTGGGTTGTGAAAAGTGAAACACCTGAGAAACATCTCCAAACACTTGTTCACTACTTCTGACTGGCCATCTGATTGAGGGTGATAAGCTGAGGACATGGCCAATGTGGTACCCTGCAATTGAAATAAGTGCTTCCAAAAAGTGCTAGTAAAAACCTTATCTCTGTCTGACACTATTGACTTAGGCATTCCATGTAATTTAACAACATGAGTCATGAATAACTCAGCTACAGACCTGCTAGTGTAGTCCCCTTTGAGTGCTATGAAATGACCATATTTTGACAGACGGTCTACTACTACCAAGATAGCATTAAAGCCATAGGAGTTTGGTAGTCCTGTTATAAAGTCCATTGCTATATCCTCCCATACGTGAGATGGTATAGGCAGTGGTTGCAGCAGTCCAGCAGGTTTGGCATGCAAAGTTTTCGCCTGTTGACAGATTGTACAAGACTGCACAAACTATTGTACATCCTGCTTCATATTTGTCCAGTAAAACTGTTGTGTCACTCTTGCCAAAGTTCTTGTCAGACCAGAATGTCCTCCAATTGGAGAGCTATGGAATTCTTGTAGAATTTGTTGTATAAGGTTCATATCCTTAGGTACAACAATTCTGTTCTTCCAATATAATAATTCACCTTTGACTGAGTAATTTGGATGCAATAGTGGCTGTTCAACACATTGTTGCATATTCACTTGTAATTTGGGATCTCTCTGTAGTGTTTTCTTCAATTGTTTGACAATTGAATTCTCAGGTTCAGACCATGATAAAGACATTACTCTAGAGAGGGCATCAGCAGCTAAATTGTCTTTTCCCGGTTTATACTCTATTGTGAAATCATATCCCAAAAATCTATGCAGCCATTCTTGTTGCTCTGGTGTTTGCAAACTCTGATCCATCAAGCTTCTCAAACTCTTCTGATCAGTTCTGATAATAAATCTATGGCCCAATAAATAGTGCCTGAACTTAGCAATTGCTTCTGCTATGGCCAACATCTCTCTAAAATAAGCTGACTTCTTTTGAATGCGTGGTGCAAGTTTCTTGGAGAAGTAGGCAATTGGGTGACCATTCTGATGTAATACTGCACCTATACCAACCCCTGATGCATCCGTTTCCAAGATAAAAGGCTGTTGGAAATTAGGTAATCCCAAAACAGGTGCTGTCATCATAGCTTCTTTGAGTTGAAGGAATGCTGCTTCAGTTTGCTCAGTCCACAAATAACCATCTTTCTTGAGTAATTCAGTCAAAGGTGCAGCAATTCTGGCATATGCTTTGATGAACCGTCTGTAGTAGCCTGTGAGACCCAAAAATCCTCTTAACTGCTTCACATTTTTGGGTGTTGGCCACTTAAGGATTGCCTGAACCTTACTATTATCCATAGAGACTCCTTGTCCAGAAACTATGTGTCCCAAGTATTCAATTTCCAAAACACCGAAGGAACACTTTGACAACTTCACAAACAGGACATGCTGCTGAATAATTAACACATTTTCTAAATGTGTCAAATGTTCATGCCAAGTAGAACTATAAATAAGTATATCATCAAAGAACACTAGCACATATTTTCTCAAAGCATCATGAAAAATCTGATTCATTAAATTTTGAAATGTTGCTGGGGCATTAGTTAGTCCAAAAGGCATGACTAACCATTCATAGTGCCCATGATGTGTCCTAAAAGCGGTTTTGTGTCTATCCTCTGGCTGTACCAAAATCTGATGATAGCCTGACCTTAAGTCCAACTTTGAGAAAATTTTTGCACCAAATAACTCATCTAATAATTCATCAACAGTTGGCATAGGAAAACTATCCTTTATGGTCACCGCATTTAAGGCCCTATAGTCAGTACAAAACCTCCAACTACCATCTTTCTTTTTCACAAGTAAAATGGGTGAAGAAAAAGGGCTAGTACTAGGTTGTATAATACCTTGGTCTAGCATTTCATGCACCATTTTCTCAATTTGTTCCTTCTGACTATGAGGATATCGGTAAGGCTTGACTTTAACTGGCTTGGTATCCTCCAATAGTGGGATAGCATGATTCTGACTTCTAGGAGGTGGTAGTGAGGTTGGAGTCCGGAACACTGAACTGTAGGTGTACAGCAACTGGGCAAGGTCAGGGGCTAAATTTTGTGGCAGCTCTTTCAAAACATCATCCTCCGCGTGCAACTGAAGTAACTGAACTGCAAATGATTCAACAATAGCATCAGTATTTTGCATCCTTCTACAATGATTAAATTGAGCCAGCTTAGGAGGTGTGCCTCTCTCTCCTTGTAATGTCACAAATTTTCCTTTGTAGACAAATTTTAATGTCAATGCTGCGTAGTCTGCCACATGTGGGCCCAAAGTAGCCAACCATGAAGATCCCAAAATAATGTCAGCTCCGGCTATCGGTAGTAAGTATACAGGTACAGTCAACTCATGCCCTTGCAATGTGATGGACAAATTAGAAACCACTCCCTCAGCAGTCATAGTTTGGCCATTACCCACCAAAACTTTGAAACAAGGACCTGGTTCCACTGGAAGTTTGAGAAAATCAGCAATTCTGGGTTGCAAGAAGTTGTCTGAACTTCCTCCATCAACTAAGACTTGCACCCTGATTTGTCCAATTTGGCCTGTAAAGCGCAATATACCCATGCTACTGGTCCCGTTCATTGCATTCAGAGAAAGATGGTGGTCATCAGTGGCTATGTCAGGTTCAGGGTCGGTCATATTTGGCTGGGTTTTTTTTTGTTCAGGTTGGGTGTCCTCTTCAGTGTCATCAAATTGTAACATCATAATTTGACGGTTGGGGCATTTGTGGGTTAGAGAGAATTGGTCATCACACCAATAACATAGACCTTTGTCTCTTCTCAATTGCATTTCAGCTGGGGAAATTCTTTTGATGTTTGGGTTTCTTTGCGTAGGGTTCATGGGTCGTGTTGGTGGGGTTTGGAGCAGAGGGGTAGGATTAGTTTTTTGGGTATTTTCTGGTTTATTTGAATTGAAGGGTGCTCTATGGTTGTATGAAGTTGATGAGGTGTATTTTTGTGGTTTAGTGATTGATGCATATTTCTCTTCATAAACTTTAGCAAGGGACACAGCTTTCACAATAGAAATTGGTGAGTGTATCATCACATCTCGTCTGATTTCAGGAGTTAAACCACTAATGAAACAGTCGATCAAAGCATCATTACTCAGGCCATAAACTCTGTTAGCTAATGAAGTAAATTGCAAATAATAGTCAGCTACAGTACCATTCTGACTTAATTTGAATAATGTAGCTCTTGGACATTCATAAATTGAAGGGCCAAAATCGAGCTCTAAAGCGCGAGTGAACTCAACCCAAGAGTGAAAAGGATGAGAGCGCTGCATCATCTGGAACCAAGGAACTACATCCTTGTCTAAGTGCACAGAAGCAATGGTTAACCGATCCGGATCCAGCGTACCATAGTAATCGAAAAATTGCTCCGCACGAAAAATCCATTCCAAAACATTTTTACCATCGAATCGAGGGAATTCGAGTTTAATTTTTCTCACCTGAAACAATTGTTTGCTTGAGTTACCAGCACCATGGGAAGATTTGTGGGGACTCTGGTTCAGCAGCAAATCAAGCGCGTTGTGGATATGAGAAAATTTGTTGTCTGTTTCCAACTGTATCGCTTCCATCCGTTCAAATCGAGATGCATTCGCTAATTCCATTTTGCCGATCTTGTCATGGAAGTCGTTGTACATCTTTTCGATCGCGTCAGCGTTGCGCTTGACATCAGAAGTGAGTTCCTTCATCCGGGTATTCTCTGCCATGGTGAGATGAAAGCACCAATTGTAATGAGCAAATTGATAAAGGGGAAATAGCACGTGTATTGATTGAAAATAAATTGCACTTCCAGAAAAGGATTCTAGAAGGAAAGTACACTGATGCAAATTCTGGGAAGAAAAGAGTATGAGAGAGAGAAGAGAATAGAGATATTTTTCACAACTTGCATAAAAATAACAATACTATCAATTATGCCTTATATACTAGCTCAATTGCATACGTAGTCTCTCAGCTGGTTGTTAGTCATGCGTTTCCTCATTCCTTTCCTTTGCCCCATCATTTCCGGATCAGTGCTAACCGAATTATTCCCCTTGTCTCCATGTGGGTCCCTAGCTGACGTGGCAGAGAGAGTGCTTTCCCTATTTTCCTTCATTGCATCTTCTTCGCGTGGAGGCTGTCTTCCAAACTGAGAAGTTTGGGTTCGTTCGAGTTTGGCTTGGTAGAACAAAAGTATTTTGGCTAGATGTTTGGTCTGGTAGAATTATTTTGGTCCAACATTTGGTCTGGTAAAAGTATTTTTGGTCCGACGTTTGGTTTTCCGATCTCTACTCGACGTTTGGAGTTCAATTTTTGTCTGAAGTCTGAATCGACGATTCGAACGATTTCCAGGTACGATTCTGCGATTCGGCTAGCGGTTAACTACAAATTGCGATTCATACTATAGATTAACCGAATCGGATGATTCAAATCGCAAAATGTACGATTTTGACAACCTTGGTCTAAACTATGTTAGGAGAGTAATATCGTAGTTTAGAAATCGGCTTGAGGGTAGATGGTAATTTGATGAGCGTACAGGGTCTAAATGTAAGTTTCGATAACATAGGGTCTTTAAACTACAATAATAAGTACTCTAGGCCGATACTGTAACTCGTGATAGAGATGGTACAATTCATGATTTTACAAACATCGGGATAGTTTCGTAGTTTCTAGAGAAGCTTAGGGTGTAAAATGTAATTTGTACTATAAGGGTAATTTCGTAAATGTTAGCAAGGGTCGACCGCCTGTCACCTTATTTTTTAACTTATCCTACTATATATGTGATATCAGTACTTTATAGGGGGGTGTGTGTATATATACCCACAAATACACATGTTATCTGTACTATATATATATATATATATATATATAGTGTGTGTGTGTGTGTGTGAGAGAGAGAGAGAGAGAGTGGAAGAAGAAGAAGAAGAAGCTGAAGGAAGGAGGAGACCACTGTCATTTCCAATTCCATCTCCAAACTATCAATTCCTCCCTTTGACCCTCCAATTGATTTAGTTCCCTCCCAGGAACCTTGTTGAATGTTTTAGAACTGGATTGGAGTTTTTACAGTGCTTTAATGGCTGATAAATTGACAAGAAGACAACGGGCGGTCGACTAGGGGTGACAGGCGGTCGACCGGGGTTGTGTGGGCAGTCATCTAGCAGTTGTTTTCAAAAACAGTGTTATGTTTTACTTTAAATTATTACACTATCACCCCTAGGTTTCCTTCTATTTTCCTAATTAATCTGATTATATTGTATAATTACTATAATGACCCTTGCTAACATTTACGAAATTACCCTTATAGTACAAATTACATTTTATACCCTAAGCTTCTCTAGAAACTACGAAACTATCCCGATGTTTGTAAAATCATGAATTGTACCATCTCTATCACGAGTTACAGTATCGGCCTAGAGTACTTATTATTGTAGTTTAAAGACCCTATGTTATCGAAACTTACATTTAGACCCTGTACGCTCATCAAATTACCATCTACCCTCAAGCCGATTTCTAAACTACGATATTACCCTCCTAACATAGTTTAGACCAAGGTTGTCAAAATCGTACAATTTGCGATGTGAATAATCCGATTCGGTTAATCTATAGTATGAATCGCAATTTGTAGTTAACCGCTAGCCGAATCGCAGAATCGTACCTGGAAATCGTTCGAATCGTCGATTCAGACTTCAGACAAAAAATTGAACTCCAAACGTCGAGTAGAGATCGGAAAACCAAACGTCGGACCAAAAATACTTTTACCAGACCAAATGTTGGACCAAAATAATTCTACCAGACCAAACATCTAGCCAAAATACTTTTGTTCTACCAAGCCAAACTCGAACGAACCCAAACTTCTCAGTTTGGAAGACAACCTCCACGCGAAGAAGACGACCACCGAACCAGGCTTCTCAGCCTTGGACGACAGCCCCAGACTGAGTTCGAATGGGTAATAGGTCTTGTATAATTGCCTTCTGTATATCGGGAAGGGTTTGATTTAAGCAGTTGTTCATAAATGCTGACAGGGATAGTTTTATGAAAAACTGCTTCGATCAAACCATTGTTGATAATATTTTGAGCTGATTTTTTGCGAGTATCCTTAAAAATATGTTTTAAACACATTGAACGGTTCCGATCATCAATATTTGATCTAAAAATGGGAGGTCCTCATTTTAACAAAATGAGGGATCCCTGAATAGAAGCTTTCTCTCTCTCTCTCTCTCTCTATATATATATATATATATATATATATTTATTAATAAAGAGTGTGTGTGTATTTATATAAATCATATATTTATGTTATTTAAATATGGGAAAGACTATATTGACCAACACTTTTTTGGATCAATATTAGACCAACATCTAAACTCTTCATTTCTGATTAAATTTTAATGATCCGAACTGTTCAATGTGTTTAAAACATATTTTTAAGGGTACCCGCGAGAAATCAACTCAAAATATTACCAGAAAGGACTTGATTCAAATAATGGTTCATAAAACAGTTCCTGTCAACATTTTGGACCACTGTTTGGATCAAGCCCTTTCCGGTAATATTTTGAGCTGATTTCTCGCAGGTACCCTTAAAAACATGTTTTAAACACATTGAACAGTTCGGATCATTAAAATTTAATCAGGAATGAAGAGTTTAGATGTTGATCTAATATTGGTCTAAAAAAGTATTTGTCTATGGAGCCGGCCCCGTTAAATACTCCTATATATATATATATATATATAAATATATATAAATATAACTATTAGTAAAGTGTGTGTGTATAATATCTATGAAGCACGGATACTTCAAAACTAGTCACATACGCGTATCGGATACTTCTCGGATACCGATACTCACCCGATACACCCCGATACGTATCGGATATGCCAAATAAGTATCCAATATTAAAATTAAATCAATTTAATTTCGGATACTCGGTGGATACTTTTAGGATACGTCGGGAGATGCATTTGATTCGCTTGAGGGTATTAGTATACTTGAGGTTGCTAGTCTTTTCCTTGATGAGCCGGATATAGAAGTCGTGACATTCTTCGATGAAGGCTAAGAGGATGCAATTGAATGTTGAAATTGATATGGGTAAAAATTAATAGGAATTATCATTTTTTGGTTTAGACTTTAGTCGCTTTCTTTCTATTTTGAATGACTTTAGAAAATTAACTTGTGCTAAATGATTGGTATAATGTTATTAGCAATTCAACTACTCTTCTAATTATTTTGGCTCCTTTTTATGCATAGTACATAACCGATAATTATAAAAAAATATTAATTTTTATAGCCGTATCCCCGATGTATCCGTATCCTATTTTTTGAGGTTTTTCCGTATCGGTATCTGTGCTTCCTAGGTGATATATATATATATATATATATATATATATATATATAAATCATATATTTATGTTATTTAAATATTCCTATGCACAATACTTGCATACAAACACACGCACACACACACATATATACACACACGAATAAAATGTAAGCGTATCTTTAAAAGAAGAACTATACGCAAAAAAAAAAAAAAAATTGAATTAAAATTCTCTTGGAATTTTATTATTGCATTTAAAATTTATGGGTCATTACAATAATGGTCCAACAATTTTGCCTTGATTTGCTGTGGGCAGTTCCATAGTTATTGACACGTGTCATGGTTTCATTAAATGATGGATTTTAGGTGTAAACATCTTCACTTTTTATTGTTAGTTACTGATAACAAAATATAAAGAAGGATCATAAACTTTTCTTTCTTATTCATGAACCAAACAAGTAAAAAAGTTATAGGCCTCTGCTTTCCTTCCCTATCCCTTTTAATTAACAATTTTCTCTCATCTCCTCAATCCAAACTGAGTGTAAGGTTCTCTCTATCTGTGTGTGTGTGTGCACGCGCGCCCTTGTATGCATAGTAAAGAAAACAAGAATATTTTCCAATTGAAGCAAACATATTGCTTTTAGTTATGAGTCCTGCTGCTTCATAATTTGATTACCAAAATTTTGCTAGAGTTATGAGAAAAGGGTTCAACAAACCTAAACATTACATAGCAAGTGAAAGTAAGTATAGTGCCCAATGTTTTTTTCAGTTGTAATTCATGCAAAGCAAGTTGAGTTCCCAACACTTTTTAGTTAAAATAAGAAAATAGATTGTTGCATCACTTGTGTGTTTCTTGTGGTCATCAAATGGGTTATCGAATGAGTGGCGGAACTACCTATAGCATGGCACCCATAACCCTTCAATTACCCTTGCATATTTACTGTTTAACCTTCATTAAATTTTCCAATTCATCACATTGGCACCCCTCTAATTGAAAAGGTCTTCTTGAGTGTTTTGTCGAGGAACATTCCCTTCCTCTCTCAAACTCACTTGTCTCAATTTTTTTTGCACAAATGGTTCTGTATAAAGAAGTTTTGCCAAACTATTCAATCCGAGCATTTACTTGAAACAAACTTACCATTTCTCTATTTTTTTTCCCTACATGCTCACAACATTTTAAGAAACCCACTTTGTTGCTTTATATGTAGCTAAAGAGCGAAGAACTGGCATAGGAAATGTGAGAGTTAAAAAGTGTGTGAAGCATAAGACAAAATCATAGTGCTAAATAAGTGGTATAATCTGGGTTTACATCGAAAATGTGTGTTCTATAAGTTGTGAAATATCCAAAATTGTATTTGTGCCCAATGTGGCATCTCTAAGGACCAAATCTTGGTTCGGCCTCTGAGAATAACTAAGATTTGGATTGAGCCTGAAACCTGATTCAGTTATAGACAAGATAATTCAAGTGCATCTTGTTTTTTGTGACTAATGTCCTTGTAGCAGTGGGTTTGAGTTTTATATTTTTTTTGTTGTTTTATTAAATTGTTAATATTTAGTCTCTGGAGTTTTTCTTTTTAATTGTTTATCCTTGAACCCTATATACTAATTTTATAATTCTTCTTGTTTTGATGTTATTTGTTTGGTGTGACTTGGTATCAGTGGAAGGATTAGAAGGACAGTTTATCTTTTTTTCCGCTTTCTGGTCATCTAGGTTAAACTTGCAAACTTTGTGTCATTCATTGGCTTGCACATAATACCATATGCTTTAGCTGTAAACCAGTTCTAAATATTTTTGGTACAAGTCTGATGTTAAGATATAGGATATGTGACGTCGGACACTTGCGGCATTAGTGTGGGGTGTATGGGGCATAAAGTAATGCAGTGGGTTTCTGCAGTTGAATTTTGTGTTTGTCTGTATGAATTTTGGTATGTGGCATGCAGTCCAACGCGTTCTACCTGTAAACAAACAGTATTAGTATTTAAGAGTGCACTAGTTTTGTAATTAGTTTTAAAGAAAGTATTATTTAGTTGAACAGGTTCCTTTTTGTCATTCTGTATTAGTATTTAATTTTTTTGAGATGAGAAGCTTGTTTTTTACTAATCTTCGTTGTTTGTTTTTAGCTGGTCTAGCCTCTCTTCAGGACACAACAAGGATTCTGTCTCGTTTCTCTCTCTCTCTCCCTAATGGCGTCGAGGCTTTCAATTTTGTTTGGGAAGAGGAAGAGAGGAGCAATTGTAAAATGTGGGGGGAGTTCGGTTGTGAAGTATGAGAAAGTTTTCTGTGTGTGCATTGCTACTTCCAAGGATCTTCTGCATCCAACAGAGTGGTATGTGCTGAACATATCTAGCACCAGAGACGAAGAGAAGGCAAAGAAAGAGATGAGAAGCAAACAGCTCCGCCAACTTCCATCTCTGGAACTTCGAGGGGCTTATCTTGCTTTCCATCATGATGAACGTCACCCAAGGAGAGGAAAGAAGAAGCCACCAGTGCTCCCTCTAATTGCTCAGCTGAACAAGGAGCCTAAATCTAGATTAGATTACCTTTTTGGTACCCCCTGTGCAGTTGTGGGGTCCACAATATATTGTTTTGGAGGGTCACGGGGTATCAAGCGTTGGTCTCGGAAGGTGACTTATTTTAATACTAGTTGTCCTGAGGAGGGTTGGAAGAGAGGTCCTCGCACCCTTTTTGGCAGAAAAAAAGCTGCGACATTGGCTCTCAATGGAAAGCTCTACGTTTTTGGTGGCTGCCAACCAGACATTGATGGGTGTTGTGCTGAGTTTTTGGATACGACTACTTTAGTTGAAGGAAAGGGTAAGACTAAGGGTGAATGGTGCCCTCTCCCTGATCCACCATCTGCCCTTGGCTTTGAGGAGTTATTCGCTGTTGTCATAGATGGTGGCCTCTATGCAGGAAAGATTCTCGTGGGTTCAAAACTAAGTGGAGCAATTTTCCTATATGATGAGACAGAAAAGTTTTGGACAAGCTTAGGCTTCGTCAGTTTTTATGGCAGACTTTTTAGCCCACCAGTTGTGGTCGATACCACTATTTATTGGATCAATATTGCATTTAAAAAGCTACACGCGTATGATTTCCTCCAGAAAACCGAGTTGTCAATGTGGGTAGCAGACTTTGAGATTTTCAATTACATTTGTGATATCCAGCTGAATCCAATTTTACTGCATTTAGCAGCTGACATGTTTTGTCTGGTGTGGGGTGGCGACGATGGGTGTCTTCATTGCACCAAACTCCAAGTTTCTACTTCAGGACTCATTGGTGCGACTGTTTTGTGTTGCCATTCTTATGATTTTGGTCAAGATGTAAGCCTCACAGATTGTCTGCCTATGAACCCCTCCTTGGTGTAGGTGCACATCTTGCTTTTCCCTTCAATCTTTGAACCAGTAATGAAACTTTTGAATATTCATATATGTACTTGATTTTCCAAGAGTTCCTTGTACATATATCTAATTGGACATGTTATTATCGATTGTAACAATTTATGTCTTGTAGGACCTAGATATAAATTTTCTTGTGTGTTTTTCCAGAGAATATGTTTTGAAGTTCTCTCTTATTTTAGTGGGGCGTCTATCAGTTCTTATATAAACTCGACTTATGTACTGATTTAGATTTCGTCTCGATTAAGTTTTTTTAGTTCTATAACCTGCATAGGAACTGTCATTTGCTTTCGACGTGTCATTTTTGCTTTTGATGTTCAAGGCTTTCCTTAGTGGCAGTCCCCTAAACACTGGCCCATTGGCCATTAGTAGGCTTGGCTAATATTGACTGTCTGATCCTGGAAAAAGCTGTTGAGTCAACCTATTTGCAGAAATTGATTGTACATGAGATTTAAATCTTGATTAAACAAATAAGTGATTGTATCAGGAAGGGAAGAATCATTTGAACTTATGTTCTGATGCTAGTTATCCATGAGGTAAATTAAAAACTTCCTAAGAAAATCTAAATCCAAGAGCTCTATGCACTCCTGAGTGTGAAGGTGCGTGTTTATCTGCTACACGCATTTTAATTCTCTTGTTTTTATCTCCGTATCGTATCCGTATTGGATACCGATACTCGCAGATACGTATCCGAAAAGTATCCACAATAGAACATTATTACCTTTTATTTTGATGCATCGGATACTTTTTGTATCCTCTAGATCATGCATTGGAAAATTTTATGAAAATAATAGTGGCACTTCTTGTATGGTATTAGAGTAAAATTGTTTAGAATAAAGAAAATTAAAAACTTTAAATATTTTACTTACTCTTTAGAGAGAGATGTAAAATTAAAAAAAATCATGATTTTGTAGTATATTAAATATCCTTGTGTGACACTTGGTTTTTATGTTTTTGAATTTAAAAAATTAAACGAGTAATCCAGTAAACTTTAAAACAACATACTAACCATCCTTGTAAAATTAAATCTTAATTTAATGATCCTTGTCGTACCCGTATCCTATTTTTTCAGATTTTCTCGTATTGTCGTAGCATATCTGTATCTGTAGACGTACCGGTATCCATGCTTCATAGGTTTTCATGGTTTACTTGATTGATTAAGAAGCAGATGAAGTATATTGATGGATTTCGTTTGGTTTGGATCTTGTGCAGGCTTTGATGTTAATGAAGAAACTTTTGCTGAACTTGACAGCACTGAATATGAGGATCATGTGAGTATTTTTTTTCCGGCACCCCGTGCATCTTTCTCTTTGAGTACTTGTTTTCAGTCTGTTCATGATTCAGATTTTTTTTTTTAGTTATCTCCCTGCAACTGAAGACCGTGTGCGTTTGTACTAAAATGCATATTACTGCTGTATTTCTGTTTTGCTTTCTTTCCCACTCAAATTGGTTGTTTTCCAGCAACTGTGTTTAATGATCTGTTGCATATTAGTGTCGTGAATTTAAAAGCTGTGGTGTTTAAATTATGCATACCTGGAGTGGGACATGATTCGGATTAATATGTTACATGGAGTCGGTTGAGGGTGGAAACCGATTTTTTCATCCACTTGATAGGTGGACAAAAATGTACCTCTTATGTGATTGGCTAAAACAGTGTCATGGTGACACTTTGTAAAAGTTGTGTCAATTTTGAGTATTTTTTTTGCTAGAAGGAATTTGGAAACTAAAGCGGTTTCTTATCCTCATTTACCTCTTTCTAGACACTGTAGTTTTGCTTGAGTTGCCACTTAGGGCCTGGAACACATAATTGAGAGGAGTTTCTATAATTTGAAACATGCAGAAATTTTAATTGTTTGCTTCTGCAATCCATAAATGAATTTGTCAGGACGAATGATTACTAATTTTCACTCGCTCGAAACAATCATTTGATGCATTAATGTGCACGCAAATCACTACATCTTTTTTCTCTCTCTGCCTAACTTTATATGAAAAATGCAGGCTGTTTTGGACTTGCGCACCAAAGGTTTTGCTGTAGTATGCGAAGACTACAGTCTGCATAGTTGTTCGCTTGCTTGATTGGGTTGCAAACACTTCAGAGCCACGCAACCTAATTTATACCCGTTCATTTCTTTATTTTAAGGTTTCTATTACTGATTATTCCTAAGGTTATGGTAACTTATTAACTATACATTGGTCAAACGGTTGTGCGGGTTTATGTTTTTGCCTTTTTCGATGTCAATCCATGTCGTGACTAAAGGGTTGCAATTTTGTTTTTTATTAGAGATTTTTTGAAAGCTTTTCAACCTTTTTTAACTCTTCTTTCTTCATATTATCTATTAAGGAATTCAGGGTAATCTCATTTTTTTGATGACATGCTAGTTTGGGAGTCAAACTGACTAGAATGTATTTCAAATCCTGGATTTTAGATTGTAAATTATAAAATTTTGGATTGACTAAAATTTATTAAAAATGTGTGGATGATAATGTGCGAAATAAACTGTGTTAAGGAATAGTTTATAAATCTGTATAGAGAATTTAAAAAGTTCGTTAACAAGTGATTTTGAGACACTGCATTTTTCAGAATGTGTTTTGGTATAATGAATTCTTTAGTTAGCTCTAAACACTTAAAATGAGAAAATGTTTGTGTTATTTTTTTTGGATGTCTCATTGTTATTAATCTACCGTCCTAATGTAAGTGGGCGATTTCTTAAAATAGGAAAGTTGTACCTTAGCTATTTTGGATGTCTCATTGTTATTAATCTACCTAATGTAAGTCGGTGATTTTCTTAAAATAGGAAAATTAGTACCTCAGCTATGGCAGAACAAATATTCTCTCCCTCACTTTTATGACTTGTGATTTGCAAGACAAAGCATTGCTAAATTAAGAATCCTTTGTCACTGTGGTGGAAAGGTATTTTGATAATTAAGTCAAGACAAGATCTACAAAAAACTCTCGTTATTTATGCATGTAATACCAATTTATAACACAATTTTCACTTTGGATATGTACCTTTATTTATGGACTTTCTAATTAATCAATTTGATTTTTTTTAATTTTTAATTTCTCATTAGAAACATATTAAAATTGCCTTATGATTGATTGTTAACAAGACAAGTCCGATTTGAAGCTTTCAGACATTTATCTTTTTTTGTTAGAGCTTCAATCAAGTTTGAATTTCTTATTCCAAGTTAATTTTCTTATGACTCACGTTCTTGTCTAATTTAAATCGCTCTTGAAATAATTGGGGTTGTCTTATTTTTAACTCAATTTTGTAACCGTTTTTCTCAGATTGGCTACTTCATTCCGATCTCAGCAATAAGCATGGGCATAAGAGCACCTTCATGTTGAGCTCAATGTCTTTTAATTTAATTATTTTGAAAAAACTCAATAAATTTTAATTAAGTTTTATCTTTTTCAAATTGCCCCACAGTTTCGCTTGCTCCTTGCCGAGCTAACAAACTATTCCATAGAGATTTGGGCTGGAATTTTTATGAGTTGAGACGATACATCATATATAGATAGCATTTTGAGGTCATTGTTGCCTTTGAACATTCTCTTGCGGCGTTGTGGTGGCATTTGGTGTTGAGGTCTAAGTTGGGACCCACGAACCCCCCGTTCTAAGTGAATCGTGGAGATCTAAGACATATATAAGGTAATTAACTTGGAGAACATGGTTTTGAGTTCCCCACAAATTGTCAAGATCCTATCGTTGTTAAGTGGCTGCGCAGAGTAGACAAAATTTATCCAATTCTTCTAATTTCCATCTTCGGGTAAATATCTCCTATTCATCTGTTGGAATTGACCGATTGGCAGAAGTGTGTTGTTGAGGTGCCAATCCAAATTAATATTTAATTAAATAGAATTCCTCCTTTAATGTGAAAAATTTGTATAACAGAAAATTCAGAGTATTGATTCACGAGAAACTGTAAGGGTTGGAACAAGGGAGTTTGCAACTGTAGCATTTCGAACACTAACCTCAGGTTTTGAAGAGATGAAATCTAAAAGCTGGAATAAACAAACAAAGAAAAGTAATCAGATTAAAAAGGCGACACAGTTTACATAATCCATGCACCCTAGACTTCGGTTAGCAATATATTCTCGTTTGATTTATTCAAGTTTTAGGCCAAAAGTCCTGGATCAAAAATATTTTAATAAAAATCAATTTCATTCAACAGATGCTTCCAGATTGATTTTAGTTTAAGAACAATTAGTCAAAATTAGGGAAGACATGGACCAAAGCATTAGATGTACCAAAATTCAACGGCGACACATAATCAAGGGTATAACATTGCCTATTTAATACGAAGACAAGAACATCAATCAACCCGTAACAACATTGGAAAATATTTTGAGAAGATATTGACTGACTTAGATCATCAGTTGAACTTCATCTAGAGGCGTTGCCTAAAAGAATTAGCCTTGCATGATAAACGAAACAACTGAATAAATAAAGAAACCAAAGACAACCGATAAACTCTATTTTATAAAGAAAAAAACCAAAACAAGTCCTGGTTGAATTAGGAAACTAAAACAAAATCTGCACAATCGACACACGTTCTACCAGTAATGTACTGGTAGAACTCTCTTTGGATCAATCTCTACCAGTAGAAACTGCTTCTGCCTCATTTTGGTCTAAACTCTAAGTTTTCTTCTTCTGGTCTTCATTCTTCCATCCTGAGCTTCCATCACTTCATCTTCGGACTTCAAATGACTTTCCAACTCACTCTCAGGTCTCGAGACTTCAAGGGAACATTCAGGTGCACTTGCTCGCTCAAATAACCTAAAATTGGGAAAACATAACATTTTGTATAATATCAAATATAATATGAAAAGTGATCATGCACATAAGTCAAAATGTATACATTGAGCTACATAATTATGCAATATAGTACACTCAATACAACTCCCAACATGAAGGTTACTAATCCCTAGGAATTAGAAAATAGAAACAAAACAACTTCCTTTGAATTGTAAACAACAGAACATATGCCCAATTTCGAAACGACACAAGAGAACAATGCAACTCAACACACATGCCAACATCGATCTCACATGCAACTAGTCCGTGAACAAGATTGCACAATTCTAGCTATGTAATGCGAGAGTAGTAAAAATCAAAGCGACCTTTGATTTCAAGACTGACAGATTGGCCTCGCAAACCAATTCACTGCATTGAAGCACAAAACTACATCCCATGAATAGCGCAACACATATGCAAAGTAGAAAAGGAAAGCCATGCAGACAGTCAATTCAATGTTTAAATTAGCCAAAAGCTATGCTTTGTTCAATGAAATAATGAAAGTGAAAACATCATGGCATACTCAATATCAGGAAATAACTTGCATGCATAAAGATGAATCCATTAAGTAACAAGGGATCAACTAAGGACTTTAAAACATATAATGACCTCTTCACATCTATATCCTCTTCACATCCCTATCCTCTATGGAGCATATAATGCATGCATAGTGCATACGATGTTTCTCCAAGCAAACCTTTTCACATCTCAACATGGAAAGAGATCATGCACATATGTCAAAATGGACACATTGAGCCACATGATTATGTAATATAATACACTCAATACAACTCCCAACATGAAGGTTACTAGTCCCTAGGCATCAAAACATATAAACAAAACAACTTCCCTTGAATTATAAACAATAGAACATATGCCCAATTTCGAAATGACAGAACAAGGCAACTCAACACACATGCCAATGTCAATCTCACATACAACTAGGTCATGAACAAGGTAGAACAATTCTAGCTATGTAATGCAAGAGTAGTGAAAATCAAAACGACCTTTGATTTCAAGACTTACAGATTGGTCTCGCAAATAAATTCATTGCACTGAAGTACAAAACTACATGCCATGAATAGCGCAACACATATGCAAAGCAGAAAAGGAAAGCCATGCCGACAATAAATTCAGTGCTTAAATTAGCCCAAAGCTATGCATTGTTCATGAGAATAATGAAAGTGAAAACATCATGCCATACTCAATATCAGGAAATAACTTGCATGGATAAAGATGAATCTTTTAAGTACCAAGGGATCAACTAAGGACTTTAAAGCATATAATGACCTCTTCACATCCCTATCCTCTATGGAGCATATAATGCATGCATACAATGTTTCTCCAAGCAAACTTCTTCACATCCCTATCCTCTATAGTAACTAATGGCTCAGCCTCAACTCATTTCGTGATGTAGTCTGTAACTGTAATCAAGAACTTGAACTCTCTTGGTGCAGTCGGTATTTTTTTAACAGTCAACCCCCCATTGAGCAAACGGCTAAGGACTAGTTAGAGGCAAAAGTTCCTCCGCAGGCTGCCGAATGATCGACGAAAACCTCCAGCAACAGTCACACTATTGAACAAACGTCCTAGCATCCTCCTTCATTTTGGGCTACCAGTATCCTTGAGTTATTGCTCTATGGGCTAAGGAACGCCCCTAGAATGGCAGTTATAACTGTCCGGCATGAATCTCATGCAATACTTTCGCCGTCATGATTGGATGAACACAACAAAGGTACAGTTTTGAGAATGAACGTCTGATATAGCTTGAAATCCGGTGAAACCCAAAACTGTGTAAACCTGTGCATGATTTGGTGTGCCTTCCTCTTGTGAGCCGCCTTGTCATCATTCATTTATGCCACAATGGGATCCATCAAACTTGGACCAAGCTTGGAGATAAAGATCTTAATTGACTAACCCTTCGATATACTTGGTCGACCTAGTGTGTGCACCAAAATTGTGAAAAATCCTGCTACTTTAGTGGCTAAGGCTATTCCAACAAGCGCATCGACATGTGAGTTCTGCTTCCTTTGCAACCTACTCAATCCTTATTCCTTTAATTTTTTAAACCAACTCTTTTGCCTTGTTCACGTACTTACTCATGCGTTCATTTCTGGTCTCATATTCCTCTGACATTTGGTTTACCACCAATTGCGAGCATTGTGAATGACTAGCTCCTTGACTTGAGTGCTTCGTCTGTTCTGAGTGTGGCTACAAGTCCCTCATACTCTGCCTCATTGTTCGAGGCATGAATTCCAACCATAACGAATTCTCATGTGTTAGGGATCGATTCCAAAGACCTAGTGATAAATGCACATAGATTACACAATAAAAAAATATAAAATCGTTGGAGGCGGAATTAGGGTTCATACATTCGAGATATTTTTGGTTTGATCTCAACAACCTTCACAGTTTGATCTGATAAAAGTATGAGCATGACTGGAATGATCTTGCTCGACTGACATCGTGATCTTCTACTGTAATCCTATTGCACCTTGATCACGAACTGAGTGTGGGCTAAAAAATGTGATCTCTTGCCTTCACAGAATCTCTCTCAATATTATTAAATGCCTATTTATCTCCCCATATTAAGATTACAAATACCCGTTGATTAAAATAAATTATTAACAATTTATTTAATCAACATCTATAAAATTTATCGAGACCTCTACTTAATTTATTCGTTATGTCAGATACTAATATCCATCTGTAGGGTTTGACATAATCGAAATTTATAAGCTTTCTCAAGAGGATATCATCAATTCCTATAAGGAAACATGGATTCCATTAATAATTAATAGTTATCATATATTTAATATTGTGACCCAACTCATCGAGACTATTGGCCCACAAGGTCTCACTCTATAATGAATCAAAGTCAACAATATTAAATATACGCATCTATCAATTATCTTTAGATTAAGAGAACAAGCATTTATAATAACCATAAGATGCAAATTGTATTATATTATTAGTATAAATACAATTACCTCAGAGTGGTCATGTTCAATACACACAAAGTGTATTAACATAGTGCGTTGAAACTATACCATTTTTCGTAGTCAAAATAGACCTACTGAAACACTGTATTACGATCTTAATGGTGGTGTGTCCAATTCTATCTAAGACTGTGAACTAAAGACTTGTATTCTACAAGAATTGTTTGCATTATATTGCATCATATTGTGCATGGGTGTCTCTTATTCTACATAGTAGATAATCTAGTGTGTAGAGTTTGACTTACATATAGAGGATCAGTTTCCTTTGCTCCTCCGAAATACACATTGTGGACTTTGAATGTAAATAGCGAATTGTAAGACTACTGGTTTGGCTGAAGAGCTTCATTCTACGAAGCAAAAGATGTTTCCAAATTTGTTACAAAAGGTGTTTGAGGAACACTTGCATGAATCATACAATATGATATTAAGTGCAAAGCTCCACACCAAAATCTCCTTATACGAGAAGATTCAATTGATGCAACTTCATAATTAGGTAATCAATATAAGACATCAAAAAATAATAATAATAACATATATATTTTCTCATTTTGAGTGTTTGGGAGCTAAATAAAGAATTCATCCTATCAAATACATTCTAAAAAATAAACTGGAAAATGCATAATCTCATAAACACTTATTGAGTTTTTTTGATTTTCTATACAAATTTACACATTACTCTTTTATAGAATTTATTTTGCACATTATCATCCAAACACTTTTATAAATTTTAATTATAATCCCAAATTATATAATGTACAATCTAGATCCAGAATCTCAAAATATAATCGACTCCCAAGCTAGCATGTCATCAAAAGATGGGGTCACCCTGAATTCCTTCACAGACAACATGAAGGAAGACACAGTAAAAAAAGGTAAAAAATCTTTCAAAAACATCAAAATATTTAGTCACAACGTGGATTGACATCCAAAACATAAACCCCACATAATCCTGGTGTCAGATTGATCAATGTATAGTAAATAAGTTACAATAACCCTAGGAATAATTCATAATTAGAAACCTCAAAATAAAGGAATAGATCGGTAGAAATTAGGTTGCTTGGCTCTGACGTGTTTGCAACCCAATCAAGCAAGCGAACAACCCGCAACCCTGTAGTATTCACATACAACGGTAAAACCTTTGGTGCGCACATCCAAAACAGTGTGCCTTTTTCATATAAAGTTAGGCAGAGAGACCACTTCTCTTGAGAAATAGTAACCATTCAAGGGAAAAATAGTAACCACTTCTCTTGAGAAATTCATTTGTGGATTGCAGGAGCAAACATTTGAAATCTCAGCATGTTTCAAATTATAGAAACTCCTCTCCGTTACTGTTTTTCAGGCCCTTAGTGGCAATAAAGACAAAACTACAGGGTCTAAAAAGAGGTAAACGAGGATAAGAAACTGATTTAGTATTCAAATTCCTGTTTAGAAAAAAGAAATTTTAAAATTGACAGCAAGTTTTACATGAAGTGTTACCATGACACTGTTTTAGCCAAAATCACACGAGGTACATTTTTGTCCACCGTCATCCGAGTCCATATAAATATTAATTCGAATCATGTCCCACTCCCTGTTATACATAATTTAAACACCATAGCTTTTAAATTCGCCACACTAATATGCAAGAGATCATTAAACATATTTGCTGGAAAATAACCAATTTGAGGTGGGAAAGAAAGCATGCAGCACAGACTGGTAATACAGCAGTGATGCATTTGAGTACAAACGCACATGGTCTTCAGTTGAAGGGAGATAACTAGAAACAAATCTGAATTGTGAACAGACTGAAAGCATGTACTCAAAGAGAAAGATGCACGGGGGTGCTGGAAAAAAAGTACTCAAATGATCCTCATATTCAGTGTTGTCAAGTTCAGAAAAAAAATCCTTCCACTACAACATATCAGGGTTTTCCCAGCGTTTTTAAAACGTCGGCAAAAGTCATATAAACGCCGGCAAAAGCTTTCCTGGCGTTTTTCCCGGCGTTTGTAGAAACGTCGGCGATGCCGCTGTCAGAAATAGTAAATGGCGTTTCAAAAAACGCCGGGAATAGTTATCGGCGTTTTTCCCGACGTTTAATAAACGCCGCAAATTATTTCCAAGGACCGGCAACCCCTTTCCCGGGTTTTTGTAAAACGCCGGGAATATTCCCAACATCTTAAGCACCTAGAGACGGTGTCCATAGTGGTTTGGATTTTTTCAAACACCGGTAACATAATAATAAACGCATGGAATATTATTTTACTCAAATTCAGCTAATGCTATTTTTTCAATTTCTCTAATGTTTAACCAACAATTTATATCCAGATACAACATCTATGAAATAAAAACATCTCAAATTCATTCCCCATAATTTCTCAATTTGCCAAATCTCTCCAATACATCCGCCACTCAAATATTTTTAAGAATTCACAACACATCAAGTATTTTTTTCAAAATCAAGCCAATATAGAACACTACGTCAAGGAGAAACCAGTTGCTACCGCGATCTTCAACATGGATGACCCTGAAATCAAACAACACAACCAAAGTTTGAGTACATACGCCACATGTATTAAGAAGTTAAAAAGTTTTAAAATTTTATGCATATATACTAGTCAAGACCGAAGTGGAAAAAAAAAAAAAAAAAGACATGGAAAAACACTTCCCCATACAAAACCAGAAGAACAAAGTGTTTTAGGAATGCAGAAGTAGCCTACACTACAACAAAAGATAGCATTCTCGGCGTTTATTAAACCCTAGTAAAAGTAACACAAACGCCACGAAAACACTTTACCAGCGTTTTTTTTACTATTCCTAGCGTTTGTAAAAAACGTTGCCAGTACTCCTGTTGGGAAAAATTACCGGCGTTTATAAATGCCGCTAATAGTACCGGCGTATTTCCCAGCGTTTGTGAAACGCCGAAAACAGTTTTCCGGCGACCACAAAATGTCAGCAGACCTTAAACAAATTTCAAGGCTGGCCAAAAATTTGTATTAAAACTGCAGCATTTACACAAGCAGCTGCAACAATTTAATTTAGACTTTCGAGGCTGGCCAACAAATTCATTTCCATTCAAAAGATACTTACATTTACCTCCACAAAAGAATCTGGCTGTTGTACCGACGGCTGGGCTTGCAGAGCTATGTCGTCGGTACTTGATTGTTTTCATGTTGATCCACTGCCATAGCATTCATGCCCAAGTACTGAATTCAATAGAACTATGATGTATGCAACTTACTTTTCAGATTTTCCCTAATAAAATCTATGAAGACTTTAGCACATTGTATACTCAAAACACATTATGGACTTTACCAACCTAAGATGCACTATCCCATACACGGTATTGACCATGAAGTTCAAAAAGAGAGGTTTTTGAGCAGAAAAGGTAGCACATTCTCAATCTTTTGGATCTTACAACATGCAGAAATTGAGCAGATGAGAGGAGAGGATATTGATAATATTTCATTCCAATACGCACAAATCGGGTGATACATTTTCTACATTGATGTGTATGACGTATTACTAAATACACACCTTTCTTTAGAGTCCACACACCTTTGTATAACAAAATTAATATGCAACCAAAGGGGGATACAGAAATAAATTGGTCGTAATTGGAATCGACCAGTTTTGTATTGGATTTCGGGGCACATGGCTACTAACAGGTTACTCCTAGGAGTCTCCGAATTAGGTAAATAAGTTTACCACCAAACATAGAGAATAGACTTCAAAGTCTGGTAAAAAACTTAAAGACAGAAGGGAGAAGTTGAACAAGGGAATATGGCAATCAGAAATCTCTGATGCACAGTTATAATCAACAATCTCATACAAACTCCATCATGCAAGGGTCAACCACATTTAACCCACACAAATTTGGATGCCGTAAAATATTGAATAATTGATAGATCGGGCCATGCATGGATACTTGCTCAAGACCAGCACAAGCTCATCTATTTAGTCCTAAGAAAATCCAAGGATGGGTTTCTTCCCCATCAAATTGGAGGAATGTTTAGCCAACAGCAAAAACAGACCAGTCAACCTAGAAAAACCTGTAAGTCAATCAAATAAAACAAAGAGAGAGAAAGAGAGATCGACAAAATTTCTCCTGGCTTTCTTTGGATCTATGACTGGACTCATTTCCAAAGCAGAATTTCTTGATAAACATTGAATTATGACCTCAGAAACTTGAGTGTATTCTAACACCTATACGTGACAGTTTTAGCTTCCATACTATCGTCTAGATCTGAGGTGGGAGAGGATTCATAGTGAAGCTACTAGCATAACACTTCTACCTAAACTTTAAAAGGTACAAAAGATCAGTTTCACAAACCAATCATTTTGACAAAGTTTCAACTGAATCTGATGCCCAAATGATGAACAAGTTAATTGCATATATATGGAGCTGAAACCATACTGCCTAGATACCGTTAATGCCCCAATACAAGTGAAAAGATGGGATCAACAGGGAGCACGAACAAAAGGAAAACAAGAAATAAGGATTTTTTAAATATAGCATGTCCAGGGCTTCATATTATCGTGTTTTCGGTCATTTGAGTTTTATTTCTATGATCATCCATTTTCCTAGGCATTCATTCTCATACACTCCTTCGTATAGCTGGGATTCTTCCCACTTGCTTCGCTTTCCTTTCTGGTTGTCCAAATTCAATTCCCTTGTTCCCCCCTAAGTCTTACTAGCTTGTACCCAGAACCAATCAATTTTTGCGTTACAGTAAAGTTGGCTTTGAGCGTGCCCATGAAATCACCCATCACGGACCCAAACCCAACAATCTTGGAACATTAGGAAACAGGGGAAAACAAAGAACCCAAGTGAACTTCAAAACATTATGAGCTTCAATAATATAGTCAAGTATGTGATGTATATAGTCCATACTAATCAACAATATCAGAGAATAGGTCTTACTCAAGAAGTAAAAACAGAAGTTCAATATCAGAGAATAGGATATCTTCACCGAATCAAATTGAACACAATGCATATCAAATTGACACTTCTAAAACCACAAAGCTAAGTAGGATATCTTCACCGAATCATCATACAGACAAACTAAAAAGACAATCCAAGCTTATAAAACTAATTAAACAAATGAATGCTTCAATCGAACAATTAGAATAGATAAGAGAGAGAGACCGACCTTTGGAGTTCATATGAATCGGAGTCAAGACCTTTGGAGATCGGATCGAACAATCAGAATCAGAGGTGAACAATCAGTATCGGAGTTCCGGTCGAGCTTCAGACCTTCAGAGTTTGGATAAGTACCTAGAACAAAATCGGAAGAACCATGCGATCTGAGACGAAGAAAGAGAGAGGAGACTGTGAGACAGAGACTTAGAGCGAGCGAGAGAGAGAGAGAGAGAGAGAGAGAGAGAGATAAACCATACGAATTTAGACCGCCGGAGACGGAGGCTATGCGGCTGGCTGATACGCATGTGCCCTGAAGTTAGTTAAAGTAGTTAGCCAGCTGTGCAAGTTGTTTGCCAGCTGTACTACTCGCCCTATCTTTCTGTTATTTCTGTTTTGCATTTCTGTTTTGCTTGGAGGGAAAGGTGGTTGCGTAGGCTATAAATAGGTGGACGTTTGTTAAACAAACAAGCAATTATGAATTGAGAATTAGGGTTCCATGAATTCTGTGTAAATCATTCACTACGAATAAAACTCCATTTCTACTCAAAGATTACTAGCATTACCTGTTTCGCATCCAGAATACATCCATAGCGCCATTGCTATCATTTGGTATCAGAGCTAACCCGCACCCGCCCAGTCGCCCGGTCGGTCGTGAATGCCCAAATGGCGGCCTCCGACCGTGGACAGTCGGCTCAGACGGGGTGGGCATGTTAGGGTCCGGGTGTAAGCCTATGGGGGCTTGTCCCACATCGGAAATATGGGTTTCTGGTGTGGGATATATAAGCCTACAGGCACCCTCACCTATCAGCTTAAACTTTTGGGTTGAGTTCTACCTGTGGGTTCGTATCACTGGCACCGACTGAAACTAAGAGAAATAGATCTAGGGCAACCAATATAGACGGAGGCTGAAATTTATTTATTGGGTTTAAGGACGACCCCTTACTTCTCCTTATTCAATTCCATGTACTTAACTTTGTATTGGATTTCTAAAATTTTAAAAATCAAAAAAAATGTCAGGAAGTCCTTTGCTTTGCACTTTGGTTGGTATCCCAATTTTTTTTAAATTATTTTTGGGATTTTTTAAAAGCGCTGAGAATTAAGTGCGGGCAATGTATCTTTTTGTTGTAGTGCTATAATAATACTATGAAATATAAAGTGAATACTGAGATGAGGAAATGGAACTAGCACCTTCCAATTGGTGGAGCTTCATTTGTGTCTGGTTGGTATCCCGGAAAACAAATATATTTCCTTTCGTTTGACTGGAGATAATCAAATTCAGGGAGCACCAGATGACCAGAAGGAGAATTCGTGTCAATCAGCATATAGAAGGAACTTACTGACATATCTCCGCAAGATTCCCTCAAAATTTTTTGGCGCAAATCTACCCTTCACAACTAATCTTTGTTGCCCATCAAGGGATCCACTAGTCCCCATTTCAGCGAGCAAGAATGTCATGACATGCTCTGGTTGCCTATGCATCCTGGAGGACAAGCAGAATGAACTACGTTACAAGCATGCAGTTGTGCAACTATAAGCTGAAAAAAGCCACCCCAACCTGAAGGCAAGCACAACACAAGGAGCAGTCGCAAATTTAAAAAACAATAACACAATGAAATCCTTGATGCAATGAAATTTTACATCATATACAATACAAATTTAAAGAAAATCACAAATTCATGAACAAATATCAAATTTGAGGACTATGGACATGATTGAACATCTATGAAGCCCAAAACTAGAATAGAAGAGTAATAGCACAGTAAGAAATCCAAAAGATCTTGGGCATACGTCTTGCAGAGATCCATAAAGTTCACAAAGACAGTTTTCTTTGTGCCTTCACGAAGAACTTGTGGCAGTCTCATGACTGTTCTACGTCTATCTCCTGCAAGCTCCGGATTATTCTCACGCAGAATATTGAAGACACGGCCCAGAAGCTGCACATATTTTCATGTAAGGTTATTAGATCCACCAAAAGTGAATTAAATCCCTCAAACGAAAAGCAGTTTGCCTTTATATTCATGAAAGAGCGAGCATCCTTGAAGTATTCGTGATTCATATGTACAGCCCTGAGCGACGCGAAAACCTTCCATCCTTTTGGAATTGTGTAACCTGTTTACACAGATGGAAAATGTATACCAATTTTACTGCAAAAAACCAGACGATTTGTTTTGCTAATCTATATGTAAGGCAATATAAGAAAGTTAGTCCCCAAAGTTTTGGACATTAAAGTAGCCCTCATGTTTTCAAAATAACAATTGCTGTATGCTTCTTTCATAGCTAGTAAGTTATTAGCAACATAAAGAAACACTTAAAGGGTTCGTTTAATGCGCGGAGATAAACGAAGCGAATATAAAATTCATGAGATATAGAATCCCTTGCAGTATAAAAATGAGGGAAAACAACCCGATGTTTGTTCTGGTTTGGGATTGTGTCATGCATTTCTTATTCTACCTTCATGCAAATCACAAGTTTTATGTTCAAGACAGACAGAACAATTAGATCATTACTTTCTTGATGGAGCTGAAATGTAATCACACCCCCTTGTAATTTGTAATCTTAAGTACGAACGCAATATGAATGCCCTACGGAGATGCAATCCCGCCTCAACTTGCTACATCAAACAATTGTGTTGGCTACTCAAAAGCTAAGAGCACATGCTATGCATCAATTATATGATCATTACACACCACCATTTTGTATAAAATTAATGAAAAGTTTTTCTTTATAATCACCTTTTACGTCGACATCCGTCATTGCTCGCCTAAATACCCCACTAATTATGTTGGCTACTCTTAGGGTCTCATTCACAACCTGCAAAACATAGAAAATTATGAGCTTTAATTTCTCTTTACAAGAATTAGCTCATCAAGGAATCAAAAGATTGTCAACAAAAAACGGATGGTGATATCGACTTACACATTGGGTGAAAGGCATGGACTTGTAATCGTTCAATTCCAGAGCCTCTGATTTACCTTTTATTGATCTAATTCACTGATCTAAGGTTATTAGATCCATCAAAAGTGAATTAAATCCCTCAAACGAAAAGCAGTTTGCCAAGGTGGGGCATTTTACCTCCTCATATTCATAATCTCTGACGCTCCCTTCCCATGGATACTGTGGTTGCAGGATGATACCTTCTCCTTCTTCATCCTCTCCAATATGAATCAGTGGTAGCAAAATATGATGCTTAATCAAAAAACTATAAAACTCCAAATGAATAAGAATCAGCACTCATGAGTTATCCTAATTTACTATATCATCCTGTGAAAGCGCCACAGCTCAAAAGCATTTGCTTTTAATTTTTTAAAATGCTATTGAATCCCTCCCTTGCTGCAGGTATTCCACGATCTTCTTCCTAAGGAATTGAATAGTCCGATTAGAAAGGAAAACAAGCCGTGTACAACTTACAAAACAAAAAGTGATTTTAGCACTCATCTGTTATATTTTTGATGTTCTTATTTTCTTGTCCTTATTGTACAAAACATTTCGATTTTGCTAATCCTTCATTCATTTTTCCAAATATAAAAGGAAAAAAGACAATTTGCATCAGAAAAAACACAAAAAATAAGTCAACATATAAGAAAAGAGGATTAAATTCAGTTCCACGAAGAAAATGTGTACCAAAAAAAAAAATTTTAAACTTACTTAAACCTCATTTCATTTGGTTGCACAACTGTTGCGAGACGATAAAATAATTTTGAAGGAAAATGAGGGATAGCATCCTTGAGCATCTCTTCAGCGCATGACAAATGACACCCATCCGGCTGCTGCAGAATTAACAAAAATAAAGTTTTTATAACAGACAAACAACCAAGACACTTAAAATATAAGAAGCGTAAGAAGCACATTACCATATATTCAGTCAAATGGGTAAGGGTATTTCTGTGGAAATTCATAACACCATATGTTTTTTTATATGTATCCTCATTTTTGTTGAACAAATCTCGCAATCCACTAAATCGTGGATCGTGGAACTCTGAGTACCATTTGTCCATCATCGAAGGTCCTGCTGTAGAAAAATCAAACAACTTTGGATACCATTTGTGCCTCTGACTCCCTTTAACATACTCACACACTTTAAAAACTAATTTTGTATTGTCTTCCTTCCCAAAGAACGCAGCATTGTTATATATAAAAAAAGCCATGTCACTGCAAAATGAGGAAAAAAACAAATTAAAAATGCTCCAAAAATAAAATTCAATAATAAGACCAAGTACTAAGAAAATAAGCTAAATTAAACAACACGTACGTTAGAGGCACTCCTGTTAACATTTGTGCTTGATCGCACAAGCAGAATAGAAGCTCAAAACCGACATACCGACCTTCAGGTGACGGTTTAATTTGTTCAATATTTTCAATAAAATATTTGAAATCCATTATGTTTTTTTTGATTCCAGCTTCAAAATCCTTGGAATGATTATATTTCATCTGTGTTAACTTTACATGTCCATCATCAGCAACTCTGAAGCCTTTCCTTAAATTTCCATGAACTTCTCCCCGGCCAAGCAAAAACATTAATCCACTGCCGAGTTGTCTAGTAATTTAAAACAAAAATTAATAAAAACTACAATAACTCATATTTAATCAAATAATGAAGAGAATTTCTCTCTAAACAGGTAAAAACGTACCTAAAAACAGCTCTAATGCCGGGGCTTGGACCAAGCAATGTACTATCCCATTTTCTCAACTCCCATGGATCGTCAATCTTTTCCAACCATTTAAGAAAGGAAGGTGGTACTTCTTCCGTAATGGTTATAGGTCTCTTATCGCCTCTAAATTCGAGAAAATACGGTTTTAAAATGGTAGAGTGGTGAAGGGACATCAACCTTTTGAAATTGTCAACTGCGCTTTTCCTAGAGGTACCATAGTGGCGAGTGATAGGGTATGACTTGCAGTCTTCACTGGACAGATTTGTAAATGAAGTTTGTCCATTTCTCCCTCCTACCTCAAAATCACAAACTATAGCAACCTTCTTTTCTTTCTTCTTCTTCATCTTTTTCTGCACAATTATCAAAACATGATGTTTTGGCTTTTTATCATAAGATTCAGCAACTAAAACAAACATTTCAATAGCAATAAGTAAAAACATCCAAAGTTTCAACCAAGTTGCATCTCATTAAAGAATTACAACTCGTGTTGTTCATTTCTTGTTAAATATTACCTCCAATCCTCCCTTCTTGTGACGTATAGAACTTTGAGAGCCCATCAAAACTGAGAACAAAAGTTACACATTTGAGTGGGAAAACTGAACCAATACCCATCATTATTGGACTTAAGACCAACCGTAAAACTGAAGTGAATATTCTTTGTGATAGTGCATTGACAATATCTCTTAGGCAATGAGGTTCTAATACAGGAGCTTACATGATCTAAGAAGAGGCAATGATCAGTACCTCCCAAATATTTTGTGGACCATCACATATGAAAATGCAAATAATTTAGAGCAACCAATAAATGAAAATAAATGCCACGAAGGACTCGATAAGCAGGTTGACGAGATGAGGTGCCTCATCCTTCACTCACATCAACAAAATGATAAATAAATTCAGAAGATAATCATCGTTGTGAAAAAATAAGTAGAAGTCTAAAGGAATCAGTCGAATATGAGTAATTTTCAATCTGAAGACAAGATCAAACTTTCATTTAAAGCTGACCAGAAGCCAAGGGTCCTAGTCTGGTACAAAATAAACACTTGCCTTTGAGAGTTAATCTTACAGCCAGAAATTATGCTCGGTTTGCGGAAATAGTGTTCCAGATACCCCTAAAAATTGCCTTTGAGAGTTAATCCTTTTTTCCAATATCTCAGATCAGAACTGAATCAAATCAAAGATTGTAAGAGAAAGCATACCTGGAATTTGAGAAGAGAGACCTAGATCGAGCGGGGGCCCCCGACAGAGGAAAGAAAGGCCAGATAGAGGAAAGAAAGGGGAGTCGTGGGTTGTGCGTGGGTTATGGTGAAATCGACAAGGGAAACCGACAAGGTGACCTTCAACATCGACGAAGTAGAGTCGTGGGTCGTGCGTGGGTTATGTTAAACCGACAAGGGAAATCCTGGAATGAATTAGCACGACCCAAGGAAGACAGGACTGAGTCCCTTGCTCTAGAGAGAGAGATTTTAAGGTTTATGCTCATAAGTAAGTCCTCCGCTCTCCGCTCTCAAAGTACAGCGCGGAGGAACCGTTGAGAGAAGGAAGACAGGTCCGCTCTCAAAGTACAGCGCGGAGGAACCGTTGAGAGAAGGAAGACAGGACTGAGTCTCTTGTTCTAGAGAGAGAGAGATTTTAAGGTTTATGCTCATAAGTAAGTCCTCCGCTCTCCGCTCTCAAAGTACAGCGCGGAGGAACCGTTGAGAGAAGGAAGACAGGACTGAGTCTCTTGTTCTAGAGAGAGAGAGATTTTAAGGTTTATGCTCATAAGTAAGTCCTCCGCTCTCCGCTCTCAAAGTACAGCGCGGAGGAACCGTTGAGAGACTGTCTTAGTAGGGAATTGTACCATCTTTTTCCCTATCGTATTGAATCAATTGCACTGCCTTTTATTAAGGAGCTGCTTCAGACTTCAGAGCTTACACCTGGAGAGAAAGAAAGAGGGTGGTGTTTTGTCTCTAGCACAATTTAATAGAATAGTTCGTGGCACAGAGGGAGATCTTTCTCGTACGAGCTTACCTTTTTCGTCGGCTGGGACCGCCTAGAGGAAAGGATTCTGTTTAGGCAGTTTTGCAATCCAATCATGAATTTCATCCTTGAGGGACCCACCAACTCACCACCCAGCTTTCACAAAATATGGGGGGAAAATTTGAGAAAAAAAGTCTCCAAAAATCAATACTCTCTCTCAACCTCCAAAGCGACACCTCACACACGCCTCCCTCTCCGTCCCCAGAAGTAGAGGATTACACCAACCCTATTAGGCCTAAATTATTTAATTTAAATTTATTTTTTGTTTTTATTTTTTTCATTTGTTATTTTGACCTTAATATTTTATAAATTATCGATCCATCTTGATGAAAAAATCTAAAAATTATAAAATTATGTCAAAAAGTGAAAAAAATATCACTAAAAACGATGAATAAACTCAAAAAAATTTATTTTTGAATTATTTTTGTCTTTTCTGAATTATTTCAAATTTGGTCCATTATTTATAACTTTTTTGAAAACTCTTATCGAGATAAACTAATAAACCACAAAAAATTGATAAAAAACAAAAAATTAAAAAATTTCACAAAAGGATGAAAAAATAATTAAATAAATATCACAGTCCGAATGGACCCATTGTCTTTGGTGTAAAGAGAAATGTTGTGAATTTTTTGTATTTTTTTATTTTTCATCTACTTTTTGTGGTTTATTGATTCATCTCGATAAGAACTTTCAGAAAAGTTATGAATAATTGACCAAATCTGAAACAATTCAGAAAAGATAAAAATAATTCAAAAACAGAGTTTTTTGAACTTATTTATCTTCTTTAGTGATATTTTTTTACTTTTAAATATAATTTTATACTTTTTAAATTTCTTTCATCAAGATAAATCAATAATCTACAAAATATTTAAGTCAAAACAATAAATACAAAAAATAGAGATAAAATTCATGATTGAATTCATTGTTGGTAGCAAAACTGCTGTTTAGGGGATGGTAACTGGTAAGGGATTCTCTCTCTCGAGTCTGTGATTGTTGTTGTTGGAGAGAGAGAGAGAGATGAGGGAGATCATAAGCATTCACATTGGGCAGGCGGGAATTCAGGTAGGAAATTCATGTTGGGAGCTCTCACTACAACAAAAGATAGCATTCTCGGCGTTTATTAAACCCTAGTAAAAGTAACACAAACGCCACGAAAACACTTTACCAGCGTTTTTTTTACTATTCCTAGCGTTTGTAAAAAACGTTGCCAGTACTCCTGTTGGGAAAAATTACCGGCGTTTATAAATGCCGCTAATATTATTTCCCAGCGCTTGTGAAACGCCGAAAACAGTTTTCCGGCGACCAGAAAAATGAAGTATTACCAGCGTTTTAAGAAACGCCGGTAATATTTTTGCGGGATTTTAAGTAAAATCTTTTGGAAAACGCTGGGAATGCATTTGCCGGATTTTTAAAAATACCGATAAAAATCCATTAACCAACGCCAGAAAAAATACAAAAACGTCGAGAAAGATTATTTTTAACGATAATTATTTTAGTTTCTTATATGCTCATTTTTAACCTGTGATGTTTATACTGAACTCGCATCAAAATAAATTTAAAATAAACAAGTTACGCAAAAACGCCAATGGCTTAAAAGAAACCAACAAACTAAAAGATTCAAATATTCAAATATATTCTCGCAATATTCAAATAAAAAACAACAAACTAAAAGTCATGAGTTTGAACCCAAAGACATGATCTCTTCATACATCAAAATAAAACTTTTTTCCATGCACATCATCCGCTAGCTTAGAAAGTCTCTCTCGTTAAACCAAATGGAAAGGGAAAAAACAAACAGCCTAAGCATGATTGACGCAAAAGGAAAAATAAAGAAATACTATCACCCCCACAGCAGCAACAATCCCAGCAGCACCCTACAACAGAAAAACACCTTTCAGCAAAAGAAATAGAACCACGCCATCATTTGGAAGGATAATGTTTTTTGAGTAAGACAAAACACAACCTTCATTGGCACATTCGGTTCTTCCAATTTTGATCTAGTTGGTGTTTACCCAATCAACTTGAACCCTTTTGCAATCTTCTTCTTCTTCTTCTTCTTCTTCTGAATAAACAGACAAAAAAACACAGTACTTCAGCATTTCCAAATTCAGTACAAGAGATTGTAAATGCAAAAACAAGAGCTTTTAATATAAGAACTTATTTTTATCGCTAAGTGTTAAAAATATGCAAAGATAAAAACTCCTACTCCATACGTATAAACACAGAGGAGTGCTATAAAGAAAAAACAGACCAAAAACTTTTCGGAAAAGTTTCTCCTCTGTATTTTTCCTGGTTACCTAGATTTTTCCATAAAACAACTCTAAGCCAACACTAGATATGCAATAAATGAAACATCAAGAAGTAAACAAAATGAGTTAGGAACTATGAATTCAAACTCTCGTGCTTCTTTATCACTAATAGTGATGACAAATACAATTATATATCGGCAATATTAAATGGGGACTCGAGTATGGAGTCGCATGTGAGGGTGCATATTCAAATGTCAAATTCTTAAGGACAAGGGAATAAAACAAAATATTCAAACATTTCGTACATCTTTTATTCCATTAGATAACTAGTGCTTGTTTATAAAGAACGTTAGGGCATATCAAGACTAAAATCATAGTTTCATGCATAGGTTGTGGTAGATTCAAATCACAAGTACGCTTGCTTTGTGGGCGTCTACCTAAATAAGTCTTGACATAAATTTTATACCCTTATCCTAGTGATAAGTGTTCGATACGAGTTAGTTTACACATTTAGAGAGATACATGTAACACAAAATGTCAGCAGACCTTAAACAAATTTCAAGGCTGGCCAAAAATTTGTATTAAAACTGCAGCATTTACACAAGCAGCTGCAACAATTTAATTTAGACTTTCGAGGCTGGCCAACAAATTCATTTCCATTCAAAAGATACTTACATTTACCTCCACAAAAGAATCTGGCTGTTGTACCGACGGCTGGGCTTGCAGAGCTATGTCGTCGGTACTTGATTGTTTTCATGTTGATCCACTGCCATAGCATTCATGCCCAAGTACTGAATTCAATAGAACTATGATGTATGCAACTTACTTTTCAGATTTTCCCTAATAAAATCTATGAAGACTTTAGCACATTGTATACTCAA
This sequence comes from Arctostaphylos glauca, assembly GCA_019985065.2. Lineage (NCBI taxonomy): Eukaryota > Viridiplantae > Streptophyta > Magnoliopsida > Ericales > Ericaceae > Arctostaphylos > Arctostaphylos glauca. Next base: position 14,123,109 of record JAHSPW020000011.1, on the reverse strand, counting down.
AACACATTATGGACTTTACCAACCTAAGATGCACTATCCCATACACGGTATTGACCATGAAGTTCAAAAAGAGAGGTTTTTGAGCAGAAAAGGTAGCACATTCTCAATCTTTTGGATCTTACAACATGCAGAAATTGAGCAGATGAGAGGAGAGGATATTGATAATATTTCATTCCAATACGCACAAATCGGGTGATACATTTTCTACATTGATGTGTATGACGTATTACTAAATACACACCTTTCTTTAGAGTCCACACACCTTTGTATAACAAAATTAATATGCAACCAAAGGGGGATACAGAAATAAATTGGTCGTAATTGGAATCGACCAGTTTTGTATTGGATTTCGGGGCACATGGCTACTAACAGGTTACTCCTAGGAGTCTCCGAATTAGGTAAATAAGTTTACCACCAAACATAGAGAATAGACTTCAAAGTCTGGTAAAAAACTTAAAGACAGAAGGGAGAAGTTGAACAAGGGAATATGGCAATCAGAAATCTCTGATGCACAGTTATAATCAACAATCTCATACAAACTCCATCATGCAAGGGTCAACCACATTTAACCCACACAAATTTGGATGCCGTAAAATATTGAATAATTGATAGATCGGGCCATGCATGGATACTTGCTCAAGACCAGCACAAGCTCATCTATTTAGTCCTAAGAAAATCCAAGGATGGGTTTCTTCCCCATCAAATTGGAGGAATGTTTAGCCAACAGCAAAAACAGACCAGTCAACCTAGAAAAACCTGTAAGTCAATCAAATAAAACAAAGAGAGAGAAAGAGAGATCGACAAAATTTCTCCTGGCTTTCTTTGGATCTATGACTGGACTCATTTCCAAAGCAGAATTTCTTGATAAACATTGAATTATGACCTCAGAAACTTGAGTGTATTCTAACACCTATACGTGACAGTTTTAGCTTCCATACTATCGTCTAGATCTGAGGTGGGAGAGGATTCATAGTGAAGCTACTAGCATAACACTTCTACCTAAACTTTAAAAGGTACAAAAGATCAGTTTCACAAACCAATCATTTTGACAAAGTTTCAACTGAATCTGATGCCCAAATGATGAACAAGTTAATTGCATATATATGGAGCTGAAACCATACTGCCTAGATACCGTTAATGCCCCAATACAAGTGAAAAGATGGGATCAACAGGGAGCACGAACAAAAGGAAAACAAGAAATAAGGATTTTTTAAATATAGCATGTCCAGGGCTTCATATTATCGTGTTTTCGGTCATTTGAGTTTTATTTCTATGATCATCCATTTTCCTAGGCATTCATTCTCATACACTCCTTCGTATAGCTGGGATTCTTCCCACTTGCTTCGCTTTCCTTTCTGGTTGTCCAAATTCAATTCCCTTGTTCCCCCCTAAGTCTTACTAGCTTGTACCCAGAACCAATCAATTTTTGCGTTACAGTAAAGTTGGCTTTGAGCGTGCCCATGAAATCACCCATCACGGACCCAAACCCAACAATCTTGGAACATTAGGAAACAGGGGAAAACAAAGAACCCAAGTGAACTTCAAAACATTATGAGCTTCAATAATATAGTCAAGTATGTGATGTATATAGTCCATACTAATCAACAATATCAGAGAATAGGTCTTACTCAAGAAGTAAAAACAGAAGTTCAATATCAGAGAATAGGATATCTTCACCGAATCAAATTGAACACAATGCATATCAAATTGACACTTCTAAAACCACAAAGCTAAGTAGGATATCTTCACCGAATCATCATACAGACAAACTAAAAAGACAATCCAAGCTTATAAAACTAATTAAACAAATGAATGCTTCAATCGAACAATTAGAATAGATAAGAGAGAGAGACCGACCTTTGGAGTTCATATGAATCGGAGTCAAGACCTTTGGAGATCGGATCGAACAATCAGAATCAGAGGTGAACAATCAGTATCGGAGTTCCGGTCGAGCTTCAGACCTTCAGAGTTTGGATAAGTACCTAGAACAAAATCGGAAGAACCATGCGATCTGAGACGAAGAAAGAGAGAGGAGACTGTGAGACAGAGACTTAGAGCGAGCGAGAGAGAGAGAGAGAGAGAGAGAGAGAGATAAACCATACGAATTTAGACCGCCGGAGACGGAGGCTATGCGGCTGGCACCGACTGAAACTAAGAGAAATAGATCTAGGGCAACCAATACAGACGGAGGCTGAAATTTATTTATTGGGTTTAAGGACGACCCCTTACTTCTCCTTATTCAATTCCCCGTACTTAACTTTGTATTGGATTTCTAAAATTTTAAAAATCAAAAAAAATGTCAGGAAGTCCTTTGCTTTGCACTTTGGTTGGTATCCCAATTTTTTTAAAATTATTTTTGGGATTTTTTAAAAGCGCTGAAAATTAAGTGCGGGCAATGTATCTTTTTGTTGTAGTGGATCTACTGCCTCGAACATGGTATTCAGCCCGATGGCATGATGCCCAGGTACTACTAAGTACTATATCTGTGCGTTAGGATATCTCTCTCCTGTATATGTAGTGTACGACATTCAATCGAGGTATATGTTTAGTTTGATTGTTGTAAAAACCTGTATCCAGATACATAGCGAGCATGGAAACTAGGGAAGAGGAAATACACTAACCAGGATATAAAAACAATAGGAAATTATAATAATATGCTAACCATAATTTTTGTTATTTTTTACCCTCTTTCAATTGCTCTCGTTTTTCTTGATGGCATTGGCGTCTGTAATCTGTTGTGCATTCATTGAATTTAAATTCGGATGGTATTGATATCTCGAGAGAGTGGTTTGTTGATGTAATGATGATCTCTCTGGACCTGGTGGCTTGTATCGAGAATGTTGATATTGTTTCGCCTGAGTTCCCATCGTCATCTCTCTCTCTCTCTCTCTGGTTGCTGCTTCGTGCTGCATGGCAGAATTTATCTTAGTTTTGCTTGTTCAATGGGTAACAATGGAGTCCTGCGTTGTCTGGTTGCCATGTTAACAAGTGATTCGTCTCATTATATCATGTATTTTTTCGCAATGGGTAGATAGGGTTTTATCAAATGAAACCACCACTCGAATCGAAACTATGAGTAAGCTTGAGATCCTCAAAGGAAAGAGAGAAACTATGTTATATAATTGTTAAAAAGTTCCAAAATCAAGTTATTACAAAGATAAAAGTTTCTGTGTAAACAAATATTTCTCAATTCTTGTCTTACATCAAATTTAAAGCCCTCAGTATTTACACGAGTTTCTGTTTTGGAGCGAAGAGCTCGTATTTATTTTTCTCAATGGGGAAAGTAGATAGCTGTATACTTTTGAATGACGAACTATGCTTTCTACGGTCTATCTTGCTCAAGTTAACATTGTCATTTTGTAAATCAGCATTTGTAAATTGCCACTTTCTTTTTTTTTTTTTTGAAAAGTGCATATTGCCGCTTTCTAAGATATAGTCATTTTGTAAATTAGCATTTGTGTATTCCCCCTTTCTAAGATCTCATTGGTTTTCACGTACTACTGTGGAATTTTCTAATCTGCTCCCGAAATGGGTATTGCTGTCACTTGCCCATACCATGATTCCTTTGCGTTTTATTTTGCATGTTTGTAAGTTTCTTTTGGGTTGTTGTTTATGAGTTCCTTACAGAATTCACCATGTATATGCTTGCAGTGACACATCAGTGGGTGTCGAACACGATGCCTTTAATACCTTCTTTAGAGAGACTGGTGCAGGCAAACATGTACCCAGAGCTATATTTGTTGACCTTGAACCAACAGTTATTGATGAAGTAAGGACAAGGGCTTACCGCCAGCTTTTCCATCCTGAACAGCTTATTTCTGGCAAGGAAGATGCTGCTAACAATTTTGCAAGAGGACATTACACTAGTAATCTTCATTGTCTTAATTAAATTCACAAGCCCCGGCATTCAAACAGTTTTGAGTTGTAGATTTAACCTGATTTTCTCAATGTTCTGCAGTGGGGAAGGAGATTATTGATCTTTGCCTTGATCGAGTCAGGAAGTTAGCCGATAACTGCACTGGTTTGCAAGGGTTTTTAGTGTTCAATGCTGTTGGTGGTGGCACTGGTTCTGGTTTGGGGTCCTTGTTGTTGGAGCGCTTGTCTGTAGATTATGGAAAGAAGTCAAAACTGGGGTTCACCATCTATCCTTCTCCTCAGGTGCCTACAGATCTTATAGAATGCTAGATCCATCGTTTCTGATACAAGTTTGACAAAGTTGTACTAGAAATCATAGTTTTACTTATGTCGGCCCTAGCATTATTGTGTGTTTTAAGTTCCAAGCATCATAGCTTTCTTTGGTCCATGAACCACTATAAAGATAGAATAATGCTGGGTTACATAGGAATATCAACTCCGTTTAATGTAATGTATGAGTGAAACCTCAACACTTCTGCTCCCTACAAATAATGGTATTGATTTTCCTCAATATGGGCATCAAGGCTCTGCTTGGATAGATGTGGATTTCAGATGAAGTAATTAGATGTTCAACTTCCAAACAATATAGGAGGTATAGTGATAGGTGGCTTGTCAAACCTGCTTGGAAGATGGTTTAGAAGTAGAAGGGGTATAGTTTATTGGGATCATTGTAGAATTACAATCCTTAACATGAATTTCAAATCCCTCATACTAAGCAGTTGTTTTTAATCCATCATGATAAATCTCTCAAACTCAACTTCAGAATCCGTAGGTAAATCTCAAATCTTAATTTCAGTTATTCTCATGGGATAATAAAGACCCTTCCCTTGAAGTCTATAATTCTCCAAATGGAGTCGAATGGGCTATAGCTATAAGTAGAACAATATCATCCTATTTATTGTCTTTGTTATTTAAGCCTGGCTAACTTCTTGTTCATTGCAGATCTCTATTGCAGTCGTGGAGCCTTATAACAGCGTTCTTTCTACGCATTCCCTCCTCGAGCACACAGATGTGGCTGTGCTTTTGGACAACGAAGCCATTTATGATAATTGTCGCAGATCCCTAGACATTGAGAGGCCAACTTATACAAATTTGAACCGATTGCTTTCCCAGATAATATCATCTTTAACAACTTCCTTGAGGTTTGATGGGGCCATTAATGTGGACATCACCGAGTTCCAGACTAACCTCGTACCCTATCCACGCATCCATTTCATGCTTTCCTCTTATGCCCCTGTGATTTCAGCAGAGAAAGCACACCATGAGCAGCTCTCTGTACCTGAGATCACAAATGGAGTGTTTGAGCCCTCAAGCATGATGGCAAAATGCGATCCGCGGCACGGAAAGTATATGGCATGCTGCTTGATGTACCGAGGAGATGTTGTTCCCAAGGATGTCAATGCTGCTGTCGCAACCATAAAGACCAAAAGGACTGTACAATTTGTGGACTGGTGAGTATTATCGTATACAAGTTTGCTATATTTTAAATGATAACCAATGGATTAGGCATCATGTAGTTTGCGGGACATCTTCTAGATGAATATTATGAAAGTAGAACCACCTTGAAGTAGGATTGTGAATAGGTGCGGATTTATTACACAATGTTTTTGGAGCAATAAAATCGAAGGCTTTGCTCTAGGTATTGGATCCGAAGAACTCATTTGAATGCTCTAGTGCAATGTCTTAAACTTTGTAGGAACAGGTTTCTTTTGTTTGGATTGTCTTTCCTGTGTGGGAAAGTACATGCTGCAAGCCTGTAGCCCCATTTGACATAAAATAAGAAACACACGGTGACTGTTCTCAGACTAGGACCCACAACCAAGAGACTAGTAGGCTGTGTGTTTAACCACGAACCAGTGGTCACCCCTCTGAAACCCAATTTGAAGTTGTGATGCCCTAGCCGGGCTATGGTGTTAGCTGTGAGGCTAGCGTCCGGGTTAGAGTCTCGGTGGATGTCCAGATGGGTGGTCAAGAGTCACACATCGTTTGGTGGATGTAAGTTTAGTGTTATTTATAATAAATCATGATCTTACCTTGTACAACCCCTTTTAAAGCCGTGAAGGCGTCAAAACAAAATAGAACTTCACAGTTAAACATGCTCGTCTTGGAGCAATCCAAGAATGAGTAACCTATTAGGAAGTCAATAGAGTTTGGACGGTCAAAACGGACAACATTGTACAAGGTGGGAGCGGATCATTACAGAAGTACTAGTGTCTTTGTTCAATGCCTCAGGTGTCCAACTGGCTGCAAATGTGGTATAAACTACCAGCCTCCAACTGTGGTGCCCGGGGGTGATCTTGCCAAGGTGCAGCGAGCTGTTTGCATGATCAGCAAACAACACAGCAGTGGCAGAGGTGTTCTCGCGCATTGACCACAAGTTTGATCTCATGTATGCCAAGAGGGCATTTGTGCATTGGTACGTGGGCGAAGGCATGGAGGAAGGGGAGCTCTCTGAGGCCCGTGAAGATTTAGCAGCTCTTGAGAAAGATTACGAGGAAGTTGGTGCCGAAGGTGTGGAGGAGGAGGAAAATGGCGAAGATTATTGAGGTGGTCTGAGCATTGTCGTCTCCCTTCTGCGTCTTCTCTGTTGTGTTCTATTTCTAAAATGTGAATTATTGGTTTCTATCTACATTATGAAAATATTTTGAAGTTTGTATTTGGGATGTTTAGATGACAGGTGCTTTTCTTTGCTAGAACTGTTTTTTTAATATCTTTTCTTTCTTGGTGTTCAGAATAATGACTTCTTGCATCTCAACCATCAATGCTGCAATCATTCCCTTTTGTTACCTGTTTAGCCTTTTCAAGTGCTTTCAGTTCATCATGCAATTTGATCTCAATGTCTTATTCCAGAGCTCTTCAGAATTTGATTATTTCACCCATAGATAATTGGCCGACTCTCTGTAGTTCTCAAAGTTTTAAGTTTAGATTCAATAAAACTCTCAATCTGGTTAGTAAGCAAATGAGTTCCGGCACTCCTGACGGTTCAAATTTGAGAAGAGTTTGAGGAATGAGCGAAAATGCCAATTTCTAAGTACAGTTAACGTAGTGTTAAGTTCTGGAGCATCATTTTTCCTGAACTACAATTTTGTCTTTAGGGAAAATTATAGGATCATTCATTTCATCGGGTTCTTTTTCTGGTCTAAAAGGTGAACATGCCAATGCTAGGCTTGACTTTACATGGTCTTTGTCCAACTAGCACAAACAGGCAGACAGAAAAGAACCAAACCAATCAATAGATAATCTTAGGACCATCTCCATTCTGGTTCACTTGCTTACATAAAAATAAATGAACATTTACTGCCAAATTATTTTGCTTATTGTTTATTTACAAAAAAGCACAAATAAACAAGTTTACCAAAGACCGGTTGCTTCAAACTTTATAGATGTCAAACATCAAGCTCTATGCATATTTGCAGACATCTTAATTGGTTGACATTTTGACAGGTAACCAAAAACCATTGTATATCTGACTTCAAAGAAATCCACCTTGGCGCACTGCTCTGAAATGCATTCTGCAACCAAACAAAAAGAGGAGGGGGGCGGGGGCAGCGGGTGGCGGGGAGGGTTAGGAAATCAGCGCTTGATTGGCAATCAATCAATAGCAGTCTAAAAGCACCGAAGCAGCAACAAAACAAACCTGAAAATGGATTATATAGGGTTTGGGAAAAGACTAGCATGTGGTGTTGCATGGCGTGCCACGAAGGACTCGACAAGTGGGTTGACGAGATGAGGTGCCTCATCCTTCACTCACATCAACAAAATGATGAATAAATTCAGAAGATAATCATCGTTGTGAAAAAATAAGTAGAAGTTTAAAGGAATCAGTCGAATATGAGTAATTTTCAATCTGAAGACAAGATCAAACTTTCATTTAAAGCTGACCAGAAGCCAAGGGTCCTAGTCTGGTACAAAATAAACAATTGCCTTTGAGAGTTAATCTTACAGCCAGAAATTGTGCTCGGTTTGCGGAAATAGTGTTCCAGATACCCCTAAAAAGAAACCGGATAGAACTATGTATCACAAATCCCCGTGCAAACTGTTGCTGCGTCCCTCTCATGTTGACATGGACTCTTCTGAATGTAAGAGAGTACGTGTCACACTCGACAATTGGGTAGGAAACCGGGTACGTGTCAGACATGTGAATAGGCCACTCACCCATATGCATAGAAATCCAATGACATGCACGGAACGAACTGGATATTGTGAACACAATTTTCCCTTTGAAATAAAAGAACTACACGTAAAATACGAGTATTTTACTAGTGTCTATGCGTCCTAGGAAAGGAAAGTAGATAAATCTGATACTTTAATATGTATCCGCAGCGATACCTGTCTCCAATATCATGTAACACGAGCTCGCACGCAGAGAGAGAGAGAGAGAGAGAGAGAGACCTGAGGGCAATGGCCGACGTTAGGGAGGACAATGAAATCTTCCACAGAATCAAATTTAGCATAGGCTCTTCCAAGCTCAATGGGTTCCCAGGGATCCTTGTCACCCCATGCTATCAAAACAGGGCACTGTGAAAAACAAGAAGATAAAATGCAATACATAAATCCGTCATCATCAAAAGGAAAATATAACATGACATAAATGTTCACAAATAATAGGTGGATCATTTTAAGAATCTGACCTTGACTTGAGGCAATAGTTCCTCTGGAAGAGGACCCCCTGAATAACAAATAAACTCCAGAAACACATCTACAGCACCAGGCTCAAGCCCCGGGAGAAGGATGCTCTGAACTAATTCTTCTGTAACCTGGGACCTGTCGTGGTAACACTGAAAGAAGAATAATATGCTTCATTTTACAATCTTTTCCACAAACAACAAGCATTGGGATACTTTTTACAACAGCAATCCAACAGATATCAATTAAACAAAGGTTAAGCGGATTTTAGTAATTGATAAGATCCATTCCGACAAAACTGCTAACATTCCATGTGCACCAAAACACAGAAGATCATCATTGCAAAAGCTTTTCGACCAGAACATTGGGTACCTATCCTCCTAGATCTTGCAAGAGGAATTTTGGCACCAGCATATCTAGTTTTTCCTACATCATTAATGAATCATGGCACCTACTTTAAGCAAAATTACTTCTAGGCTTCTAATCTTGCTGACACTGGAACTTTTGGAAAAATTTTCCTTCTTTAAACATAGTTTGAAGTCCCCATTAATTATTACGAAGGTCACTCCAAGCTTTGCCATCGAAATTTGTCAATTCTCTCAGCACAGTTGACCAAGTTTCATTTCAGTCTTTGAAAGCATGTAAGGGTCACAGACCGATTTGTATGTTGTAACCTTATTATTTAGGCTCACTTGCACAACATACGATAATAATGTTTCCCCTTTTTAAGTGTGAAACTGCTACATGTGGTGTGTCCTAAGTCACCAAGTCTCCAAAAGTTTATGTTGCTAGCAAAGAGGAAACAATGTATCTCAAGCCATCCAACACCCTCCTCACATACAACCCCATCATGTATGTTGAGATGCAAACGTTCATATATATGGAGATGCAAACATCCATATCTAGGATGCAGCAACATGAAAATGATGAGGGCTTAACACAACATAAAACAAATGCAAACAGGGAGACTTGAACCCAAGACATCCTAGAAGCCAAACCCTAGTACCATGTTAACTCACCAAATGTCCCAAAAGCTTAAGTTGTTAGAAAATGCGTCCAACATTCTATATCAAACTATCAAACATGGAAGACGAAGTTGCAAGAAAGAATCAAAGCCTTTATCCTTTGGGTTTAGGTAAGCTATTATTCGTTGGGATTCTCGAAAATGATCTCCAGTTATAACGGATAAGTGATGATTCGGGAAGGTAGAATGCTAGTTTAAGAGGACAGCGGGCGGGATATCTAAGGATTATGATACGTTGTTGAGTTATTGTGAATAGAGCAAAAGGTGGAGCGTTTCTGTCCAATTTCAGGCTAGCAGTTTATTTCCTATTCGGCTTGAATCTTGATACAATGAACAACTCCACGTGGGGTATCTATAGGCTCATTCACTATCATTCCCTAGATTCCTGCATCTACATAGTGCTCTTGCATCAATTATCTTAAAGATTCCTATGCCCCAACTTTCTCTAGAATTACAAGATATTCGCACATCACTTCAAGCAAAGCATGGCAATTCTAAAAATTCGTCTTTTGTTTCAGATTCTTGTTTAAGGGTGTGTTCGTTTTGATTCTCTAGGAAAAAATTTCCCAAACAAGTTTCTGGAATAAATTTCCCAAACATTTTTACTTTTTTTCCAAACAACTTCATCTCTCTATAAAAGAAGAGAGAGAAAGAGACACCTCGAAAACGCCGAAAAAAATTTAACTCGTAGATATTTTCTAAAACACTTACACCAAACAACATCTCAAAGTTTTTTTTCCCCAAAAATTATTTCAGAAACACTCAATCGAACATACCCTAAGTGTTTTTCTGAACTAGGGTCATACGTATTAAATCTGGATTAAAATCTTTCAAAACGGCGATCAACCTGGGCTAGTAGGATGTGGTTTATTCACAGTCCAGTTAGCTACTATCTATGCCAGTGGAACCTGATAGCTACTCCTACGGTTCTTTGGTCATAATTTCCTCAAATATTATGAATGCTATGCTTCTTTCACTTAAAGGTCTCGACAGCACCATCATTTTTCCTGAACGTAGAGTAGATGGAGGACTACCTGACAAAGAATACTCCTCACTGACTCTGGTGTGGCAACAGACTTAAAAAAGAATTTGCCCAGTGCAGTATTCCTGACAAGAAGTACAAGTATCTTTAACCCTAATTCAAAAGTTCATCTAAATAAAGTCGATAAAAACCATCAAATCCAGGTTTACCTCAGCAAACTTTGAAATGATCTGATTAAAGGTCTTCCATACCATGGCTGCTTCTTAATATGAAGCATGCGAAGAGATATATTTAGTATAGTAATGCCCCTACAGATTTCAGGTTCCATCAATGCTGCCTGAAGACCAACAACTCCTACACAAAAGCAATAATGGATCTTCTTATATGCACATTCACATTTTAATAGCATCTACCAACAGGAAAAAAAAACCCACAGGAATGTAAATAAGCTATTGACTCCGTTTGTGACACTAGAAAATTAAGGCAGGAAAGAGACAGTTTCAATACAATTGAACGAGGAGTGCAGTGATCAAAACAATTGCCTACATTGGACACCATCTCAAGCATATTGTGAGACTCTGAAATGTGTGTCAACCTTTTTCACTCAAAGGAAATTGGCCTGGATGATAAAGCTCCTGGGCTAGACAGGTTCATCACGGCACGCTATACCGAACTAATTAGTTTGTAATTTCTTGTAATCTCTGATGTCAACTGCTCCATTTTCATGGGCACCTAACCCAAATGGGTTTTAGAGGTAGCTTGAGGAACTAGGTCAATTGTTTTGCTTTAATGGTGAAAATTGTCTGCAAAGGGTCATGGGCACATTTGAGCCACATGACAGGTAGGATGACTATAAGAATTAGAAATTGAGGAGGTTTTAGAGCTCATCACACTTACTAAAAGTAGACAATATCGATGAATGAAATGAGCTCTGTGATGTCCTGTGCAAAATTTTCATAGCAACAGCTTACCCGGAAGTTGATTACATCAATTCCCTAAATGTTGGTCCTCAACAACAGATAGGTGCATGTTGACAGTGAAAAAGATGAAAAATTAAACACCATAAATGTTAGACCTCACATCAATCTTTTGCAACCTAGTAAGCAAGAAGAAGATCAATTAGGCATCAACATGAATAATCAGAAATAGCATCGATTTTTTGCAATTAAATAAGCATGAAGAAGATCAATTAGTCATCAACATGAATAGTCGGAAATTGAAATCACAGAAATGAGAACTGCAACAGATGTTCACCTCCAATAGAATTGCATATAAAGAATGCTTTGTCTTTGACCACATCAATACAGAACTCATTTAGTTGGGAGGCCCATGTCTCAAACGTGTAAAAGGAGTTAACTCCAAAGTCACGAGGATTTGGTTTGTCTGAATAACCATAACCAATAAGATCGATTGAGAATACCCTATGTGATTGTGCAAGAACTGGAATATTTTTCCTCCAATGGTCACTGTTAAGAAAGATAAGTGAGACATAACTACTGACTAAAAAACCACTAAGAGTCCAATCTATATATATATATAAAAAAAAAAAAGAACAAGGAACAAAAAGTTTTAATGATCAATCTTTAATAAGTCATCAACCACCACATCCGAACTTGCACATCTAGCATACATATTACGGAACAAAAAGTATGAAGACAGATAGACACTATGTTGAGCAATGTCTGCATTTAATACCTATATCAATTAGTTGAGGACAAGCAAAATGTGAATGATGTAGACCTGTTTGCTCCAAATCCGTGAACTAAAACTAATGCAGGGCCGCTGCTCCCAGAATGTTGATACCGAATAGAGTAGCCCCTCCAGTTCCACGTACTACAAGACCAAAAATCACATGTAAAAATATAAAATTAGAAAGCCAGTCTTTTAAAATCTAAAATGTATAGAGAAACACTTAGGAGAGCAAGGAGAAGCAATTGAGCTGAAGATAATATGTAACCACGAACCATAACCAATTGTAACTCCACAGAAGAAACTCTTGAGGTATCAACTTCACAAACTTGAAAAAGAGAACATAATCCCCCCATTGTGACAAAATAAGATCTCCAATGGCCACAAAGGTAAATCAAAAGAATTACTATAACTGTAAGCAGTAACATAGAAACGTGATATAGCAGAATGCTTTTCACTTGTATTCACCGAATGCTAGGGTTACAAAATATATAGGAAACAGATACATTCCTGATCCTAATCTAATACCTACAATCAAGGAAACCAAACTATAATAGGAAGCAAATAACTAATTACAGATTTACAATATTTACTATAATTAATCTTAGATATCTTCCTTAACACTCCCCCTCAAGTTGGAGTGTATGTTAATGACACCCAACTTGCTGAGCAATGTTTCAAACTGTGTGGAACCCAACGGCTTGGTGAAGATGTCCGCTAGTTGGTCATTTGTGCGTATGTATGCCGTACGAATCAGTCCTCCTTGAACCTTTTCTCTCACTAAATGATAGTCAATCTCTATATGCTTTGTCCGTTCATGAAACACCGGGTTCGAAGCAATGTATATGGCTGCTTGGTTATCACAGAACAACATGACTGGTTGTGAATGACTCACCTTTAAGTCTCTTAAGATGTTCTTTAACCATGTGATCTCACAACATGTGGCTGCCATGGAACAATACTCGGCTTCTGCACTAGAACGAGAGACAGTGGTTTGCTTCTTTGTTTTCCAGGATGTCGGTGCTTGACCAAGTTGAACACAATAACCTGTTATCGATCTTCTTGTGTCTTTGCATCTAGCCCAGTCAGCGTCACAAAATGCCCTTAACTGCAAGGATCCCTTGGATGGCAAAAATATGCCTTGTCCTGGTGCACTCTTGATGTATTTGAGAACTTTGTGTGCTGCTTCAAGATGTGATTGTCTAGCCTTTTCCATAAACTGGCTTAACATATACACAGCGTAGGCTAAGTCCGGCCTCGTTATAGTCAGGTAGATCAACCTACCCATAAGCCTTCTATAGGATGAAGCATCAACCAAAAGTTCTCCTTCTGCCTGTGTGAGAGAAACGTTTGGCTCCACAGGAAATCATGAAGGTTTAGCACCCAAAAATCCCGCATCATCTAATATATCCAATGCATATTTTCGTTGACATAAGGTGATGCCATTGTTAGACCGTGCAACCTCTATCCCCAAGAAATATTTAAGTTGTCCCAAGTCCTTCAATTTGAATTGTTGCGAGAGGAACTTTTTCGTTGCTTCAATTTCTTGGAGATTATTTCCTGCCAAAATTACATCATCAACATATACCAACAAAGCAATGAAGTTACCGTGCTGACTTCGGACGAACAAAGAATAATCAGACCACGATTGATGAAATCCAGCAGCCTTGAGAGCATTGGAAAGTTTAATGAACCATTGTCTGGAGGCTTGCTTTAAACCATATAAGGATTTGTGCAGCTTGCATACACGAGTCTCCCCCTTTCGACCGAAGCCAGGAGGTAATTGCATGTACACTTCCTCATCAAGATCACCATGCAAGAAGGCGTTGTTGACATCGAGTTGGTGCAAATGCCACTGACGCACAGCCGCAACACTAAGGAGCACACGAACAGTGGTTAACTTGGCAACTGGAGCAAAAGTTTCACGGTAGTCAACCCCTTCTATTTGGCTATAGCCCTTGGCAACCAACCTGGCTTTGTAACGCTCGATGGTCCCATCAGGTTTAAGCTTAACCTTGTACACCTATTTGCACCCAATCGCCCTTTTTCGAGGAGGAAGAGGAACGAGAGACCAAGTATGGTTGGCCTGAAGAGCAGCAATTTCGTGTTTCATGGCGTCACGCCATTGTGGATTTTGGACAGCCTGCAGGTAAGTGGTAGGCTCTCGGATAGTGGTAACGTTAGTGACAAAATGTTTATGCATGGGAGAAAGGCGATTGTAAGATAGATAATGAGACAAAGGGTGAGCTGTACCTGAGACCTGAACCAGATTCGAGGAAGGAGCACGTCGGGACGGGAGAGAGGTCTCGACGTGGAAATCCTGCAAGAAAGAGGAGGGTTTTGTAGGGCGTGTGCCACGACGGGGTGGCGGTGGTGCAGGTGAGGGAGGCGAAGGGGTTTCAACAGGTGAGGATGATGATGCAGGTGAGGGAGGCGAGGGTTTCAACAGGTGGAGAAGGTCCTATTTCAGAAGAAGGTTCTATGGGAGGTGGAGGGAAGGGAGTGTTGGCTTGTAATTAGCCAAACTTTTTATTATTAAGGATAAGAATCTAGCGGAAGAAGAGGGGATTAGTGCTCTCTATTAAAATCTCTTCTTTTTTTTTTTTCACCATTCATTTCACTTGGAAAGATTACATATTTATAGGAGCTTTACTTTCTTCCACAATATTCTAGATATTAACTATTGGACTCACCTTCTAGATTTTTCTCAATAACTCTTGGACTCACTTCCTAGATTTTCTACATTACAATTATTGGACTCACTCTCTAAAATATTCTAGAGAAATGACTACACATAATTCAATACCAAATTTAATATTTTGGCCAAGTCATTAATTTAACACTCCCCCTTAATGACTTGCTGTGTAACACCCAACATTTCTCTAAAATATTGAAACTTATCTTTTGATAAAGCTTTAGTGAAAATATCTGCCACTTGATCTTCGGTCTTGCAATACTTGAGTAGAATCTCCTTAGCCTCCACGGTCTCTCTAATAAAGTGATGCTTTATGGCAATGTGTTTTGTACGACTGTGGTAGACAGGATTCTTTGTCATGGCAATGGCTGATTTGTTGTCGCATAAAATTGGAGTAGCCTCTTCTTGCTTCTCGCCAATATCTTCCAAGATCCTTCTTAGCCATATAGCTTGAGACGTCGCCAAAGATGCCGATATATATTCGGCCTCGGCTGAAGATTGTGCCACGACTTGTTGCTTCTTGGATGCCCATGAAAAGACACCCGAGCCAAGAGAAAACGCATATCCGGAAGTACTTTTCATGTCATCGATACAACCGGCCCAATCACTATCGCAAAATCCAATCAACTTTGCATCCATATTTTTGTCATACCAAATTCCATGGTCAAGAGTACCTTGAATATATCTCAAAACTCTTTTAGCCACTCCAAAATGAGTTTGACTTGGATTATGCATGAATCGAGATAACAAACTTGTGGCAAACATAATGTCCGGCCTCGTAGCCGTCAAGTACAATAAGCTTCCAACCAAGCTTCTATAAAGAGAAGTATCAATTTCTTTACTTCCATCTTCTTTTGTCAACTTCTCATTCACAACCAAAGGAGTCGCAACTGTTTTGCAATTTATCATTTTGAATTTCTGAAGAAGCGTTTTGGCATACTTCTTTTGACAAATAAAAACACCATTTTCATTTTGTAAAATCTCAATTCCCAAGAAGTAATGTAA
Organism: Arctostaphylos glauca; assembly: GCA_019985065.2. Lineage (NCBI taxonomy): Eukaryota > Viridiplantae > Streptophyta > Magnoliopsida > Ericales > Ericaceae > Arctostaphylos > Arctostaphylos glauca. The sequence goes on along the minus strand of JAHSPW020000011.1, from coordinate 14,107,173 downwards.
TAATCCCAAATCACTCATCTCATATTTTCTCATCATGTCCCTTTTAAATTCTTCAACCATTTTTTCATCATTACCGGTAAAAATTAGATCATCAACATAAAGAGAAACTATTAGGATACCGGTGTTACCTTGCTTTTTGATGTACAAGGTTGGCTCGCTCATGCTTCTCTGAAAGCCTTTGTTGTTGAAGTAAGAATCAATCTCACTATACCACGCCCGTGGTGCTTGCTTTAACCCGTACAAAGCTTTCTTCAATTTGTACACTTTATCTTCTTCATCTTTGACAACAAAGCCCTGAGGTTGATCCACATATACTTCCTCCTCTAGAACACCATTCAAGAATGCGGACTTCACATCTAGTTGATTCAAGAACCATCCTTTTGAAGCCGCCAATGCTATGAGTGCTCTAATTGTGTCAAGCCAAGCCACCGGTGCAAACGTTTCTTGAAAATTAATCCCGGGTTGTTGAGAATACCCCTTGGCAACAAGTCTTGCTTTGTTCTTTTGAATAGAACCATCCGGATTGAATTTTGTTTTATAGATCCATTTTACACCAATCACTTCTTTTGCTTTGGGTCTCTCCACCAACTCCCATGTTCTATTCTTTTCAATCATCCGAATTTCTTCTTCCATAGCTTTCTTCCAAGCTTCGTCTTTAATTGCTTCTTCAAAATTTTCCGGTTCAATAACACAAAAATTACACCTTGCATACACATCACTCAAACTTCTCATTTTTCTTGGACTTGAATTTGGAGATGAAGAACTTGAACTTGGAGGAGGAGTTGGAGACATTGGGGTTATTTGATTTGGAGCTTCAATATCACCTTCAACACAACCAACTTCATCATTTTGTTCATAAATGCTAGGAATTTGATTTTGAACTTGTTTTCCCTTCCAATCCCAAGAAGCATTTTCATCAAAGATAACATCTCGAGAAATAATCAACTTATTTGTTTTCAAATTATAAAGCCTATAGCCCTTTGATTGAGTGCTATAACCAACAAAAATGCATTTTTCACTGACTTTATCAAGTTTGTGCCTCAATTCTTTTGGGACATGAGCATAACAAATACAACCAAACACTTTCAAGTGATTTACCGAGGGCTTCCTTTTACTCCAAACTTCAAATGGAGTTTTATTTTCAAGAGCTTTTGTGGGACTTCTATTCATCAAGTAGATCGCCGTGTTAACGGCTTCGCCCCAAAAAATTTTAGGCAACCCTTTTTCATGAAGCATTGATTTTGACATTTCTTCTATCGTTCTATTTTTCTTTCCGCCACTCAATTTTGTTGTGGAGTGTACCCAACGGTTAATTGCCTTTCCATACCAATATCTTCACAAAATTTCAGAAATTCATTAGAGTTGTACTCTCCACCCCTATCACTTCTTAGCACTTTGATAAGGTGGCCACTTTGTCTCTCAACAAGACTTTGAAACATTTTGAAAATGTTGAACACTTCGGATTTTTGTTTCATAAAATAAACCCATGTCATTCTTGAAAAATCATCAATAAAAATGATAAAGTACTTATTACCTCCATGAGTTGTCGTGTCCATAGGCCCGCATACGTCGGTATGAACAAGCTCCAATGGTGTTTTAGCTCTCCATGTCTTGTCTTTTGGAAATGCCTCCCGGTGTTGTTTTCCAAGAGCGCATCCTTCACATACTTGCTTCACCTCTTGAATCATTGGCAAGCCATAAACCATGTTCTTTTGTTGTAGATGCTTCAAACTTTGAAAATTTAAGTGCCCAAGTCTTTTATGCCAAAGCCAAGTTTCATCAAGAGTATTCATCTTCAAAGCAACATTTTTTGCGTAGCGTAAAGTAAGTGGAAAATTTCGATTTTTCTCCATCTTGACTTTTGCTACAAATTGGCTCCCCCTTTTATCATAAATCTTGCAATAGTCTTCCTCAAAGTGAACAACATATCCATGCTCTATCATTTGCCCAACACTCAACAAATTTTGTTCCAAGTCCGGAACTAATAGAACATCCGAGATGTATTTTGTTCCTTTCTTGGTCTCTACGGCAATAGTACCCTTGCCCTTTACTTGAACCAAGGCACCATTTCTCAACATAACTTTGGAACTTGAGGAAGTATCGATTTTTGTAAAAATTTTCTCATCACCGGTCATGTGATTACTACAACCACTATCAATAAACCAAACATCATTCTTTTTCTCCAATGCATTATGACAAGCATAAAGTAAACTCCCATCAATTTCTTGATTTTCTGAAAAATTTGCTTGTTGATTGTTAATTTTGCAATCCTTCTTGTAATGTCCAAATTTTTTGCAATTATAACATTGCGGTTTTCCTCGAAACCAACAATCTTTATCAACATGGCTACTTCGATTACAAATTCCACACCTTTGTTGCGTGGAATCTTCATTGTTTTTCCTTTGAAAATTATTCCTTCCTCTTCCTCTTAAATTATCACTTCTTCCTCTTCCTTTTCCTCTTCCTCTACTAAAGGATTCTCCTTTAGATTGATTAAAATTCGAAGAGGTTGCTTGAGTTTTAGGGGCACCGACATTGAGTTTAGATTGGAAAGCACTTTCAATTGACTTCTCATTTTGATTACCCAATCTTTGATCAAATGCTTTAATCGAACCTATCAATTCCTCAACACTTAAAGTTGCAATATCCTTAGTGTTTTCAAGAATTGCAACAATGGGATTATACTTCGCCGTCAAACTAATTAAAATTTTTTTCACAATTCTTTGATTAGTGATATCTTCTCCATATGTTTTCATTTGATTCACCACTTCCATGAGTCTAGAAAAATAGTCTTTCAACAATTCTCCTTCTTTCATTTTCATGTTCTCAAAATCTCTTCTCAAAGATTGAAGTTTGACGGCTCTTACCTTCAAGTTGCCCCGATACTCATTTTGAAGAAGATTCCAAGCATCCTTTGCCTTTGTCTCGTTGATAATTCTCGGAAAAATTGTATCGGTTACTCCTTGTTGAATCATAGAGAGTGCTTTTGCATCTTTTTTCTTGTGCGCCTTCAATTGTTGTTTTTGTCCATCCGTCAAACTTTCTACATCTTCTGGATCGTCAAATCCTTCTTCAATATATTCCCACAAATCATTTGAGATAAGTAGGGTCTTCATCTTTACACACCAAAAATCATAATTGTCACCATCAAACAATGGAATTGAAGATTGTTGGATGCCACCACCTTGATTGCTTGAACTTGCCATCTTCTTTTGCTTCTTCGGGGTTTGTTTTCCCGACTCAAATTGTCACGCCCAGCTTGTTGTTGAACAACCGCGCTCTGATACCACTTTGTTGGCTTGTAATTAGCCAAACTTTTTATTATTAAGGATAAGAATCTAGCGGAAGAAGAGGGGATTAGTGCTCTCTATTAAAATCTCTTCTTTTTTTTTTCACCATTCATTTCACTTGGAAAGATTACATATTTATAGGAGCTTTACTTTCTTCCACAATATTCTAGATATTAACTATTGGACTCACCTTCTAGATTTTTCTCAATAACTCTTGGACTCACTTCCTAGATTTTCTACATTACAATTATTGGACTCACTCTCTAAAATATTCTAGAGAAATGACTACACATAATTCAATACCAAATTTAATATTTTGGCCAAGTCATTAATTTAACAGGGAGGAGGTGATGTATCAAAAGATGGCGAGTAAGGTTCTATGGGAAGTGGAGGAGGAGTGGTAGAAGAAGCAGCGGAAGTAGGAGGTAATTGATAGGGAAAATGGTCTTCGAAAAAGGTGACATCCCGGGACACAAAAATCTGTCTAAGTGTGAGATCAAACAAGCGATAACCCTTTTGACCATGGGAGTACCCAAGAAATATACATCGTCGTGCACGAGGATCAAATTTAGAGGGTTTTTGTGCATGGGTTGATGCAAAACATAAGCAGCCAAAAACACGTAAATGCATGTAATTTGGTGCTGTGTTAAACAACTTGTGATATGGTGTTTTCCCTTGAAGAAGAGGTGTGGGTGTACGGTTAATGAGATAGGCCGAAGTGAGAATGGCATCCCCCAAAATTGTTTAGGCAGGTTGGCTTGAAAAAGGAGGGCTCGTGCAACATTTAACAGGTGTCTGTGTTTGCGTTCAGCAACACCATTTTGTTGTGGTGTGTTGACACAACTGGTTTGGTGAAGGATCCCTTTGAGTTCGTAAAAAGAGACAAGTTTGAACTCGGGACTATTATCACTTCGAATCACATTAACTATTGTGTTGAATTGATTCTCAACCATGTGTATAAATTGAACAAGGAGAGCTTGTGTGTCAGATTTGTGTTTCATCAAGTAAACCCAGGTGCACCGTGTGTAATCATCTACAATGGTGAGGAAATATTTTGCACCTAAGAGGGAAGGAACTTGATAACCACCCCAAATATCAATATGTATTAATTCAAAACATGAACGAGTAGATATAGAACTCAAGGGAAAAGACAATCTGGTTTGTTTAGCCAATGGGCAAATTAAACATTGATTGGAATCACACGATTTATTGTGCACAAATGGAAGTAACGAGGACACTTTAGATGATGGGTGCCCAAGGCGTTGGTGCCAAAAAGGAGAGCTCATGGTGGATATGGTGTTGCAGGATCCCTTCCTTGGTGGTTTGAGATAGTAGAGTCCCTCTCGTTCAATTCCCGTCCCAATCATCTTCCCCGAACGTAGGTCCTGTATGACACAAAATTGTTTGAGAAAAATGGTGATGTAGAGGGAATCATAGGCTAATTTGCTAATAGATATCAAATTTAGCCTAAACAAGGGAACACATAAAACATTGTCAAGGATAAGGTTGGGAGAACCACTTGGCCGACATGGGTTACGGTAGCAAGGGAACCATTTGGTAATTCAACACTATGATTTTCAACACGTTTTGAGGACGTGAGAAACTCAGGACTGCATACGATGTGGTCTGTGGCACCACTGTCCAAAATCCAAATGGTTTTCTTTCCATTACGCATGAAGGAAAATGTTTTACCTGAAAGTTCTTCATGATTGGATGAATTACCCACTTGATTAGCGAAAGAGGATTTGCTCTTGTTCAAAAGCTGAAGAATCTGCTTGCAGTCCTCCGGAGAAAAGGGAAAGTTGGGCATTGTGTCCTTCTTGTCACGACCCGTGACCTGGTTGCCCTTGGAAGGCCGACTTTGGTCAGTTTCAGCCGCTGCCTTTCGTTTGCGGCAGAAGTCGAAAGTGTGTCCCTTCCAACCACAAAATGTACACTTGAGATGAGCACGACAATTCTTGGTGCTATGATTGGTCTTGTTGCATTTGGAGCATCGCTGACCACCATCTTCTGTCTCAGATTCTCGACCCACACCTTTCACTGAAAACACGGCAGCCTCAGGTTGCATGGTGCTGCTTTTTTCGTTTGACACCTCAACTTGTTTCTCATGGCGAAGAACAAGCGCATAAGCTTTGTTAATAGTTGGCAATGGATCCAGCAATAGGGTGTTGCTACGAACCGTAGCATATGAGTCACTTAAACCCATGAGGAACTTCATTGTTTTCTAAGTCTCCACATATGATGTTATTTCATTCCTTGCTTCGCAATGGCACGTCGGGATTGAACATAGGGCATCACGTTCATCCCAAAGGCTTTTGAGTTTGGTGAAATAAGAACTCACCGTCATGTTGGTTTGCACGCAATTGTGAATTTCGTTTTCTATGTGAAACAGTTGAACGATATTCACATGAGAAAACCTTTCTTGCAGGTCAAGCCACATCTGCCGCGCGTCCTTGCAGTGTATGACACTTCCTGAGATGTCTTTTGACATGGAACCGAGCAGCCATGTTTTCACCAGATTATTACATCGGTTCCATTGCTGTAATTCTTCAACCTGCGCATCAGTTGGCTTTGTGATTGTTCCATCGACCAGCCCTAACTTGTTTTTGACCATTAAGGCCATGGTCATGGATTGCACCCATGTGCCATAGTTGTCTTCCACGAGTGGCTGCGGCACAAGGATGGCGCCAGGCTGATCCGAGTGGTGAAGAAAAAGTGGATGGTTAGGGTTTTCCCACTTCTGATGTAAAGTCATGCCTGAAGAGGTTGACTTGTCTGGTTTGTCACCCATGGCTATGGTTGCTAGGGTTTAGATTTCTGTCGTGGTTTGCCCAGATCGATCGCTCTGATACCATACAGAAACGTGATATAGCAGAATGCTTTTCACTTGTATTCACCGAATGCTAGGGTTACAAAATATATAGGAAACAGATACATTCCTGATCCTAATCTAATGCCTACAATCAAGGAAACAGATACATTCCTGATCCTAATCTAATGTCTACAATCAAGGAAACAGATACATTCCTGATCCTAATCTAATGCCTACAATCAAGGAAACCAAACTATAATAGGAAGCAAATAACTAATTACAGATTTACAATATTTACTATAATTAATCTTAGATATCTTCCTTAACAAGTAAAATGGAGATATTAGGAGTTTGGAACCAACTACGCAATGGCTTAAGGGTGGAAGTAGCCATCACATTGCAAATGGGGTTACCACCAAATGGTCAGAAGCTTTTGAAACCAGACAGAATGATATGCTGATTGCTTGGGAACAGGACTTGGCTGAAGAAGAAGAAAACGTGCTATGGTCAAGTTCACAGCCTACCAATAACAATTGAATAAGGTGTACACCAAGGGAGTCCAATCAAAGAGTCTCTCCCCATGGGCGCTGTTCTTGAGGACAGTAACGCAACTACAAGTAACCCTCTGTATCATTTAGAGAACATGAATGGTTGTCACTCATCTGATACCTTGGCCATAGTAGCTCCATAACTCTCATGATCATTAGAATGTAAGCAAAGACTTTCCATTTTTTCTTCTTTTTTTTTTTTTTTTGAGATTTATTTTCTTATACATTCTATGACAATGATTAAGTTCCTTTCGTTTCTCATTACCACTACTTTGTCCAAACAAAAATATAAAGCATGGGTCAAGGTTTTGTCTTCATTGAAACAGTATTGGTTTCTTCTAGGTGTTTGTCAGATTGTATAATCAACACTCGTATTTTCCCTCGAAGTTGATAAACAACTGAGAACTTGCTTTACGAAATCGGCATTCATAGTAGCCTTTCGATCACAGAGAACATAGAGTTCCCACAAGTTAAATTCTGATAAAATTAGCGGCACATATATAGCCCTAAATATCACCATGGTACCACAATAAACCCTGTTGGAAATACTTTAAAAATTAATGGAACCGTTTACCTCAGAATCTGTAACAAGTGAACAGAAATACCACAGAAAGTTGGCCGTTGTTTTGGGTTGAGTCGCGGACTAGGTCGCTCTCTTTAAGACGTTTCGCGGCTCCGCCCTCTCTGTGCAAGCAGTTGCAGCCACGACGTCTCCAGGATAAAACAGCCCAGAATACAGCCTCTGTCTCGATCTTTTTTCTGCACGGGAAAAGACCGGAAATACAAAACACAATCGACCTTTCTTGCTCTATGAATTTCTGAGAATGTTTTTTTTTATATTTTTAATCCTTTTTTTTAAATGGCTGGAGAACAGCACCTTATATAGGCGTGGAGAAAATAATTTTTTCGGAAAGAAAAATCAATCACAGCAATTTGATTGAATCAATTTACCAAAACTGATTTAGCACATGTTTTAAACACGTTTTTTTTCATTGCTGTAACGGTAGGAGAAATTTCTGAATGGTAGGGGAAATCATTTCCAAAAAATGGTTTGATTAATTTTTTGCAAAAACGTGGGCTAACTTCGTATGTGCGCGAGGCTCCAAATTCGGGGATTTGCACCCCCCCTGCGCGCGAGGTTCGCAACGCGCACCCGGTTAACTGGTTTCCGGATCGATTTTCACAAATTGGCTTGGACCTTGGCCCAACCCGTGTGCGCGCGAGGCCTCTCTTGGGCCTAGCTCATCAATGGTCCATGGAGCCTCCACACTTATAAAGAATACAAATGTGTTCTAGCTAGCCAATGTGGGACAAGTGATTTTGAAGAACTCTTTTGAAAAATACACAACCCCAACAATCCCCCACTTGTATTTTTTAAAAAAATATCTTCATCGAGCAAGAAAGTATAGAGCAATGCGTAAGTAATGGTGTCTACCGACTTGAACCATTACATAGTGTAAGTGCTTCAGAAAAATACTAGAGTGACTTGTGGTCTTGAACTCTATGGCTGAATGCACCACACGCACAACTCCACTTTGTGTAATGTTCTTAAGCCAGCACTTACGGCCATGTGCTTATATCCCGGTTTCATGAATGACCTAGAGAATTTGCCCCAATTCTCCCGAGGAGCGGCCACACTCCAACATTCATATAGGTGAGTCTATCAAGAGTACTCCTGTAGTCTAGGTACTCCACTCCACATAGAGCTATAGAACTCATTAAGTGTTATAAAATAACACAACCTTTTCACGCTACAGGATGTCATGCTTCTTAGGGATTGAATTAATTTTTTAATTTAGCATGATTCTCAACATATCACCCATGTGACTCGTTTTTCCCTTTTGAACCTATTTCTTGGGATCTCCAGTCTATAGGTTGGGTATCCATCACAAGTGACTCATTTCTCAATGGGCCTTAGTCCAATCCCTTTCGAGGTGTACCACACCTTTTCCCGAGCCAGTCCTTTCGTCAAAGGATCAGCGAGGTTCTCTTCCGTCCGGACATAGTCCACTCTAACGGCACCAGTAGTGAGGAGCTCTCTCACTGTACTGTGCTTACGACGTATTTGTCGTCTCTTGCCGTTATAATAACGGTTCTGAACTTTTGCAATAGCCGCGGTACTATCGCAATGGATTAAGATCGCCGGTATCGGTCTCTCCCATAGAGGAATTTCTGACAGAAGGTTTCTCAACCAACCTGCCTCTTCACTAGCAGTAGCTAGTGCTATCAACTCTGACTCCATCGTAGATTGTGCCAATATTGTCTGTTTCTTGGATTTCCAAGAAACTGCACCACCAGCAATATTGAACACATATCCACTAGTTGCCTTGGAGTCATCCGAGAGGGTATTCCAGTCAGCATCACTATATCCCTCCAAAACTGCGGGATATTTGGAGTAATGCAACCCAAGGTTCATGGTTCTTTTGAGATACCGCATTACCCTCTCAATAGCGTGCCAATGCTCCATACTAGGTCGGCTAGTAAACCTGCATAATACACCCACAGCATATGCAATATCTGGTCTAGTACAGTCAGTAGCATAACGAAGACTACCAATGATACTTGCATATTCAGATTGTCTAACACTATCACCAGTGTTCTTAAATAATTTCACAGTAGGATCAAAAGGGGTGCAAACAGGTTTACAATCAAAATAATTATACTTCTTCAAAATTTTCTCAATGTAGTGGGTCTGATCAAGTGAGATGCCATTATCTGACCTAGTAATTTTGATACCCAAAATAACATCAGCTTCTCCTAAGTCTTTCATGTCAAAATTCTTACTAAGCAAAGATTTGGTTTCATTCACAACAGATAAGCTAGAACCAAATATAAGCAAGTCATCAACATATAAACATATCAAAGTGCATACTGAATTGTCAAACTTGAAGTATATGCACTTATCACTTTCGTTAACCTTAAAACCATTCGAAATGACAAGATTATCAAATTTTTCATGCCATTGCTTAGGAGCTTGTTTAAGCCCATAAAGAGATTTAACTAATTTACACACTTTTCGTTCCTGTCCGTGGACAACAAACCTCTCAGGTTGATCCATATAAATCTCTTCTTCTAAGTCACCATTTAAGAAAGCAGTTTTAACATCCATTTGATGTACCACTAAATTATGGATAGCAGCTATGGCAATCAATACTCGGATAGAGGTAGTCCGTGTCACAGGAGAATAAGTGTCAAAGAAATCAATATTCTCCCTTTGCCTATATCCCTTAGCTACTAGTCTAGCTTTGAATTTATCTATCGTACCATCAGGCTTTAACTTCCTTTTAAGAACCCACTTACAACCAATTGTCTTACAACCTGGTGGTAAGTCCACTAGTTTCCATGTTCTATTGGTTTCTAGCGAGTCCATCTCATCATTAATGGCTTCTTGCCAAAAAACAGCATCTGGGGAAGACAAGGCTTCCTGAAGTGTAGTGGGGTCCTCTCCTAAAGAGAATGCGAAATCAGGACCAAAGTCCTTCGAGACGCGAGCCCTCTTGCTCCTTCTCGGTTCAATATCTGTGTCCCTAGAGTTCACGTTTCTAGGTTCTTCTAATCTAGGTGTACTACTACTAGATTCAGTGCCCCCACTATTTCTAGATTTAAAAGGAAACTTATCTTCATAAAAGTCAGCATCAATAGATTCTATAATCACCTTATTGTTGATATCGAAGAATCTATAAGCCTTACTGTTTACAGCATAACCAATAAAAACACATTCATAAGCTCTACTAGCCAGTTTTGATCTTTTAGGGTCAGGAATGCGTACATAAGCTAAACAGCCCCAAACTTTAAAATAAGAAACATTGGGCTTCTTGTTTCTCCATAATTCATAAGGTGAAATCAAAGATTTAGAATTAGGGATTCTATTCAAAACATAACATACAGTCAAAAGAATTTCACCCCACCAATGTGAAGCTGCACTCGAACTAAGCATAATGGCAACTACAAGTTCACACAAAGTTGTATTCTTACGCTCTGCCTTTCCATTCATTTCAGGTGAGTAAGGGGCAGTTTTCTCATGAATAATGCCAGTAGAATTATAGAAAGCAATAAAATCATTCGAATCATATTCGGTTCCTCTATCACTACGGAGTCTCTTAATCTTTCTATTAAACTGATTCTCAACTTCAGTTAGAAAGATTTTAAACATGTCAAAAGCCTCACTTTTATGCTTCATCAAATAAACGGAGGTGTAATTTGAATGGTCGTCAATAAAGGTAATAAAATATCGTTGTGCATTTCTAGTGAGGACTCCATCTAGTTCACAGATATCAGTGTGCACCAAATCAAGCAATTCTGATTCCTTAGAAATTGATTTATGCGGTTTCTTAGTGATTTTGGCCTGACTACATGATTCACATTTCTCAAAATCATTTAAGGAAATGTTGGGAATAAAACCTAAGTTACTCATGTTCTTAATCAATTTCTTGTTTACGTGACAAAGTCTAGCATGCCAAACATTCACAGAGCAAACCATATAAGAGGAAGCAGTAATTTTATTCATTTCAACATTAAGCTTAAACATTCCATCAGTTGCATAACCTTTACCGACAAAACCTCCATTTTTGGTGAGCGTATACTGATCCGCTCCAAGTGTCTGAGTAAAGCCAGCCTTGTTGAGGAGGTAACCAGACACAAGATTCTTTCTAATCTCTGGAGTATGCAGGACTTCTTTCAGAGTGACAGTCCTTCCAGAGGTGAACTTGATATCAATTTCACCAACACCAAGAACCTTAGTGGTGTGGGAGTCACCTAACAGCACTTTCTTATCATCAATTTCAGAATAATTCTTGAACAAGGAACGATCATAACAGACATGGCGGGAAGCGCCAGTGTCTATCCACCACCCTTCTGAACCACTTATCAGATTGATTTCTGATATCATTGCCACGAGTGGTTCATCATTCACCATGTTCGCCTGGGGACCAGTGCGACGCCTGGCGTTCTTGCAATTTCTTGCCATGTGACCAGGCTTGTTACAATTGTAACACACAAATTGGACAGAGTTCGTGTTTCGAGCCTGGCCACCCGAAGGGGGTTGGTTCCTGTTCTGATAGGGCTTCACATTCTGAGTCTTGCGGTTCTGGTTTGGTTTCATGATCTTCCCTTTCGGCTTGAGCACGGCCGAACTCTGATTCCTTTTGTTAGCAACAAAAAGAATCTCATCTTTCTGATCTTGTTTCCGTGCCTCCTCCTCAACTCGAAGACGGGCAATCAAACTCTCCATCGAAAACTCCTTTGTTTTGTGGCGGAGATCCTTCTTGAAATCTTTCCATCCTGTAGGAAGTTTGTCGATGAGGACTGCAACCTGAAACTGTTCATCAATAGTCATACCTTCAGACAAAATTTCATGAGTAATTTTTTGTAACTCATGGGATTGGGTCACCACAGATCTTTCATCGACCATCTGAAATTTCAGATATCGACTCACAGCATATTTCTTAGATCCAGCCTCCTCAGTATCATATTTTTTCTGTAGTGCATCCCAAACATCTTTGGCGGTATCAAAAGTTGAATAGTAATCATAAAGGTCATCAGACAGGGCATTTAGGATATAGTTTTTGCACATAAAATCATCATCGGTCCAATCTTTAATTTCTCGACGATTTTGGTCAGTAGATGGATTAACAACAGCGGGTTTAGTAGAAGAACAGCAGGAGGCCAATTTCTGGGTAGTGAGGTAAAAGAACAACTTTTGTTTCCACCGTTTATAGTGCAAGCCCTCAAATCGAAATGGCTTGTTGATATCGGTGGGAGCAAAAGCAGATTTGTTCTCGAGTTCCATTGCAGATAAAAACGTCTTAAAATTGTTGGAAATACTTTAAAAATTAATGGAACCGTTTACCTCAGAATCTGTAACAAGTGAACAGAAATACCACAGAAAGTTGGCCGTTGTTTTGGGTTGAGTCGCGGACTAGGTCGCTCTCTTTAAGACGTTTCGCGGCTCCGCCCTCTCTGTGCAAGCAGTTGCAGCCACGACGTCTCCAGGATAAAACAGCCCAGAATACAGCCTCTGTCTCGATCTTTTTTCTGCACGGGAAAAGACCGGAAATACAAAACACAATCGACCTTTCTTGCTCTATGAATTTCTGAGAATGTTTTTTTTTATATTTTTAATCCTTTTTTTTTAAATGGCTGGAGAACAGCACCTTATATAGGCGTGGAGAAAATAATTTTTTCGGAAAGAAAAATCAATCACAGCAATTTGATTGAATCAATTTACCAAAACTGATTTAGCACATGTTTTAAACACGTTTTTTTTCATTGCTGTAACGGTAGGAGAAATTTCTGAATGGTAGGGGAAATCATTTCCAAAAAATGGTTTGATTAATTTTTTGCAAAAACGTGGGCTAACTTCGTATGTGCGCGAGGCTCCAAATTCGGGGATTTGCACCCCCCCCTGCGCGCGAGGTTCGCAACGCGCACCCGGTTAACTGGTTTCCGGATCGATTTTCACAAATTGGCTTGGACCTTGGCCCAACCCGTGTGCGCGCGAGGCCTCTCTTGGGCCTAGCTCATCAATGGTCCATGGAGCCTCCACACTTATAAAGAATACAAATGTGTTCTAGCTAGCCAATGTGGGACAAGTGATTTTGAAGAACTCTTTTGAAAAATACACAACCCCAACAAACCCCGAATAAGAGGAAATTCAAAATACACGAAGGTAAGCTTGGATAGCCTTTTGACAGTATAGTTCACCGAGAATAGCTCAAATTTAGTTGTGAAGGTTACTTCAGTATCAAGTTTGAGAGCATTATTCTGATGGATTCAAAATGACTATTTACTGTTAGTAATCTATTATAATCAACGGGTATCTGTAATCTTAACGTGGGGAGATTAGTAAGTATTTAATAACTTGGAGCTCGAAATATAAATTGAGATAAGGACGGGAGTGCAATTATAATTCTTTAGTGGTGTGAATTATAATTTGTGAAATAAGAAATATAGTCTTGGTAGGATTAGGGTTTCTTATTTTACACAAGGAGCCCATAATTATTTCTCCTGAGGTCCCTGCCCTAGCCCTATAAATATACCGCTTCGTTCTCTAGGTCAGACTGGATTACGTAATTGAGAGACTTGAACACGTTTGAGAGACTCGAATACGTGGGTCTGAGAGAGAACAAGACGATCTCGTTTGATCCCACAATCGGCACGAGAATCGAGGTATAAGGGAATACGGCAGAAGATCTTTAGGCTTACAGCAGACGGCTGTAACAAGTTCTACCAGCGATCGTTGTTTTGTAGGAGTCGAGGTAAAACCCTTATTCCGCCTTGTAGGGTTTTTCGATTTGTTAACGTTTAATCTGTACACATATTGCTGGGTTCTGGGAATGGATTCCCAACAGTGGTATCAGAGCAGGCTGTAATCATGCGTATAGATTAAACAGACCATGTTGTCCGGAGTCTGTAGAGGGTCGATCGTATGAACTGTGCTAACTTTTGTTTTGCAGAGTTCTAGAATATGCTAACCCTTATTTTGCAGGAAATCTTATCCCACTATTATGGTCACGCATGAATGTTTGTGTGATTGGATCCCATGTTTAATTTTAACGTGGTTACTGCTTTTATCTTGGGTACCACGAGTATTTTTCGTGGTTGTAATATAAGAGTAGTTTGTGAACTCCGGTATGTGGGAGGCATATGATTTTGTATAAAAACACAGTTTTTGAAGGCGTGGATGCATCTTTTGATGAAGAAATGGCGTCTGGCGGACAAACTTTTACTTGGTGGGCAAGACGTAGCTGCGAACTTGGCTGTTTTTTTGGAAACAGAATCTGACCATAATAGTTGGGATTCATGTTTATCATGTTTCTTACAGAATCGGACCATAATAGTTGGGATTCATGTTTATCAGAATCTGACCATAATAGTTGGGATTCATGTTTATCATGAATCTGACCATAATAGTTGGGATTCATGTTTATCATGTTTCTTTATTTATGTTTATATTTGTTTCCATAAGTGTTTGCATATGTGATAGTTTACCATTTTAGGACAACATGGTAATAATAGGCTTTTGACCTAGATCACTATTTTTTGTAAACACATATATTTTGATAACCCTCACAAAATTTTAAATAACTAAGTGGGAGAAGGAGTTTATTTTTGAATAAATCCTACGGTTTCCATTACTAGTTTGTAGGTGATATAATTAATTTTGTGTGATGGTTTTAGAACTTTCCTCCCTATCGGACAAAATTGATTATGGCATCATCGGTACAAACTTCCTTGAGTGATAGTTTTAAGATAATTGTTGAGTGGGCCACTTCTCCATCTGAGGTGGTTCATAACGGAACAATGGGTCTAAAAGCTAGGAAATGGTGTACACTTAGCTATAAATAAAAGTATCCCCTCTATCTGGGTCACTGCTATTATTTATAGAACCAAAGCTATATTGGCTATTTAATTTTACCTGGCACGGTTTGGTGTCTAGATGGTAGAAATTGAAAGGTTGTGCCTATCTACACGAATGATGGAGAGTAGAGGACCTTCCATCGAGGCATGCTCTTCGCGGTGTGTAGGGTTGCCAATATTTTTCTTTTCAAAATGTGGTTGAGGGAACCAATATTGAATTGAAATTCAAATTTTGTATTGCCCATCATAATTCTTGTTATTATGTGATTCTCAGATTCAAAAATGGCATCTTTCAATCCACTTGCTGTTATTCTCAAAGAAAACAAACTTACTGGCGAAAATTATATTGACTGGAAAAGAAACTTGGACATTGTCTTAACTGCTGAGGGGCACAAGTTTGTGCTAAGTCAAGAGTGCCCTCCACAACTCTCTGAAAATGCCACTGAAGAGGAAGCAAAGCCTTTCAAGCAGTGGAAGAAGGCTGATGAGATGGCGCGGTGTTATATTCTGGCATCTATGTCGAATATATTGCAACATCAGCATCAGTCTATGGAAACTGCGTACGATATGATACTGAACCTCAGAGAAATGTTTGGGGAACAGAATCGTGCAGCAAGGCTAGTTGCTTTTAATGAATTGATGAATATCACCCATGTTGAAGGGACCCCAATTAGAGATCATGTTCTAAAGATGATGGCTCTTTTGAATGAACTAGAGATGTTAGGAGCTGAAATTGATGGGGAAACCCAGGTCGATTTTGTTCTTAACTCACTGAAATCTGAGAGTTTTAAGCAATTCCGCGTAAATTATTCTATGAACAAAATGCATTTATCTTTGTCGGAATTGCTTAAGGAACTCCATGCTACTGAGGGTCTTTTGGGTGTGAAGAAATCATCTGTGTTAGTGACTGAGAAGGCTTCTAGTTCTAAGCCGAAAGGTAAGAAGAAGCAGAACAAGTCTCATAAGAAGGTTGTGGGGGCAGTTTTAGTGCCTCGCGATGGAGTGAAAAAGCCTAAGGGCAAGTGTTTTCAATGCAACCAGAAAGGGCACTGGAAGAAGGATTGTCCGGTTTTTCTCAATAAAGTGAACAAAGGAGGTAAATCTTTTTCGCTAATAGTTGAATCATGTTTAGCGGTGTTATCTACCAGTACCTGGTGTGTAGATACAGGTGCCACTAATCATGTTTGCAATTCATTGCAGGGGTTCCAGGAAACCAGAAAACTAAGTGATAAGGAGATTTGCTTACATATGGGAAATGCTACCACAGTAGCAGCAGTTGCAGTAGGAAACGTTTTTCTTAATTTTAGTAATAATAGGAGTTTAATTTTAAGAGATTGTCTTTATGTTCCCAGTATTAGAAGAAACTTGGTTTCAGTTTCTAAATTGTTTAAGGATGGATATTCAGTTTATTTTAGTAACTCTGTAGTTATTAAGTTAAATAAACATTTTGTCTGTTCTGGTTCATTGGTGGATGATCTCTATATTATTAATCCTATGTTTCCTACAGTGCAACTGAATGAATTGAATAACACTAATAATTTACCTTGTAAGAGAAAGGAGCCTTCTAAGTTGAACCAAACGTATCTTTGGCACTTACGTCTTGGCCATATTAATCTGAATAGGATTTCTAGACTGGTTAGAGATGGACCTTTAGGTTCATTGCAAGTAGAGGAACTTCCAGTCTGTGAATCATGTTTAGAAGGTAAGATGACCAAGAGGCCATTTTCAGCTAAGGGATATAGAGCCAAAGAATCGTTGGAATTGGTTCATTCTGATGTGTGTGGTCCTATGAATGTCCAAGCTAGAGGTGGTTTTGAGTATTTCATTACTTTTATTGATGATTACTCAAGGTATGGATACATTTATTTGATGCGCCGTAAGTCCGAATGCTTTGAGAAATTCAAGGAGTATAAGGCAGAAACGGAGAAGCGTCTAGGTAAATGTCTCAAGACATTACGATCTGATCGTGGTGGCGAATACCTCTTGGGAGAATTTAAGGATTACTTATCGGCTGAAGGGATTGTATCCCAGTTGTCAGCACCAGGTATGCCACAACAAAATAGTGTAGCAGAAAGAAGGAATAGGACTCTTATGGATATGGTGAGGTCAATGATGAGTTATTCTGATTTACCAATTTCGTTTTGGGGACATGCACTAGAAACGGCTGCATATATTCTTAACTTGGTGCCATCTAAGTCAGTACCGTCTACACCCACAGAATTGTGGACTGGGCGTCAACCCAGTCTACGGCATGTTCGGATTTGGGGTAGTCCAGCACATGTGTTGAAGGGGAACGCAGATAAATTGGAATCAAGGACAGAAGTTTGCTTGTTTGTGGGGTACCCTAGAGGAACGAAAGGTGGTTTATTTTATAGTCCTAAAGATCAGAAGGTTTTTGTTAGTACAAATGCTCGATTCTTAGAGGAGGACTATGTAATAGATCACAAACCCAAAAGTAAGATTGTTCTAGAGGAATTGAGAGGAGAGGGACAGACACAATCTTTTATACCACCAGTAGTACGTGAAGAAACACCTCAAGAGACATTTATTGATGCACCTATTGACACACCTGAACCTCGTCGTAGTGGGAGGGTTATTGTACGACCCGCTCGGTATACGTTATTGGGAGAATATTATGATATGATCCCTGACGAGCAAAATGCTGAACCCTGTAACTACAATGAGGCATTACAAGGTAAAGATGCAGAACTTTGGCAAAAGGCTATGCAGTCAGAGATGGAGTCCATGTACTCAAATCAAGTTTGGGATCTTGTAGAACCACTCGATGGGATTAAACCCATCGGATGCAAGTGGATCTACAAAAAGAAGAGAGGAGTGGACGGGAAGGTGCATACCTTCAAAGCTAGGCTTGTTGCGAAAGGGTATACTCAAAAAGAAGGGATCGATTATGAGGAGACTTTTTCGCCAGTAGCCATGCTTAAATCCATTCGGATTCTCTTATCCATTGCAGCTCATCTTGATTATGAGATTTGGCAAATGGATGTCAAGACTGCGTTCCTTAATGGAAATCTGGAAGAGTGTATCTATATGGTGCAACCAGATGGTTTCATATCAAAAGGTCAAGAGCACATGTTGTGCAAGCTTAAGAGGTCCTTATATGGGCTTAAGCAGGCATCTAGGTCTTGGAACATCCGTTTTGATCAAGCAATCAAGTCTTTTGGTTTTGATCAATGTCCGGATGAGTCTTGCGTGTATAAGAGGCGCAGCGGCAAAGTGGTGGTGTTTCTAGTGCTATATGTTGATGACATTCTGCTCATCGGAAATGATGTGGAAGAGTTGTCTGCAGTGAAAGTGTGGTTGTCCAGCCAATTCGAAATGAAGGACTTGGGAGAAGCTAGTCACATCCTTGGGATTAAGCTTATGCGAGATCGCAAGCGTAGGATGTTGGGTTTATCACAAGCTTCTTACATCGATACGATCCTTGCTCGTTTTTGCATGCAAGATTCCAAGAAAGGATTTCTTCCTTTTAGACATGGAATCAGTCTGTCTAAGGATCAGTGTCCCAAGACAACTGATGAGATGGAAAAGATGAAGGCAGTTCCTTATGCTTCAGCAGTAGGAAGCCTCATGTATGCTATGCTATGTACTAGACCTGATATTTGTTTTGCGGTTGGCATGGTCAGCAGATATCAGTCTAATCCTGGACAAGAGCATTGGACTGCGGTGAAACATATAATCAAGTATCTGAAAAAAACTAGAGATTATATGTTGGTGTACCAGTCAGTTAGTCTTGTACCGTGTGGGTACACAGACTCAGACTTTATGTCAGATAAGGATTCCAGAAAGTCTACCTCAGGATATGTGTTTACCCTAGGAGGAGGAGCCATTAGTTGGAGGAGTGTCAAGCAATCATGCATTGCTGATTCCACCATGGAGGCAGAGTATGTGGCAGCGTCTGAAGCAGCCAAGGAGGCCGTTTGGCTCAGGAACTTCTTGATGGATCTAGAAGTGATTCCTTCATTGCAATCAGCCATTACGCTCTATTGTGACAATAGTGGTGCAGTTGCTAATTCAAAGGAGCCAAGGGCTCATAAGAAGGGTAAACACATTGAGCGTAAGTATCATTTGATTCGAGAGATCGTACAAAGAGGTGATGTTACTGTGACTAAGATTGCATCGGCAAACAACCTGACAGATCCATTTACGAAGAGCTTACAAGCCAAGATTTTTGATAATCACGTAGAAGGAATGGGAGTCAGATGTGTGGCCACATGGATGTGAGTCTCAGTGGGAGTTTGTTAGAGAACATGTGAAACATTATGGTTTTATGTAATGGATTAATATTATTAATCAGTTTTATCCATTTTGATGAGAATCTTCTATGGGCAATAGTTGCATGATATTATTTTATGTTGTGCATGTGTGTCTTTTATTCTACATAGTAGATGATCCAGTGTGTAGAGTGCAACTTACACACAGAAGATTGGATCATCGGTTCTTGTGGAATATAAGTTATGGTTCACAGTCTTAAATGGAATTTGACACACCATTGGTAGGACTGTAGCATAATGTTTTAGTGGGTCTATCTTGATCACGGGGAATGGTATTAATTTTAATACTACTTCCAACTCATTGTGCTAGTACACTTTGTGTGTATTGAACGGGACCATTTTTGAGGTAATTATCTTTATACTGACTTTATAAGATGATTAGAACCTCATGGTTATTATGAATACTTGTGCTCTTAATCCAAAGATAATTAATAGATATATACATATAATGTTGTTGACTTTGACTCATTTAAAAGTGAGATCCTCTTTGGGGTCAATATTCTTGATAAATTGGGTCACGATATTATATGCAAGACATGTATCGATATTAATTATTAATGGAATCCACATCCCAGTAGGGAATGATGATAACCCCTTGAGTAAGCTTATAAGTTTCGATGATGTCAAACCCTGCAGGTGGATATTTGTATCCGACATATCGAATAAGTTAAGCAGATAGTCTCAAGGCATTTAAAGATGTTGATTAAGTGGGAGATTGTTAGTAATCTATTATAATCAACGGGTATCTGTAATCTTAACGTGGGGAGATTAGTAAGTATTTAATAACTTGGAGCTCGAAATATAAATTGAGATAAGGACGGGAGTGCAATTATAATTCTTTAGTGGTGTGAATTATAATTTGTGAAATAAGAAATATAGTCTTGGTAGGATTAGGGTTTCTTATTTTACACAAGGAGCCCATAATTATTTCTCCTGAGGTCCCTGCCCTAGCCCTATAAATATACCGCTTCGTTCTCTAGGTCAGACTGGATTACGTAATTGAGAGACTTGAACACGTTTGAGAGACTCGAATACGTGGGTCTGAGAGAGAACAAGACGATCTCGTTTGATCCCACAATCGGCACGAGAATCGAGGTATAAGGGAATACGGCAGAAGATCTTTAGGCTTACAGCAGACGGCTGTAACAAGTTCTACCAGCGATCGTTGTTTTGTAGGAGTCGAGGTAAAACCCTTATTCCGCCTTGTAGGGTTTTTCGATTTGTTAACGTTTAATCTGTACGCATATTGCTGGGTTCTGGGAATGGATTCCCAACATTTACTACGAGTGATTTTAAGTTCTTGTGGTTATATGAGGATCCCAATAAAATACATACATCAGTTGTACCTCTAATCCATCTTCCACCCCCAGTTTCACAATCTGCCTGTAGCTAAACCTCCTATATTTTATTGAACTGAAATTGAAACCCCCTCACAGAAGATCCAAAGCTCTCCAAACAGAACCTGAAAGAGATTGAGCAATGCCTCGCTTAAAAAGGAACAGATACCTGCTTTTGACTTCGACTTGAGGGCTGCTGTCTTTGGCTGGATCTTCAGTCACTCCAAGTGTATCCAAACCAGAACGAATACCATGAAACCCGTCCGACCTAGAGAGAGAAAGACTTGAAGTTCTGTGAGAAAGCAAGAATTTCCATGACTGATGGGATAGACCGAGAGGGGTTTCCGCTGAGAGCTTCTTTCTAATTCTTTGCGGGTACAAAGCAGGGAACTCGAATTTGGATAGGGGAAATGTTGAAGAACTCGTGCTCGCCATATTCATATACCCAAATATGAATAGAGAGAGAGAGAGAGAGAGAAGAATACTGGTGTGTGGGACGGAGGGAGTGAGAGGCGAGAGGAAGAGAGGATTGGGGCCACAGAAGGCGCCAAAAGAATTTGGAGGGAAAGATTTTGCCACGTCCCCAACTCTGCATCGTTTTTTAAATTGACTCTCTTTGGAAACAAAAATGTTACACACACTCTTTTAACACACCTTTTTTACACAACACCCAAAACGACGTCGTTTTGGGTGTGGACCAAATAAAAAAAAAAAAACAGCAAACCCAGACTTCAATGTCTTCCCCCGCACGAACCAGAATACCTCCACCCCCACCCCCACCCCCACCCCCACCCCCACTCCCACCTCCACCGTCCCACCTCCACCTCGACAACTGACGGCCACTGCCATCATCTCCGTTCGCCGACGACCACCACCATCGTCGTTCGCCGACAAGCTTCGAAGACGGGTCTGATGGTGCGCTCGAGGCCGCGAACGGATAGGTCTCTCTCTCTCTCTCTCTCTCTCTCTGGTCTCTGGTCTCTGGTCTCTGGGGTTCCAATTTCAAGAACCCTAATTCGAATTTCAGGAACCCTAATTAGAAAATTTAGGGCAAGCAAGTTATTCTTGAAATTGAGAGAGAGAGAGAGAGAGAGAGAGAGCTATCCGTTCGCGGCCTCGAGCGCACCATCAGACCCGTCTTCGAAGCTTGTCGGCGAACGACGATGGTGGTGGTCGTCGGCGAACGGAGATGATGGCAATGGCCGTCGGTTGTCGAGGTGGAGGTGGGACGGTGGGGTGGGACGGTGGAGGTGGGGGTGGGGGTGGGGGTGGGGGTAGTCTGGTTCGTGCGGGGGAAGACATTGAAGTCTGTGTTTGCTTTTTTTTTTTTTATTTGGTCCACACCCAAAACGACGTCGTTTTGGGTGTTGTGTAAAAAGGGTGTGTTAAAAGGGTGTGTGTGTGTAGCATTTTTGCTCTGCAAAAGCCCACGAATGAAAAAAAATGCAAATGAGGGCCATTTTTTCGATTAAGAAACAAGAAAGAAAGAAGAAACGAACAACACTATTATGCATGTATAAACTCTAGAATCTTTAATTTTGCTTGAATGTAAATTTTTTTTTCTAATTAAATTTTAACGATTCGAATTGTTTAATATATTTAAAATATATTTTAATAGTATACATAGTGGTTACTATATATACACAAACATTATCTCTTTCAAGTCTATCGTCACCTTCTTTCCACTGTTTACCCCATCTACTGCGCCACCTCCACCTTTATCTCTGCAAATTCATCCCCTTCCTCCTATCCCATCAATCCTCCCTTCTATCTCCCTCAACCTTCCATGTACAAACCTTCATCCCTTGCTTCACCTCCCATGGTCATCCATCCTCATTGATTCCTTCACAATTATTGATCCTCCTCCCTCATTCTCTCTATAAATACTACCCTCCCTTCCTCTTCTTCTCCACACCTTCAACTTCAATTGAGATTGATAGAGAGAGGTACCAGTGTTAGAGAGAAAAATCAAAGGAAGCATTAGAAACCCAAAAGTTCAAAGTGAACCTATGCTCAACCAATTCTAATCAAATCCTCGTTCAAATCCTCAATTCGAAGTAAGTTCCTTCCCCTAATTCCTTAACTGGTGTTTTGAGCTGTCTTGAGAAACTCCATGGAGCATCAATGGAGGAAAACTCAAGGTAGAGTATGACTGTGCAGGCTAGTCGATCGGCTCAAGGACTGAGCAAACAGTCAACTGGTGGCGATTTTGAAAAGTATACCTTAGATACTTTGTATTTGATAACTATAGTTTGACCCTTTTACTCCAATTATCATCAATATTAGTTTGACTCTGAATTATGTAAAACCACACTGATCCCCGTTTCATATAAATGAGACTTTTACCCTATGCCATGACTACCAAGTTCAACATAAATTATTATCTTGATTTACGTGCTCGATGTTAATTGTTAGAATGCTAAACTAGGAAATATGAGCATCATTTTGACCTAGATATTCCTCGAGTCTACAGCTTGGCACTTAATATAAACGCATGTTAAGAAGAAACTGAGGAGCATTCCCTCGTAGATTCGTATAACAGAAGAAGAGTACACGTGCTAGCGCAAAACGTAGTGGTGCATGAAAAGTTGATGCAATATATGTGATGTATTATTATCATCATTGTTGTTTTGATGGGTTTATAAAATAAATGGATATTGGTAGATTTATTTCAAACTTGGGGTACTCCCTTGATACACCCGAACGATGAAGCATGATAGTTTCAAGAGACTTGAACATTGTGGTTATCAGCCCCTTGATTATGGCTTGTATCTGAGATGTCTTGAGTCTTGTTAAGACTTGAGCCAACTTAATATCTTGAGTCGTGTTATGTCTTGAGTTATGATATGTTCTAAAGTCCTATCGTTTTTGCTTTCATAAAGTCTAGTTGTAGCAGAAGTAGAGTTTATGATATATTTTAGTAGTCAGACATGATGCTTGGGAAACATAATGATTGGGAATAACAGTGATTGGTTCCATCATGCATATGGGAGATGATGATAGAGTTATCGTGATGTTACAATTATCGCAAACGTCAAGTGAACGTTGTTAGCGCCCTAATCGTTGTTATGAAGAGCTCTAATATGCTTGATGATTCAAGGACGTGGTAATTAGCATGCTCACTTGATGTTTTATGAATGATAATTAGCACGGTTAGAATGGTTTTGGGAACATGATTCGTTTGATAATGACTTTGGATTTTATTCTGGACTTAGATTATGACTCGACATGGTACTTGACTATTTAAATTTGCACTTCTGTGTTATTGTTTTCTTTAAATTGCACATGTCATACCTATCGTATGTATGTATTGAGGCTAAGGGTAGGATAGCTTATTGAGCCTCATCGCTCATGGTGCTACATTATATCCCTGACATTACACGCCACGTACTGAAGATCCGAACTACTTGGCCGACAACAATTCCATGGTTTACCTAGATTAGAGCTCTGTACTTTCTTTTTAAAAGTATTTTAAGTTGTAAACCACTTTTGTAGAAGACTTTACTTTCGTATTTAAATACTTGTATCTCAAACTTGTATTGTTGATCGTTTTGGAATGAAATGACAACAAAAGGATTTTGGTTATTCTTTTATTAACGCCTTTTACATGTTATAGTAATATTAGAGCTTAGATTCACCACCTCTCGGCCTTGACTTATTGGGTAGCATCAAGTCTGAGAGCGCAACTTGGGCAGAATCATATTTATTGCCATCTCTCTTTTCATCAAAATTATCAATTTTACTACATATTATGGAAATACTTATTTAAGTTAATACTTATAGTATAGGATGTCTCTGTCACGTCATTGGAGCTTAGGTTCGACTCATGGGGCGGCTATTGCGAAAGGGGTAAGCAACTCATACCTAGAGACCCTAATCATTTGAGCACCAACTAAAGTATGGAATCAAGAAAGCCATCATTCATGCCATCAAGAAAGTCGAAAAAGACTTTGCTTTCTACTCCACCCTCGAAAGTGAATGTTGGTGCAATACTGATTGCAGAATTTATACTGAGAGTACAACTGCACCAATTGGAGCAAGATGAGTCGGCCTATGCCCATTTACAGATGAGAGCTGTAACATAATCATACGTTCCTTGTTGGCCGTGCTCAGCTGAGAGTATAGGATCACACTTCCCTGACCTAGCTACATAACTAGACTCATTAGTACATATTCTTGTCCTACCCCCACCAGTTAGCCCGATATTCATTGACCTCATCACAGATTCATAAGAAAACTTGGAAGATGAGAACCCATATGAATTTGGTACTCAACAATCATAGGATGGAAGAACACTTTACACTTTTTTAATACGAGCATACAATGATAGATTTGTTTCTGTGCTAGTAGCAGGTTTATGAAAACACGCAACTCATTTACTACCTTAGCATGTCACTGCTAATGTAACTTGTTGCCCACCTATCTAATGGAATTTTAAGGTTTCAATATTTTGTGTCCATTTGAGCTTCAGTCTTGTGGGCTTGGTCAATTTTACTAAGTGACCTAGTACTAGAAAACTCTGACACCTGGTACGCTATAACTAAGATGATTAACGAAAACGCACGGTGCTTATAACGTAAGGACTAGAACCATGACTACTAGAACAAAAATGATGTTGCTTGCTTGACTGACTGGGTAAATAAAAATAAGACTAAAAACACGTCCCAAGCGCAGGACTTAAATGTCAGTGCAGCAAGATAATCCGGAAGTACCGAAGTCGAACCACAGAGACGACCGACGGTGATAGACTCAAACCTAGTGAAATCTAGTTTAGCACGGCTCTAGGTAGCCACCCTTTGTTTGGATTTGATTAATTTAACGAACTAAATTAATTGAGTTTACTTATGAAAATAAAGGAGAGCACAGCCGCGGGGGATCGACATCCGCGATTAACCTATTTAATATTCACTCGGGCCACAAGTAGAAGTTTTAATTGATTTTCAGATTTTAAGAAAATGGATTCTAACAAATGCACACCGCTTGTTACCGGTCCCGTGCTTATTTGGAATCCGACAATGCTTGGGTTTTTTGTTTGTTAGAAAAGCTTTCCCATTACCTAAAATTGCTTTGAAAACGATTAGTTCAACCCGAGGTAGATACTATTTAGATTAATCACGGATTTCCACCCCACAGCCGCGCTCTAATAGATTACTCACTCATAGTTAAATAAAACGCAAAAATCTGAGTTAACCTAGATCTAGACATAATCAGGTAATAAAAAGAAATTGAAAGAATATTGATGGAATATATTACCGAAACCTTGCAAGAACGAATGTGAGGAAAACACCACGCGTAGAATGATGATCTTAACTTGAAATCAAGGAACCAATGCAAAACTTCAATCTGGAAACAAGATCTGAGAGAGAGCAACTGCTGCTTAAAGAAAACTAAACCTAATTAATGAAAAGCATAACCCTAATATCCTAATCATGCATATTTATACTTAAAAACTTTTAATCCTAATAAAACTAATTGACAAATATAATTATCCGCGGACTTTTCCTTCAAAACGGCAACGTTTGGCTTACTAACTATCTCGGTAGCGCTACAGAGGAAATGGGGTAGCGCTACCGAGGCTCTTTGGATGAACCTTTTGACCCTTTGACCACTGGAACGACGACGTTTACTCCTTGGAGATGTAGCGCTACACAAGAACTGGGGTAGCGCTCGTGAACATTCTAGAGGATTTGTAACCAATTCCGAGCGCTACATGTGTTTGTGGGTATCGCTCTTGGACATTCTGGACGTTTTTGGGACCTTTTGTAACAGTTTTGGAGCGCTCCTGGACTTTGTGGGTAGCGCTCCCGATGCTTTTAAATCTTTTCTTCGGGTAACTTGGCCACCACGTCTCTTTTCCAAAGCTCTTCTCCTTCACGGGCCCACACAATCGTCAAATAGCGCCAAAGCTTTCCATTTTTTCTGCAAAATTACCATAAACACCAACACAAACCACGTGCACGAATTAACAGGAAAAATAAGAATTAAACCGCTCATCTAATGCGCTAAAACCACTACTTAGGCGCTAAAACACATGTATTTCACGCGCCTATCACATCCCCCAACTTGAGCGTTGGTAGTCCCTAGCAACGAACGAAATAAAAACACTCAAACAGGGGATACAAGAGTTATGCAACCTGTACAAAAATCAAGTGAATACTGATTTTATTTTACTGTTTCATGCTAACTTCAACACATGCATGCTTTAACTAAGTTTTTTTTTGAGTTAATTTGCATCAAAACAATTACATGAATTAACTGGCTCCCACAAGTCACAGCATCACTCACTCATCCGATCACTCAACATCCCATGGGAGGCGCTTGGCGAAAAAACAAACGTGGGGCGAAACAAAAGCTCACCACGTGCCAATCAAATGTACGCCGATCATTTCAATGAAAGCTTAAATACAAATTAAGAAACCGCATATTCATAGTCAAACATTAAACATGCATGTCAGAGAATTAATAACGTGCTATGGGTCGAATAAGGACTTCATTGGCTTATAATGACCTTGGTTACAAAAAGAAAGGAGGAAAACAAACGATGGCGGCCTATACTAGCGCATGGTCAATCTACCCTGACTGGCCGCCACCTAAACTAAACTGACACAAAAAGTCATAAAAAGAAAAAGAAAAAGACACGACCGACACCACCACATAAAATAGACACTCCCATAGCAACTACTTTGGGCTCAATCACCGCTGTCTGACTGCTCGGCCTGCTCATCTGGCACATCCCCAAAGTCATCACTCACCTCCAACTCTCCCCACTGCCTTGGCTGATACGGACCCGGATTCTGCCCCAAAATTTGCGCCTCCAAATGGCGCTGCCTGGCAAGTAGGTCTGTCTGATTCCTGGCCAGCTGCCTTTGCTCTCTCTTGAGTTTACGTTGGCTCCTTGCAATCCCGGTAAGACATCCAAAAATCTTTTCCAGCCAAGTCTTGGTGCTAGCACTTGGCGGCGGAGGAGTAAGCAGTGATTGTCTCGGCTGCCCTAGTCTGTGCCCTACTGCGAGTGAGAATGGAAGAGTGACCAGACCGGCAAAGTGCTTGTCGTTGGGGTGTGCCGGCCTCGTGGTCAGTGGTTTAATTTCATAAAATTGAACTTATCCTCAAAATATTTAAAAACGAGTATAGGGATAGTCCGGAGTATCGATCCACAGGGAAAAGAACGTTGTAATCAGAGAATACGCAAATTGGTGTTTTCGACGTTGCGGACGTCAACCTCAAAGTTTTGTTTGGTGCCGTTAAGCAATTATATCACTAAAATGAGGATTAAAACTGGATTAAAGAGTGGGGTTAAGTCCTAAGGTTTGGTTTATTCGAAACTTTCGTTGGTCTATCTCTTCTTTTTTATAACTCAATCTAACTCCCGGTCCCGGGTGTTCGATCGGAAAATTCTTCAATGAAAACAAGGATTTTAATTCTAAAAATAGTTTTGACGGATCTTTCAAGTTTAAAGGAAATAGGATTAAAAGATGAAGGACATCGATTCAAGTATTAAATATACCAACTCTAAGGATGGCTATATCTAATCAAGAACTTAACACTTCATTTTTATTTCAAAAGAAAAAGCTTAGAAAGATCCATCAATGGCATTAAAATTTGGAGAAGATAGAGACCAACATGGTTTTTGAACAAACCTCACATTTAGACTTAACCCACACTAAATTAACTACTCATGCTTTGACATAAACATAATGGAATTGAAAGAAAACATAATAAAACAAGTTAATCTAAAGACAATAAGGAAGAACTAAGTAAAACTAAAAAGGAATCAGATATTAAAGCAATAAGAACAGTATTTAAGACAAAAATGTAAATAAAACTTGATAAACTTAAGTGCTTCCAAGAGAATCCAAAGATTCAAAGGGGAAGAACACTTAAGAGATGAAGAACTTGACAAGAATTGAAGAAATATTGAAGAACAAGACAAGAAAATATGAAGAACGGTGTAAATTAGCTCTGAACAGTGAAAAACTAGTGTAATACGTTATATTCTGGTCTACTGTAGATGAAAAAAAACTGATATATGAAAATGGGGAGACTACCCCTTATACAAGTCAAGAAATCTAACCTAATAAAATATCCTAACAGATTTCTATTGTTAAAGTACCAAACTACCCTTAAAATGGCAATAAAAGAAGCTTCTAATTTCCTAAAATGACCCAGAGTTCGAGCAAAATCGTCCGCACAGAATCTGATAAAACTGGGTCTCTATCGATAGGAGGATATCCCTATCGATAGAGAAGTCCTCTGGTATGAATTAGCCGAAACTTCTATCGATAGGAAGATATCCCTATCGATAGAGAAGTCCTCTGGTCTTTTTTTGATTTAAGCCTTCTATCGATAGGAAGGGATCCTCTATCGATAGGGAAGTCGTCTGATCTTCTTTGATTGATCCTCCTATCGATAGGAGTGATCCCTATCGATAGGGAAGTCTTCTGATCTTCTTTGATTAAAGCCTTCTATCGATAGGAAGAGATCCTCTATCGATAGAGGGCTTCTTTTTCCTGGTTCTTTGCTAGGGGCTCTATCGATAGGGATAAACCTCTATCGATAGAGGGACTTTTGATTTCCAACCATCAGTTCTTCCTTCCTTGGTTCTTTGATCCGGACCCACTTTTGCTCCTCCCGAGCCTTCAATTGGTACTCCATCAGTATTGCCAATGGTTCCGAGGCCTTAATTCATGGTAGAATCTTTTGGCATTCATTCAGCGCTCGCAAACCTGAAAGGGTAGAAAAACAACTACGCGTGCAATATCATTTAAATAGAAACATTTGCCTATGCATAATTTCCAAAATGAGCGTATTGAGCCACGTTATTATACAATATAGTGCGCTCATCAAAGAGCTCATGTCCTTCGGGTTTAGGGGATCATTGGAGTAATATTGTCTTCCCGGCACACCTTTTTCCCTCAAAATCTTAGAAATCAAGCACGGGAAAGGCATTCTCAATGTAGCAGGTGCATCCCGAAAGTCACACATTTGCCCGAAAACATAAAGGGCCCAGTCACGAACGGTATCATCCCTCGTAAAAATGTAGATAAGTTCCCCAACCGTCCTTTGGGGTTCACCCTCCTTGCCCCGGGGATACAAGTTGTAACAGATAACTTGATTCATAAACCGATTGGCCAAAGTGAAAAGGCCGGGCCAATGCGGTAACCGTGCATGTCTTCGGTCCTCATATAAATATTCCGCCACCCTTTGCTCATCAAATTCCTCATCCTCCGACAAAGGGAAAGTTGTGGGTCCCGTAGGCCTCACATAATACCATGCACGGGCTATTTCATCCACCGTGATAAAAACAGGAGTACGACCAATTGTCGAATTGATACGAGCATCCGGAGCCAAGAAGGTACCCGGCTCCGGTACCACCATATACTTATAAAACTCCTCAACTAATGCAGTATTATAGCCCGGGTTGGGATGAAACCAGTAGTTCATACCTTGTCGCCGAATCGCATCAAACGGTTCGAACACGGCCGGCCACAAGTTGTCATCGATTATATGTCGCTCGTTCTTCACTCCTCTCCCCTTAATAGATGCCTCCCATTTTCTCTGATTGTCCCTTTCAATCTCTTCCCGGCTCCTACGTCGGGCCCGACCCGGATGACCCTCCTCGGCCGGAGGACTAGAAGATCCGGCTATAGCAATCCCTTTTCCCGTATTTTGCCTTTTAGATGCCATAATTTCGTTGGGTATGTGTAGGAAAAAGTTGGGTTTTTTTGGGTTTTTAGATTCGGTGAGTTAGAAGGTTAGGGTGGTTTTTGGTTAGATTTTATGGAAGAGGAGAGTGAATGGGAGGTTTTTATGAAGTTTGGTGGAAAATGGTGAAGGTTTGAGTGGTTTTTTGGGTTTTAGGGTTTGGAGTTATGGTGGTTATGGTGGTATGGAAGTTGGAAGGAGAAAGGTTGAAGAAAGGAAGAAGAAGAAGTGGGGAAGAAAGAGAGAGGGAGAGTTTTTACGGAGAGAGGGAGAGGAAAAGCCGCGTCGTTTGAATTAATGCCTCGGTAGCGCTACCAAGAAAATGGGGTAGCGCTCCCGCTTCGTTTATAGTGATCCCTTTGAACCCCTTTTTCAAACCCTTGAACCTTTGAACCTTTGAACCTTTGCAAGTGTAGCGCTACAGGTAAACTGAGGTAGCGCTCCTAAACATTCTGGACAATTCGGGCCATTTTTTTTTTTTTTTTAAATCTTGAGCGCTCCGGATCTTTTTAGTAATAATTCAACTCCTACTGACTAACACTCCACCCAAACACCGGTTTCCTAGGTTTGACACAGGATTGACACAACGGTTTACACTTGGGATCAATGGGACTCTTTTAATTGGTTCAATCATGCAAGATAGCATTTTCTCATCCCCTAAGCACGTCACCTATTCTCACAGCATGCATGCAAAATTTTTAACTCCGATAAGCGGTACAAACGCCTACTCTTTTGTGCAAATGCAGAATTGATAGTCAAGAATCATGGGAATATTTTAACGGTACACTGTGGACTTGAGTGGAAACCAAAACTCACAATTGTTTATCATGCGAATTACTCATAAAATATGCTAGATATATGCATGTGAATAAGTTAAACAGGTTAGCAGATGAAAAGAAAAATCTAGCATACTCGCCTAACTCATACAAAAAAGCATAACAACTGTATCCCCAACATAACAATTAATTCACTAAATAAAACAATAAAAAATAAAAAAATAAAAAAAAATGAAATTTGACATTTCTACTGCTATGCTACCAACAACGCGTGCTTGTACAAAGTACATTCCCTCCCCCAACTGGAAAGAAGCTCTGTCCTCAGAGCATAGAGATACAGAAAAGAGAATAATAAGCAGGGAAAGAATGAACCTGGGATAAGAGTCAACCACCAGGACCGCTGCTCCATGTTTGCCTCCCGTGGGTATGTTCAACCTTGATTGCCTTGGTATTCAGCCATGAAATGGATCTTGTTCGCATACTGTCCGGATAAGTGCCATGAGGCTAAAGGACCGGTGACTTCATCACCCCACACGGGATGTTTGTCTGAAACTCAATTGATAATGATGCTTCCCACATCGTCATAGAGCATGAGGCGGAAGGAGTATGGATTATCCCAATAAAAATAGTAGGCCACATGATATATTGGAATTAAATCACGAGAGCGACAACATGGTGGAGGTGGAATGGGATCGTTAAAATGATAAACGTAAAGTAGAAATGCATGGTCAATAGTTGAAAAATCCCAATCCGGTATTTCCACAATGTCATATGCCCACAGAGTGGCGTAATACATGCGACCGTGGTAATTCCCATTATCTGCGAAGAAGGTCGGAGGTGTCTCTTGGAGACAAGACATTAGTAGTGGTAAAAGCTCTCGTCGGGTAGCAAATATTGTTGGCATAATGAATGTCAATTTTTTTTTTTTGGTTTGTTTTTGGTTTATGAACCTAAAAAAAAAAAAAAAAAAATCAACATAACACAAAGATAGTTAGAAAAGTTAAAAACAATGCTCTCTATGTCCTTTTTAGTATTTTTATAATGTTTTTCTTTTAGATTTTTGATACAATTAAAGAAGATGAAAAAAAAAAAACGAAAAACAATTTGCCCTTACTAACCGGAGCTGGGCACACGATCCTTATTGTAATAGCGGTGTGTGAAGCTATAAAACCCAAGTCAATGATGGGTACCTCTAGAAGTAGAGGCCGGGTCCATACTCAATTAAGAGTATGGTACGCGTGAGCTACCCGTCCAAACATGACCACTAAGGCCTATTCAATGGGGTCGTCCGAATAAACAGGATCGACCAACTCCTCATCCGGTTCACCTACTTCCAAAAATTCCAAATATGGTAATTAAGCCGCTGGCCGTTAACTTTAAACACATGACCATCCTTATAATCACGG
This sequence comes from Arctostaphylos glauca, assembly GCA_019985065.2. Classification (NCBI taxonomy): domain Eukaryota; kingdom Viridiplantae; phylum Streptophyta; class Magnoliopsida; order Ericales; family Ericaceae; genus Arctostaphylos; species Arctostaphylos glauca. The sequence continues at coordinate 14,074,649 of JAHSPW020000011.1, read as the reverse complement.
ACATCGACCGAACCATTCGGATACACTTGAATCACTAAGTAGGGACCATCCCAACGGGATCGCAACTTACCTGGAAATAAATGAAGATGCGAGTTATATAGCAACACTTTCTGACCAACCTTAAAGGTTTTGCGCTGAATGTTCCTATCATGATACGCCTTAACCTTAGCCTTATAAATACTAGCGTTCTCATACGCGTCATTCCTAAGCTCCTCTAGTTCACACAACTGTAACTTCCTATGCTCACCCGCCTCAGTTAAACTCGAATTGACTGTCTGAATGGCCCAATAGGCCTTCTTCTCTAACTCAACAGGCAGGTGGCAGGCCTTACCATAAACTAGCCGATAGGGTGAGGCACCTAATACGGTCTTGTAAGCAGTGCGGTAGGCCCACAACGCATTATTCAACCTAGTGGACCAATCTTTCCTAGTCACACCTACGGTTTTCTCTAAAATTCGCTTAATCTCGCGGTTCGCTAACTCGGCCTGCCCATTAGTCTGGGGGTGATATGATGTGGATACCTTATGAGTAACATGAAACTCCCCCATCAACTTTTCAAAAGAACGACTCGTGAAATGCGTGCCCTGATCTGAGATAATAGCACGTGGCACACCAAACCTTGACAGAATGTTAGCCTTAAGGAATTCTAGCACGACCCTTGACTCCATCGATTTCGTGGGAATCGCCTCTACCCACTTCGACACATAGTCCACCGCCAATAGGATGTACTCATAACCATGAGACATAGGAAATGGACCCATGAAGTCGATGCCCCAACAATCAAAAACCTCAAGCACAAGAATAGGCCGGAGGGGCATCTCATTACGTGCAGACAACTTGCCAAGCTTTTGGCAACGGTCACATGACCTACAAAACAAGTGGACACCCTTGAACATATCGGGCCACCAGAACCCACACTGCAGAATCTTGGCGGTGGTCTTCTTCGCAGAGAAGTGACCCCCACACGCCTCACTATGACAGAACTCAATAATCCCCTTCTGATCAGACTCGGGGACACATCTACGCACAATCTGGTCCGCACAGTATTTGAACAAATAAGGGTCATCAAATATGTACTGACGGACACTCCTCAAAAACCGCTGCTTCTCTTGGGTAGACCAATGAGAAGGAATCTGCCCAGTCACCAAATAATTGGCTATATCAGCGTACCATGGGCACTCATTTGCAGCAAATAACTGCTCATTTGGGAAGGTATCTCTAATGGGCATGTCGGAGGCGGGGTCCTCAAAAGCCAAACGAGACAGATGGTCAGCTACCACATTCTCTACCCCCTTCTTATCCTTAATAATGAGGTGGAATTCTTGCAGAAGCAGAATCCACCGGATAAGGCGAGCTTTCGCATCCTGTTTGGTCATCAAATATTTCAAGGCCGCATGATCGGTAAACACTGTGATCGGCGAACCCACAAGGTAGGATCGAAATTTATCTAAGGCAAACACCACTGCTAATAACTCTTTTTCCGTAGTGGTGTAATTCATCTGTGCCTCATTTAAGGTCTTGCTTGCATAAGATATCACAAAAGGATCTTTCCCTCTTCTCTGCCCTAAAACAGCACCGACTGCATAGTGGGAGGCATCGCACATGAGCTCAAAAGGAAGACTCCAATCAGGCGACTGAACAATAGGCGGAGTGATGAGACTCTGCTTCAATTTAGTGAACGCCTCTTCACAAGCTTTGGACCACACAAAAGGTGTGTCCTTTGCCAACAGCTGACATAAGGGTCGGGAGATAGCACTAAAATCCTTGATGAAGCGTCGGTAAAAACCGGCGTGTCTAAGAAATGAACGCACATCCTTGACAGACTTAGGGGTTGGAAGATTACGGATCAAGTCTATCTTAGCTTTGTCTACCTCAATACCCTTGGAGGACACAATATGCCCTAACACAATCCCTTGGGTCACCATGAAGTGGCATTTCTCCCAATTTAGCACTAAATGCTTCTCCTCGCACCGCTGTAAAACCTGACCTAAATTCTCGAGGCATCCATCGAATGAGTCCCCGAAGACCGAGAAGTCATCCATAAATACCTCTACTATGCGCTCAACCATATCACTAAAAATTCCCATCATACACCTGGAAAAGGTACCAGGCGCATTGCACAACCCAAAGGGCATGCGACGGTAAGCATATGTACCATAAGGACAGGTAAAGGTGGTCTTATCCTGGTCCTCTATCGCGACCTCAATCTGGTTGTACCCTGAGTACCCATCTAGAAAACAATAGAAGGCTCGGCCAGCTACCCTCTCTAAGATTTGATCAATAAATGGTAAAGGGAAGTGGTCTTTCCGGGTGCTCACATTGAGCTTCCGGTAATCGATACAAACCCTCCAACCAGTAGGAATGCGGGTCGGAACTAACTCTCCTTGCTCATTGGTCACCACTGTGACCCCAGCTTTCTTAGGCACAACCTGTACTGGGCTGACCCACTCACTATGGGCAATCGGGTATATAATACCCGCATCTAACAGCTTAAGCACCTCAGCCCGTATTACCTCCTTCATGTTAGGGTTCAAACGCCGCTGAGGCTGTCTAGATGGCTTAACACTCTCCTTGAGAATAATTCGGTGTGTACACACCGTGGGGCTTATACCATGTAAATCAGCTATGGTCCAGCCAAGCGCGCCTATATGCTCTCTCAGTAAATCAAGCAACTTCCTCTCTTGATCTTCCTCAAGGGTTGAAGAGATCACTACCGGATAAGTATCATTGCCTTTGAGAAAGGCATACTTGAGTGTGTCCGGGAGAGGTTTCAATTCTGGTTTAGGCGGCTGAACTAGAGACGGCAGAACTTTGGGTGGAGGGTTGCCCAAAGGCTCGAACATTAGGTCATGAGTGACCCCATATAACTCCTCACACTCATCCTCAACTGCTAACATCTCACGAAACGTGCCCACCTCTGCCGACTCTAAGAAAGATACCTCCTCAGTGGTAAGGGCCACCTCTAGAGGGTCCTTATACAGGACTGTGTCAATATGCTCCTGAACCAAAGAATCAATAAGGCTCACCTCCTCTACCTCATCGTCATCCTCCTCTAGTATACTAACACTGAAAACATCCACCTCCATTGTCTCTTTGCCAACAGATAACTGGACTTTGCCAGTTTTACAGTTCATGACGGCATTGGAGGTGGCAAGGAATGGACGACCTAAAATAATGGGAGTTTTTTCTAACACCTCAGGATTTGGACATGTATCTAAGACAATAAAATCAGCAGGAAAATGGAATTCCCCCACCCGAATCAACACATCTTCAATTACTCCCTTGGGCACTCTCACACTCCTGTCTGCCAGCTGCAATGTGATAGGCGTAGCCCTCAAATCACCCAGGCCTAACCTGAGATAAGCCGAATATGGGAGCAAGTTAACACTCGCTCCTAGATCCAACAAAGCCCTATCAAAAGTCTGTCCTGCTATATCTACTGCGATAGTGGGACAACCTGGGTCTTTGCATTTAGTATGAATTGTCCTTTGAAGAATGGAGCTCACTTGCTCTGTTAGCACTACATTATGACCTCATTGACGCTTCTTTGTGCATAGGTCCTTCAATACCTTAGCACATTGAGGAAAGGAGTCAATTGCCTCCATCAATGTGATAGGGAATTGAACTCTCTTAAACAGCTCTAGCATTTTGAGGTTCATGTTCTGCTTAGGTTTCACCGCCAGCCTTTGAGGAAAAGGTGCTACTTGCGCAGCTAGCGGTGTCGGAGCTGTGGGGGCCGCAACAACAGGCTCCACCACATCAGATAACTCCTTCTCACTCTCTATCTCTTCTCTTGAGACTTCTACCCTATCAGGAATTACTCTCTGAGCATCACCCAACTCCGGGAGTGGAGTCAACTTTTGCTTAGGTGAAATAGTTTTATCTATCTCCTTTCCGCTCCTAAGAATGGTGACTGCTTTAGCCTCCTCCTAGTTCGGGTGCTGATTACTGGGTCCGGACGAATTACTCACATAATGGTTCGCTACTGTATTACCCTGAGCTGGAAACCTACCCCTCTCCTGACTCAACTGACTTACCACTGTGGTAAGTTGTGACATTTGTGTTGTCAGGGCCCCTATCTGCTGTCTGGTCTCAGTTTGAAAAGTCATTTGGGACTGCATAAGAGAATTTACTGTATCCTCTAGCTTATGGTTGCGAGCAGTCACCGGATTGTACCCTGGAGGAGGGCCACGGGTGGATGGACCTACTCCCCTACCTGACTGAGGTTGATATTGATATGGTGCTACTTGGGCCTGAGGAGGTCTAAATGATTGGTTTTGGTTATACTGCTGTGGCGGAGGTGGTGTAGGGGTTTGCACTTGACCTCCACCGGTAGGTCTAGGATCAGCCCACCTAAAGTTAGGGTGAAAAGGGGTTCCTGCATTGTAAGTATTCGAGTATGGGTCCCATGCCCTAACCGCATTCACCTCTTCCTGGTTATATTGACTCGCCTCTTTGGCGGCTAGAAAACCAGGACAAGCAATCGCCGTGTGTCCCTTACATTCACACCACACACAAACTTCCTCAATTGTCACCTCATGCACAGGTTTGGTCTGCCTAACCTCTAATTCTTCTAATTTCTGAGCCATTTTCTCTACCTGAGCTTGAAGACGCTGGTCACGAATTGTGACTGCAACAACATTGGGCCCAGAAGGTTCGGATCACTCATACTCTGATGGTTCTAATGCCCTCTGCCTATCGGCTTGTTCATCAAAGAAATCCCAAGCCTCTTCCGCTCCTTTAGACAAAAAGTCATCCCCTTTACAGGAATATTCTAAGTGTTGGACAGTCTCAGGGTTAAGACCCAGGTGGAAGAAACTAACTAGCTGAATTCTCTCAAAACCGTGCTGAGGTACCTTTAAGAGCAATTCCTTGAATCGCTCCCATGCTCTCAGAAAAGACTCATCCCGCCCCTGTCTAAACCCTTGAATTTGACGCCTAAAACTTTTGGTTTTACCCTCAGAAAAGTATTTCTTATAAAAGGCATCACGCACTTGTGCCCAAGTGGTAAGGGAACGAGGTTTAGGGATTCGAAACCAGGTAAGAGCACTATCTTTTAAAGTGGCCTCAAACAGCTTGAGGCAGGCAGTCTCATATTGGGTACTAGTTGCGAGGTTGCGAACTAATCCCTCAAATGTACGCACATGCTCGTAGGGGTCGTCACACTCTCTCCCATAAAAAGTAGGAAGGCTATTTAAGACACCAGGTTTTACCTTGTAGGCATTTCGTGCCTCAACTGTTTCTGGAGGGAACACTATGGGTCCGGGGAGAGTAGTCCTCTCAGGGTGTAAGTATTGCCTTAAGGACTGAGTTGGAATTACTGGTTGGTCACCCATCACTTCTGACTCGGTTTCAGACTGGTAAGACTCGGTTTCTGACTGGAAAAGTGGGTTACTGACTGACTCAAAGGTTAATTCTATATTAAGACTACTAATTGGGAAAGACTCTGACTGATGTTCAACTGACTCTGACTCTGAACTTAAAAACGATGAACTATCGAACTCAGGTTGACTCGATCCAATTTCTCTACGGACCAAACGATTAGTCGGGTCACGATAATATAAGGGATCCTGGATAGAAAGTACTTTCCTTCGACTACCTATGACTACTAATTTAAGACTCACTAAATTTGATCACACATCGCCGTCCCCGGCAACGGCGCCAAAAATGCTTGACTGACTGGGTAAATAAAAATAAGACTAAAAACACGTCCCAAGCGCAGGACTTAAATGTCAGTGCAGCAAGATAATCCGGAAGTACCGGAGTCGAACCACAGAGACGACCGACGGTGATAGACTCAAACCTAGTGAAATCTAGTTTAGCACGGCTCTAGGTAGCCACCCTTTGTTTGGATTTGATTAATTTAACGAACTAAATTAATTGAGTTTACTTATGAAAATAAAGGAGAGCACAGCCGCGGGGGATCGACGTCCGCTATTAACCTATTTAATATTCACTCGGGCCACAAGTAGAAGTTTTAATTGATTTTCAGATTTTAAGAAAATGGATTCTAACAAATGCACACCGCTTGTTACCGGTCCCGTGCTTATTTGGAATCCGACAATGCTTGGGTTTTTTGTTTGTTAGAAAAGCTTTTCCATTACCTAAAATTGCTTTGAAAACGATTAGTTCAACCTGAGGTAGATACTATTTAGATTAATCACGGATTTCCACCCCACAGCCGCGCTCTAATAGATTACTCACTCATAGTTAAATAAAACGCAAAAATCTGAGTTAACCTAGATCTAGACATAATCAGGTAATAAAAAGAAATTGAAAGAATATTGATGGAATATATTACCGAAACCTTGCAAGAACGAATGTGAGGAAAACACCACGCGTAGAATGATGATCTTAACTTGAAATCAAGGAACCAATGCAAAACTTCAATCTGGAAACAAGATCTGAGAGAGAGCAGCTGCTGCTTAAAGAAAACTAAACCTAATTAATGAAAAGCATAACCCTAATATCCTAATCATGCATATTTATACTTAAAAACTTTTAATCCTAATAAAACTAATTAACAAATATAATTATCCGCGGACTTTTCCTTCAAAACGGCAACGTTTGGCTTACTAACTATCTCGGTAGCGCTACAGAGGAAATGGGGTAGCGCTACCGAGGCTCTTTGGATGAACCTTTTGACCCTTTGACCACTGGAACGACGGCGTTTACTCCTTGGAGATGTAGCGCTACACAAGAACTGGGGTAGCGCTCGTGAACATTCTGGAGGATTTGTAACCAATTCCGAGCGCTACATGTGTTTGTGGGTATCGCTCCTGGACATTCTGGACGTTTTTGGGACCTTTTGTAACAGTTTTGGAGCGCTCCTGGACTTTGTGGGTAGCGCTCCCAATGCTTTTAAATCTTTTCTTCGGGTAACTTGGCCACCACGTCTCTTTTCCAAAGCTCTTCTCCTTCACGGGCCCACACAATCGTCAAATAGCGCCAAAGCTTTCCATTTTTTCTGCAAAATTACCATAAACACCAACACAAACCACGTGCACGAATTAACAGGAAAAATAAGAATTAAACCGCTCATCTAATGCGCTAAAACCACTACTTAAACGCTAAAACACATGTATATATCATTGCTCAACTCTTATGTAATCTAGCCTTGAACTCTCACGCCCCCACCACCCTATCAATTGATGAATCATACCTCGACGTTCTTTGCATTTTGAAAACAGCAACCACTGGTCTTTCATGGAAAATCCAGCCCCCACGTCACCAACGATGCTAATAATGCCGACAATGTGAATGCCAAAAATGCTAACATGACTCCAGGATTGAACTCTGCCTAACTGTATAGAACCATTGTGGATACAACGAGACTTGGACCACTAAAATGACAAGCTTATCTAACTCGAATCTTACTGAATAGGAGCGTGTTATTATTGGAATTCTGGACACCAACTATATGAGGAGACGAATCCAGTAATGACTAAGGATTGGGTCAAGCAGACGGAGAAGTTACTAGAGCTTAATGCTCAGATGATGGATCTGGAGGTTGAGGACCCACATTTTGATTTTCTTGCTTCGGCCTCTAAAAACTTGTTTTCAAATTGGTTATGTGTTTTTGTTGGTTGCACTTCTTGATAGGTTTTCCTATTACTCTAGTAGTTAAAATATTTTTATGACATTTTAGCTTAAAAACTTTTCTATGGTTTATTATCTATTTATGCATGGCTTAAACATTGTTACATCTTCATGAGCTTGATATATTTATTTTTTATGCTTACTATGTGACATCATAAAAAAGAGATAGGTTGAACGTGTTTGATGATTTTGTGATTTTGATATATATATTTTATTTAATGGTTTGATAATAAAATGAATATGGTACATAATGGGTATTGCGTTTTGAAATGGATTAGGAATAATGATCTTTGATTATTATTGTTTCATCTTGTATTCTAAATATATTGTTCACGATTTAAATCAATTTGATGTTAAAACACTTATTTTTAATATTTTCTTGATGTTTTGGAATGTTCTTTGAGACCAAAAAATAAGAGAAAATAGAAAGAGCTTGCAGTATCTCTCACTGCTAAATCCTGTACCATATGGTATTGAGCTTGGTACTCAGGCCAGACATCCAATGTGACGAGTAGAGTGACAACCGACTTAAAGTTTGGTTGCCTAAAACAGAGATTACAATGCTTTGGTTTTTTATTTCCTAATCTGAATTAATTGAAGAATTTTCTGTGGGATCTTGGTATAATTACTTAATTATTGCATTTACCTTTTATGATGATTTTATTAGCTCTTCATAAACTCTTAGCCGTTGGAACCCTTATGATGATAAGCCGCACCTCTTGAAAAGGAGACAATAGTTTGCTGCATATGAATTTCCTCAATATGGCTTGTAGATGTTGAAGAGTAATTGTAAAAGCCTTGGGCTATCACTAGACCCTTAAAGATGTTGCCTATATCAAATGAACTTTGCCAAAGAACTTATTGGTGTTGAGAAGAGTATTTCACTACAATGCTTCACCTTTGGCAAATCACTATTCACCATCTTTTTCAGAGAGTATAAGCCGTTGCATTTCTTTTGTTGCTCTGAGAATAAGATTCACTTGTATTACACTGCACATTGTATATCCCTCCTTGTGAAAGAGTAAACCAAATCCACTATGAAATAGTTAGATTTTGTTCATTGTAGTACTATTTGTCACTATTCATCCACTTTGTACTAGTCTGCGTATACTAGTTGCTAGGTAATGTCATTGTAAGCTTGGTCTATGTGCACCAAAAAGACGAACCAGTTTGCATGTATCAATAAGGTTTATTGTAAGAGGAGTTGACCTCGTAAACCAACAAAGAGGTAGTGATTAATAGAGGATACCTTGTGACAGTTTAGAAGAATGTTACTGAAAAGTGTACTAAGCAAATCGTCAAATCACTATAAAAATTCTTGTCTCCTAATAACTTTATTTTTTCCAGTACTTTATTTTTTGTTATTACTTTGTTGCACCTAATATTTGCTTGAGTTACTTGAAAAATAGAAAAAAAGGACATCAACCTATTCGCACCCCCTCCCCAACGGTTGCTTTGTCATTCATTTTCGATTCTCCTTTCTGGTTGTTCGGCCACCTGAAATAGGGCTCGTGTTCGATCTTTCGAATGAGCTGATATAGGGAGATCTTGAACACTGTCTTTCCGGCCACAAAGTCATAGGGCTAGGGCTCCCTCTTCTCTCTAGACTAGACGATATTAGTTTTCTTTCGACGTTCACCAGTATTCTAATTTTCCCAGTATATTTGTTTCGACTTGCTTCTTTTCCTTCTTGGCTTCTTTCAGTCGAACGTGTAGCTTAGAGATTATCCATGTCTGTTGGAGGGATCAACAGCAGATCTTCAAAGATTCAGCTATTGGGCTCAAGGTCGAGTTTGAATGGCGTCATAACTATTTTTGGATTGCACTCCTCAATCTCATTTTACAAGTCTCAAATTCGAGCAACATACTATTTGATAATCTGAGTGACTCAACCTTGGCCTTCCTTAGGCCGAGCAGGACATCTACCCTTATCTTTACCTTAGTGCTTGTGATAAACCGTGCTAAGAAAGCCATGCAAAGACCCTTTTAGCATGAAATTTATCTGTTCAGAAGTTTGTCGAGCCAAAGGAGACTCAGCTCCCTAAGATTGGATGGGCGAGTTTTACACATGAGGGCATCATTGGTGGAATAGAGAGACATCATTTGTCGGTAATGGACCAGATGGGTTTATGGATCGATTTTTGGTTCATATTTGTTCAATTTCGAATGGGCAAAGCCTAATGGGGTTTAACTGACTCAATCTCATGAGTGAACGGAGACGAGATGAGCCAATCATGGATAACTTCTGACCTGGACCAAGATGACTTGGCACACGATCCATCCCTCGATCGTCAATCCTATTTGCTTGCTCGACCTCGTCGCGAAGATCTTCACTGGGGCACTTATTCAATCTCTCCTTGTTTCGACAGATCACATGGTAGTACGACTGACTAATTGGCAATAAGGACTATGCTCACACTCTCCCAGACTGTTATCCACCTCTTGGTCTCCTAAATGTTGGAAAGTTGAGAGCCTTCGTTCATCTCGGTGCACTCCCAACTACTAATCGAGTGTCGGAGTGCGTGTATGACCACGCGATCTATTCTCACCGTCACGAATGTTAACGGCATCGATGCATGCTCTCTAGTCGGTAACGCATTGGTACACGCCATGTTTGTTCCTCGTTTTAAAGCAGGGGAGGGGTTCAGGATCTGGTATGTTCCCTCCTTCGGACCTGGTTGGTTGCTGGAGCCTAGTTCCTCTAAGCTTCTATCTGGAGCTAAATCACCCCTAAATGTAGATTATCGAGGGCTTGATCCATTTTTTCAGGGTCTTTCTCAAATTGCTGAATGTATTCCCAGATGGTCAATCTGGGGACCCTTTGGTGATTGTGGACCCTCAGACATGATCTTCTAGATCAGTGCGCCCTTCTCCTTTAGCATTGATGGACCGCCATAATCTTCATATTGATTTTGGTTGTCATAACTTCCCTCATCAATGTCGAACATGTCAATGTTTAGACCAGAAAAACGAGACATGTCCCCAATAAAGTCGCCTAATGCGGGGTTGCAAAAATCCACCAATCTGAACCGATTCGCCTTCAAAATCCAAATAGCACATGCGGCATGTGCATGGAACATCTAGTTAGTGCCATTCAGCTGTTTCCAACTGGGAGGTACTTCGATGCTTAAATTTTAGAATACGTGGGATAAAAATACAAAAGTGATTGTACTTGTAATTAACTGCGTACCTTATTTCTCCCAAAGTCTCAAATATATAAGCCATCATGCACCTCCAATGCTGGTAATTGAATAATCCCGGGATCCTCTCTCTATTTATCGGGATTCTATTCTGAATCTTTACTAATTGCTTATTTACAAAATTTAATTATTACTTTAAATGTAGGGATTTTCTCATGAAAATCTCTGCCATAACTTGCCCTTACATTTTCGGGTCCCTTTTCATAAATGTGAGGGTCGCGTTTGGTTATTTAGACGCCAAATTGGAGCTTAGCACAATGACAAGCCATGCTACCAACGTGGCCCACACTGTCTTGCCTGATAGGTCGTAGCTCATATTGATCGATTACTATCTCGACCCAAAACCCTTGGCCTTTGGATCAGATCATTTTGCCAAGTCGACTTACTATACAAAGGATAAGCTAGTTCATTTGAAGACAATTTTTTCTATGACTAGGCTCCATAAAATCTAATAAAATTGATAAAATAATATGTACCGTTTGATAATAGGATAGCATTAATATTGTGAAAATTGAAATCGTAAGACCAAATTTAATTTTTAAAAATTATCCTACAAATATTTTCCTCTCGTACGTAATTCGACCTCGAGAACTATTTTGTTCACCCTCCCAAAAAGGAGGTGAACATTATCTCTTTTTTTATTGGCTCTTTTTAACCTATGGGATCCATCAAATTTAACCATGGTAGCCATGGAAACTAAATCACGTTAGGACTTCTTTTGGTAATTTTAAACGTTCTCTCTCTCTCTCAAATCACCTAAACTTCTCTACCTCTTTTTGTCTCTCTCTCTCTCTCACACACACACAAATCACATAAACTTCTCTACCTCTTTTTTTCCCCCTCCCTCTCTCAAAAGAATTTATTCATTTTTGGGACCCTTTTCAAAACATCATAAATTCTAAAAATCAATATTCGAAAATAATTTTTGTTTTAAATTGTTGCTTCAAATCCAGAGTTAGGGTCTTTTTTATTGGATAATTTTTTGGTCTTTACGTAAATTTTTTTAAATTTTTTGTTTTTAATCAATTTTTTTTTGTAGATTATTAGTTCGTGTCGACGAGAGAGTTTAGAAAAATTATAAATAATGAACTAAATTTGAAAAACTTCAAAAATACAAAAATAATTCAAAAATAGGGTATTTGTTATTATTCGTCATCCGTAGTTAATTGTTTTACCTTTTCAACATAATTGTATAATTTTTTAGATTTCTTTCGTCGAGACGAACCAATAGTTATTTTTTAAATAAAAAATTGAATGTTGTGCGTTGCATCAATTGTTATTTTTTATTTTTTTAAATTTTATAAAACAAGGTTTAAAAATCTTTTAAACCATCCAAAAATATTCACATTAATCATATGTCCTAATACACCAAAATTTAGAAAAAAAAGGGGACCGACACCACTTATTCAAATTCCTTTTGGTTACGCTTTTCGAATTTTATTCTCGAATGTTACTAAAAATTACCGGTTACTTAAAAAATTATTTTGGGATTAACCGTGAGCTTGAAATATTTTGATTAAGGGTTGTTAAATTATGATAAGGTATTTGTTGATTTATATTTTGCTGTTATTTTTTTGTTGATTTATAAAATAAAGTTAAAAATCTCTTAAATTATTAAAAAATATTCAAATTCATCAAATATTTTAATGCGTCCAACTTTGGAGAGAGAAAAAATGATCAATATTACTCATTCGAACTCCTTTCAGTAGTGCTTTCTAAATTTTATTCTAAGAAAATACTAAAAATTTACCAGTTGCTTAAAAAATTATTTCAGAATTAACTGTGAGCTCAAAATATTTTGATAATGGGTTGTTGAATTATGGCAAGGTATTTGTTAATTTATATTTTGTTGTTATTTTTCTTTCTTTTTTTTGTTGGTTTTATAAACATAGTTAAAAATCTCTTATATTATCCAAAAATATTCAAATTCGTCACATATCTTAATGCGCCAAACTTTGGAGAAAAAAAGGTTGACACCGCTCATTTGAATACTTTTTTATCGTACTTTCTGAATTTTATCATAAAAAAACTACTAAAAATTTACCGGTTGCTTAAAAAAATATTTCAGAATTAACTGCGAGTTCGAAATATTTTGATAAATAGTTCTTGAATTATGATAAGGTATTTATTGATTTATATATTTTATTTTTTAGTTGATTTATAGAACAAAGTTATAAATCTCTTAGATTATCCAAAAATATTCAAATTCATCACATATCCCAAAGCCCCCAACTTTGGAGAAAAAAAGTGACCGACAATTCTAATTTGAACCCTTTTTGGTGGTGCTTTACGAATTTTATTATCAAAAAAATACTAAAAATTTACCGATTACTTACAAATTAATAATTTCGATAGTAACTATGACCTCGAAATATTTTGATAAAGAGGTGTTAAATTATACTAAGATATTTACTGATTTATATTTTATTATTATTTTATTTATAAAACAAAGTTAAAAATCTCTTAAATTATAAAAATATTCACATTCACCACATGTCTTAATGCGCCAAACTTTGTAGAAAAAAGTGACCGACGTTGCTCATTCGAACCCCTTTTGTCTTTTCAAATTTTATTAATATAATGACTCTTATCAAATACCTTACTATAAATATTCAACAATCCTTTATCAAAATATATCGAGTTCCCGGTTAATCCCGAAATAATTTTTTATGTAACCAGTAAATTTTTAGTAATTTTTTGAGAATTAAAAAATTGATAATCTAAAAAAATTTGATGCAGAACATTCAATTTTTGGTAAAAAACAAAAACAAAAATTGGTTCATCCTAACGAATTTTTTAAAAAATATACAAGTATGTTGAAAAGTTAAAACTATTAACTATAGATGACGATAAGAACAGATAGACTATGTTCTCGAATTATTTTGTATTTTTTGAATTTTTTAAAATTTAATTCATTATTTATAATTTTTTTGAACCTCTCGTTGAGACGAGCTAATAATCTATAAAAAAAAATTGGCGAAAGACAAAAATTTATAAATTCTTTTACATAAAGACGGAAAAATAATTTAATAAAAAAAACCTTAACTGTAGATTTGAAGTAGCAATTTGAAATAGAAATCCTTTTCGAATATTGTTTTCAGAATTTCTTGTATTTGAAAAAGAGTTTCAAAAGTAAAGAAATTCTTTTCGGAGAGAGAGAGACATAAGGCTTCTTTCAGTTATCGGGAAAATTATACGAGAAAGTTGTTCTCAGAAAAAATAAAGTGAAAAGAAAAAAATTATTTTCTTATGTGTGTTCATTTGACAAAGAAATCTTGCAGAAAAATAAAATTCACTTGTTCATTTACTAGGAGAAAAGAAAACAACGGAAAGTATTTTTTCTGGGTTCAACGGCTAGTTGTGACTAAAATTAATTTTGAGAGCAAGTAACTAGTAATGTGTTCAAAATTTGTCATTTTAACAATCATGCAACTGTTTTATATAAATTAAAATATTTTCATGCAAGTTTACAATTAAAAAAATGCATGTACTTTCATTCAACCAAATTAAATAAATAACAAAATAAAAATATATTTTCATTATACTAATAAAAGTAGTGCGTAAAAACAAGATAAATAAATACTTCTAAAAAATAAACCACTTATGAGTTTAAACATACAACAAGTATCTCATAAAATTTATCTCATCAACATAATTATCATCAAGAGTCATCTTTTATACTTATATTCTTAGAGAGAAATGAGATTTATACTTATATTCGTAAAGAGAGAGCGATAGAGGATTTGTACTGGCGTCATTTGTTAGGCTTTTTTTTAGGTTAAAAAGAGCCAATAAAAAAAGGGGTAATATTCGACTTTTTTTGGCGTTTGAGAAGATGAATAAAATAGATCTTTCGGCCTCCAACATCGATTTCTAATTCTGTCCCCAAAATCGCCTGATGAAATAGCTAGCTAACAAATGACGTATAAATGACAGAGATGCCCTTCAGCCAAAGGGCAGTTAGAATCCATAAGAAAGGTTGGTGGACTTTACTTTCCAACATTTTCTAGCCTTCTAGTTAGAACGTTTGGTCGGCTCCATCTGGGTATACTAAAACTTCTCCATCGCAACACGAGAGAGAGAGAGAGAAGAGAGAGAGAGAGAGGGAATCTACCATTCCAATCCAAACAGAAACTCAAACTTTCTCACACTGAAAGGCTCATGACATATATACATAAAATACACATGAACCCTCTATATGATGGACTCTGTTCCCTCCTCTGCATATGTTTTTCTATATACCCTTTTCTCCCACCTTTTTATCAGTGACCCCATTCATCATTGTATCATAATAAGGAAATGCAGTTTGCAAAAGCGCTAAAAGAATCATCAACGGCTTTCTTTATCCAATCCAGGCTTTCAGGTATGTTACGTTCTTTTTCGAACAAGAAATATTCACGAGGATAATAAGCTTTTCAGATATGTGTGTGTATGTGCGTGCACCTGTGAATGCATATTTAGATACAAGTTTTTGTTAACTCTCTGTTTTCAAGTTCTTGTGGTTACCTGTGTTGCTCTGTTTCTCAAATAGAAGAATGCTTCATCCAAACATGACCTTAAATAGATTGTACAATTTATGGATGGGTTTTGTACCATGTATAACCAAACAAAAACTCGAATTAGTCATTTCATTGAGTCAATGAATAACGAGGAGTTTGGAAAAAAAACAAAACAAAACCCAAAGAAAGTGTTCACTTATCTTTTGTTTGGAGGTTGTGATCAAGATTTTGCCAAGAAAATGATTAGTCTCTTAATATGTTAAAAAAGGACACCATGATCCTCTGGTTTTTCTGCTGGATTGGCTCAATAGATGAGCACAAAATTTGATTCAATTAAGTCATGGGTTACCCATATGAGTAACGTAAGATAGGGGTTTGTCAAGTGAAGAATTAATCAAAGTAGTTGAAAAATTATCTCCATTCTAGCACTTGGGAAGGGGTGAGATAGTTGGTTTTGAAGGGTAGTTTAGGAAATGAGAATCACAGTACTCTCGTCTGAATTGTTTGATACCACCCACTGGCTGTCCCAAGGAAATTCTCAGTCCACATAAAAAGTGTGAATTGAATAATTATTCGTAAACCAAGATTTGGGATACAAATTCAATGAAGGAATGTGCGGGGGTACTATAAATACATTGAAGTACTAGTTTCAATTCCGAGAAATTTAGTGGGGCTCATGACCCTACTTGGTCATTAGTCTTCATTGAATCCGTGTATGATAATGAAGTATTATTGCTGAAGTGTCCACACACAAAGAAAACGGTAAAACAATTTGGATGAAATATCTCATGGAATTGTATGCAAAAGACATAAGCAATTTGTCTACTATGAGAAGATTTCCGGTTATATATATATATATATATATATATATATATATGAGCAATTTACAAGAATAATCAAAGTGGTTGTGTTTTGTTTGGGTCTGCATCATATATATAAAACTGGTTTTGACCAGCCGTTAGAGTTTGGCTGAATTCCTGGTGAAGTTGAAAAAAGGGTGTCAGAGTACAAAATTATTTGAAGGACTGAAAAGGTGAAGTAAAAATTGGGGCAGTTTGACTTTAGTTTATAGTTTTGAGTAGTGTAGAGCAAGTCAACCATCTACCAATCATATGGGACTGGTAGTTTCAGACTTTTAAGTTGAGGCTCAGATACGAAATTCGTCCTCACCAAACAAACAAACAAACAAAATACAGATTTCGTTGGGTGGGGTGGGTGTGTGTGTGTGTTTTGCCAAATCTTTTGGTTTGGGCCTGGGGCCTATAGTCGAGCACCATCTGCTGTGAACGAAATGGGTGACGTTTCAGCCCAAGTAAGGGTCCTCACTAAGAGAAAAATTGAAAACCGGAGAATTTGACCGGACTAGAAAATTGGATCGGACTATCAATTTAAGGAGTTTAAATTTGGTTCGGTCCAATTTCGGTTTGGAGTTTTTGAAAATTATGTATGTACACGTACATACACACACACACACACACACACACACACACACACACACATATATATATATATGAGTGAGCTTCTAATGAGGGATTTCTCATTTTACTAAAATGAGGACCTCCCATTTCCGGATTAAATATTGATGATCCGAACCGTTCAATGTGCTTAAAACACGTTTTTTAAGGGTACCCGCGTGAAATCGGCTTAAAATGTTACTAGGAAAGTCTTGATCCACTCAATTTTTCATAAAACTGTTCCTGTCAGCATTTATGAAAAACTGTTTGGATCAAGCCCTTCCCGATTTTTTTTAAGCCGATTTCTCGCGGGTACCCTTAAAAACATGTTTTAAACACATTGAACGGTTCGGATCATCAAAATTTGATCAAGAAATGAGAGGTCCTCATTTTAACAAAATGAGGGATCCCTCATTAGAAGGGGACTCATATATATATATATATATATATATATATATATATATATATATGTACATGTATGTATGTTTTACACAGTACACAGATTGACATATAAGAAGTAATTGAAGATTCAATGTCAAAACATGAACCATTACTTGTCCTCATTTTCATAGGTGGATTTTATGTTTGCGAATACAAAAATAGCATTTGAAAAGGAACCATATAGCAACTGAATTTGGAATCCCCATTAATAAAATTGTACTCATTATACACTTAACTAATCTTTTTGTTTTAAACAGGTCTTCAGTGAATAAAAAATTATAGAATAACGCGCACAAGAAAATCTGATGTCGCCAAGCAAGAAAGAGGTTTGAGTCCCCTCCTTTTTTCGATTGTTGTATTTGGAGCACCTGGTTGCAAGTTTTGTCTCTAAGCTTAAAGACTCTTTGAAGCAGATCAGCACCAGGTTGCAAGAATCCTTATTCTACAAGATTGCATATCTGTTTGCTTTTTTTTTTTTTTGCTCGGTGTTGCATATTTGTTTATTGCCTGAACATTACATTGTTTGTTTATATGTAGATGGATATTTTTGTTTGCCCGTGGATCAAAAAGCAAAACGGTCCAAACCGGATTGAAATCGGACCAAAACGGGTTCAAATCGATTGAAACACCAATCTAACCGGTCCAGTTTCAATTTACAAATTATTCAAACCGAAAAATCAATTTAATCTCATGAATCTCACCAAATCGGACCGGTTATACCCTTAGTCCTCAACCACCATCTAAATACATTAGGCATTGTCAAAGTTTCGGACACACTTGTGTTGTCGAAAATCTCTGTCTTCGGAATATAAACGTCAGCGACGAAATCTACTGCAAATACATGAAAAATAAAAATCCTTCGAGGCGCGTTATGGCGTCGCTTTCCTAAAAATAATATTTGCTCCCACCGGATGAGGTGCACAGTTACAACAAACTTGTCCTTAACATACAACGAAGTTGAACTTGTATTCTTTTAGTCTATATTTGACAAACGAAGACAAATAGAACATCTGCGTAGTAAAAATAAAATAAAAATTAAAAAACTACCAAGTAATATTTTTGCAGAATAACAATATTTTGACTAAATGCTTCCTAATATAAGAATTTTTGACAGAGAGAGAGAGAGAGGACAAAATTCAAGTAAGTCTTATTGTGTTAGAGAAGAAGACTTATATTTATAAATGCTATAAGGGTACAATTGAAAGGTCTAAACTTTTCAATTTATAGATGCAATGAAAAAGTTACAGCTTTTCAATTAATACAAGTTACAACATTTAATTCACAACTCTTTAACATAAAAGTTATAACCTTTAAATTAATAAAAATCACAACCTTTCAATTAATAAAAGTTACAACTTTTAGAATAAAAGTTATAACTATCCAATTAATAAAAGTCACACATTTTAGTATAACAGTACAATTGAATAAACATGATTATTCAAATAGTCATGTCTTTAACAATTAGACACATCCGCTATGAATACCAGCTTCAAGGGATAGCGGTGGTGGATTTCTTGGTAAACATAGATGGGGTGAGGAGGGTTAAGATTTGAGAAGATCGGTCTTGCGAACTTCAATTATGGTCTTCACCTAGGCGTTGGATTATCTCATTTTCCAGATGGTTTTTGGGTTTCCTCTTGCTTTCTTTTAGTTTGGCACCTTGCCAAAACTTTTTTCGGAGCCTACTGGCTTGGGCCGTGTAAGCCTCGTTAATCTTTGTAATCGGTTCTCGTTTTCAAGATTAATATATTTCATTTTGCCAAGAAAAAAAAAAAGCAAATTTTTTTTCTAGAGTTCCATTTGAATGATTCACCTGTAAAGATGCTCTGAATCTAGCAGGCTAGAGGGATATGAAGATTAGCTGAATCAACTAATTTTTTTGATTGACGAATAATTGATAGAATTACGAATGGATTTGGTAGAGTTGGCCATGATAATGTAGTAATTATACCAACCTCTTTTCCTCACTTCCCAAAATGAACGTTAGGGAATATAAGGGAAGACTACCCGAGCGAGCATCCAGAGAGACCCATCTGAGGTGAAATCCTTTATTAAAAGTCGATTTAGGCTACAGTTTCTTAACATCCGTAGTTTCTACTCTAGCAGGATCAGGAACGGCGAATCTCTTTATGATAAACAGATCCATTTTGCAAGTTCATTATTACGGGACTGATAGGGCTTGAACTGCAGCTTCCACCTTGACAGAGCGGTGCTCTGATCAGCTCGACCGACATTTCTGTTTTCATAAGGAGATCATCTCTGTCTTCAAATTATGCTAACTAATTGGTTGAAGATCACTAGATGCTACGAAGAAATATAAAGAAGACTCTGTTTATTTAACAATTTTTAATATTTGTTAGAATTAATTGTTTATTAATTGAATCAGTCAAATACAAATAAAAGGACCAATCCTCAAGAAAAACCAGCTCAAGAATTTTATTATATCCCTTCTAAGATCGTTCAATTTCATCTAGTATTTCTTAGGGAGAAAAGATAGTAAGATAGAGTAGAAAATCTCATTTTTTCTATTATTAATTAATAAAACTTTTTCGAGTAGGGGCAAATGCGAAAGAGGAAGTTGTTTGGACTCTGACCATGTGCATGTTGAAGAATTAATGAGCTGACGACTCATTGGCAGTGGTTTGGTTAAGGGAACACATCGGAGTCGTAGCTAAAACGAGTTTTCATAGGGCAATTATCACTACTTATGGACCCTGTAACGCCCATGTAAATCACTAACCTAACAACTTGTTAGAACTCAATCACATGGCTCAAAATGCTTAAACCCAAGTTGTTAGTAGTAGTTTATATGGTTTCTTATATACCCAGGATCACCCACGTAGACTTTTCAATGTGGGAAGGGACATCACAATCTCCTCACCTTTAAGACCTTGTACCCTCGCAAGGGGTTCACACTAGAGTCATCACGGCCTAACCCTGGGTCTATTCCCTAGTGACCAAACAAAGTCCTGGCCCAACACTCGATTGCGTACATGGCCGCTCTAATACCATTTGTAATGCCCATGTAAATCACTAACCCAACAACTTGTTGGAGCCCAACCACATGACCAAAAATGCTTAAACCCAAGTTATTAGTAGTAGTTTATATGGTTGCTTATATACTCAGGATCACCCATGTAGACTTTTCAATGTGGGACGGGACATCACAGACTTGAACCTAGGTGATCTATCCATGACCAGGATGAAGCTTGGGTGAAACTAAGTGGAGGTCTGAACCGACTGATCTTCTCAGCGGATGAGTTGTGTTTCTCGTTCTAGTTTAGGAATGAGATTCTCCCAATTATGTTTGGTAATAGAATAGGGTGAAAAACTAGTCTTTTACTCCCATAAAGTTTAATTTTTGTAAATAAAATTGTAAATAATGTGGAAACTACGTATTTAGATACGCACATACATAGAGAGATACACAGAAAGATATGTATGTATACATATGTAATATATATATGTATGTGCATACATACATACTTAATTCCTATATATACATAAATAGAGACATGTGTGTGTATATAGAATAGGTTTTTAATAAGGAATCTCTTATTTTGTTAAAATGAGAACCTATCATTTATTGATCAAATTTTGATGATCAAAACAGCTCAATATGTTTAAAACATAGTTTTTAAAGATACTCGCGAGAAATCAGCTCACAAAAATATCTGAAAAACTTTGAGCCAAACAGTTTTTCAGAAATATTGACATGAACAATTTTATAAAAAATTAATTGGATCAAAGCCTCCCCGATAATATTTTGAACTGATTTTTCGCAATTACTCTTAGAAACATGTTTTCAACACATTGAACGATTTTGATCATCAATATTTGATAAAAAATGAAAGGGTCTCATTTTAGCAAAATCAAAAATTCCTTATTAGAATTTTACTGTGTATGTATGTGTGTGTGTATATATATATATATATACTGATGTATGTATGCGTATATACATATATAATTTCCAATATTCCAACGTGGAACAATATCTGGAACTCGTGAGAGTTGATTAGACTGTTACTAAAAAGCCGCTGACAGGGAGCTAGAAGCAGCTCTGGTGTGTGTGCAAGTTATACTAGTAAGGGTCTATTTGGCCAAAATTTTTCTAGGCTAGATTATTCGGTTTTTTTTGTTTTTATTCAAATTTTTTTGTATTTGTTATTTTTATGTCATTTTTTCGTGGATTATTGGTTCGTATCGACGAAAGGAATCTAAAAAGTATAAATTTATGTCCAAAAGTTAAAAAAAATTACTAAAGACGAAAAATAAGCCAATACGGACGCTGTTTTTGACTTATTTTTTGTCTTTTCTGAACTTTTTTTAAATTTAGCCGATGATTGAGAACTTTTCTGAAAGCTCTTGTCGAGACGAACCAACAATCATCAAAAAATTGATGAAAAATAAAAAATTAAAGAAAATTTCAAATAAGGACAAAAAACTAAACAGTGAATAATTCAATAATTCAGTCAGGCTAAATGGACCCTAATTAACCTTCCTACATATAGGTAGATTAACAGCTTTCAGCTATGAACTCTGATATATATATAGCCCATCAGTTTGCTGCTCCGTTGGGAACTATCAGTACGATGAGAGAAGTTAGAACATCGAGATGCCAAATCTTTTCATCGATGTGAACTCTTGGGGTTTTTGATTATAGGTAGTCGTTCCAAATCCGATATCTGTTGCTCGGCTCATCATTATATAAAGTAGTGCGAAAACCGCGTTCAATCCACAAACTATCGAGATCAATGTGTTGAAAATAAAGAAGAACAAACAAACCAAGGAAATAAAGACCCGTAAAAAACACATAAGCTTTACGTGTGATTAGGCTTGCACGTGATGTAGCCTTACTCCACGGGCAATCAGTCAAAGGCTTCCACTGAATCCAAAAAAGTGAACGAATACAAGTGAATAACAACAGGTACACCTTTATATTAGAAGTATACAAAACCTTAGAATGAATTAAGTACTTTATAAGACGTTTCTGGACAAAGTAGTAAACCACCCCCTTCGAATCACAAAAACAGTATGTTGCTTCGGAGTCCAAATTTTATACATGCTCACCCTCCGGACGGCCTTCATCCTAGCTAGCTAGTCCAGACGTACGTACGGGATCCTAAACACAACCCCATTTGATCAAGTGCTCAATTATTATTTGAGATCGATATGCAGTTATTTTTCAAAAATGTATAAATTACATCTAGAATACAATTACTGAGTACTATTTCCAGGAAATTAAAATGAGATTTTTAAAGTTGAAGTTTATCAAAATTTGTATTATATATGTCCCCAAGTACGGATGCATGAGTACATAGTTATATATGCTATCTATCCATTGAGAAGGAGATTCCAGATAATTAAGAGTGAAGATTGCTCACGTACGTAACTTTTGGTGCTAAAAATACCATATATGAAAAGTACTACTTAATTGATGCTGTTATGTTCTTTACCAATAATTTAGAATTTTATCTACTTAACATATATATATATACTACTATATATTTTGATAATTTAAATTGATTCTCTTGTTTATATTTAATATTTTTGCAAGTATGTTAGAGCCCCCAACACTGGATTTATATATATATATATATATATATATATATTATACATCCTAACTGAAGGAGTATCATTTAAATGCGTTATTATATACAACCGCATGCTCCTAACATGCACGAGAAAGCACCTAAACACCTTATCATATTACAATTCAAAATTAATTACATAAAATTATATTAAGACAGAAAATCTGAACGTGAAGAAAAGTTTAAAAGTTTTTTTCTTATGAGTGAAAAAAACAAATAAAAAAATGGAAGTTATATATGTAATTTTTAATTTATATAAAAAAAAAAAAAAAGAACGTACCATATGACATACACGTATTTAGTATATAATATAGATAGATAAATGCTTTCAATAATTTCTCTTGTTCATTAATGAGGTTTTTTTTAATAAGACTGAGACTGAGAATAAGTTCTTTTGATTTGTAAGCCTCCTTGAATTGTATAAGCATAAATTAAACTGAAATTAGAGTTTCCATTGATCAGAACCAACTACTGAAACAAGTGCCAGATTGAGATCGTAATTAAATTGTTATCTCCGCATAAAAATATTCTCCCTAGAGTAACGTACTCGCTAATACGAGTAAGAAAAAATCATCGTGAAACTAAATAAAAATGCTGCTATTTAAAAAACAATACAGCTGCTTTATATTTTTCATTTTTTCATCTTATGCAAATAAATATCATCAGTACACACACACACACACTACCATAATAAATTTATGGTTTTTGTTTACAAAAACCAACAACATACAAGTAATCACACACAAAACATCAACAACAAGGAATGTGAAAAGAACCTTGAAACCAACACACAAAACAAACCCCCCCCCCCCCCAAAAAAAAAAACCCTAGAGACCTAAAATTCTCACGAACAATATATTTGTAATTGCAGATTCCACTTTCATAGCTTCTTTTCAACATGACCATGAAACCTCTTGGGATGATCACTTTGGTTAAAAGCATTTCCAGATGACGTGATCGGAGAAATATTATCCCAACCAGCACCACTGAAGGCAAAATTCTGGGGAGGAGGAGGAGGAGGAGATATGATCAAAGGGTCAGAAATATCACAAGGTACGATCCCATTAAGCTGCTGGTGTTGTTGCACTACATGGTGTTGACTACTATTGAACACGTCTTCATTAATCAGTGAATTCAAGAACGATGAAAACACATCGTCGGTGCAATAATTGATTTCATCGTCTTCGTGATCATTTCCAGCCCCATTGTTGCTGCTTCTCAAATCTAATCCAGAAAAATCAGGATTCTGCATACTAGGATTAGGGTTTGGCAACATCTGATTCGCACTTCCATTATAGTACACATTTGATCCCTTGTTGACGAGAATTCGGCTGCTGCCAATGAGAGGATTTGATTCCAAGGAAGGAGTAACAAGATTAGGAGTAGGGTTTGGCATCTGAATCTGATTGAGTTTTGAGGAAGAAGGTTTGTTGTTGTTGTTGTCTTCGGCAGGAGGATCAGGGTTCAGTGGCTTGTGGGTTCTCGGATCAATCCCCTGGCTGATGAGTTTCTTGCTAAGGTGAGTGTTCCAGTAGTTCTTTATCTCATTATCTGTTCTTCCCGGAATTCTCCCCGCTATCAGTGACCACCTATACATACGGGCATTATTTATATTTTTGCATACATGAAGTTATATAAATCGTGTCCAAAACAAACAAACATGATTCTTTATTTTCGCTTCCGCGTGCGTGAGAGAGAGAGAGATGCATGACCAAAAATCCTTTGTCCTCAAATAGCGTCATTGTCGTTCTGTCCTAATACATTGACATTTGCGTTCTTTTCGCTAGTATCTCGAGGCATATTCAGTTGGCAAATACATTAGGACATGCATATATATATATATAAGGATTGGAAGATTCCGTTTCTGTAGACTGAAACCCTAATTAAGAGGTATTCTTGCTGATCAAAAAAAAAATTAAGAGGTATTCTTAGGAGTGAAGATGAGCTAATTCATCATAAGAAAACCTACATGGCGAAAAGCTGGAAAACAATCATACCCTAATACCCAAATCAGATAGATTTGCAGGGGGGGAGAGAGAGAGAAATAGAGAGAGAGCTTACTAAATTGGAAAAAAAGAAACCCTAAAATATTGACAAGCCGAAAAACAAATCAAACCCTATTACCCAAATCAGAGGGTGTGGCGAAGAAAGGTAGATTTCTAGTACGTAGCAATAGAGGCAGAGTGTGTGGGGACCTGTTGCCGAGGAGGCGGTGGAGGCGGAGAATGAGATCTTCCTCATCGGGGGCGATCTGGCCGCGCTTGACGCAAGGGCGGAGGTAATTCATCCAGCGGAGGCGGCAGCTCTTCCCGCAGCGGAGTAAGCCTGCCCTTTTTGGAAGCGTCCGCCACCGTCCTTCCCCTTCTTTCTTTATGTAATTCGCCAATACCTCGTCCTCCTCCGGCGTCCATGGCCCCCTCTTCAAACCCACTTTGCTGCAACACGGCGTCGTCTTGCTACTCGCCCCCGAACCACCACCTCCTGCTGCTGCTGCTGTCGATGACGATGGTGATGGGTGCCTCATCTCTCTCTCCAGAAACTATGCTTATCTCTCTACGATGTTGATGGGGAGTTTTATCTTATCAGATTTGATCGGAATGTATTGTATTTCCTATTTGTTTGTAGTAGTAACAGAACAGCTTTACTATATGAGAATGGGGAAGTCATTTTTCACAAACTCTCGTGGCGCGTGAATCAGAATCGCAGTGATGAAACCTACAAATAGCTTCTCCGCCGTTTGTAATGGAAAATTATTCAATGATGTCGCAGCAGCATGTGGCTGTCCAAGTGTACTGTCAATGCAAAAAATTGCATTGATTGTATAACTTTTGGGTAAAATGCACAGGAACCTCCTTTGAGGTTTCAGAAATGCAATGACCTACCCTGCTTTTGAAAGTATTTAATCGTTATACCCCTCCAATGACTACCGTTACTTTTGGATAACCCCTCCAATTGACTACCGTTACTTTTGGATGGAACTGATTTCAGAATGGACGATCTTGTAAATTCTAAAAATACCCCTTAAAATGGGTCTAATTTTTGAATTATTTTTATCTTTTTAAAATATTTTTATATTGAATCTTTGTGAAACTTCTTATGGAGATGAACCAATAATCTATAAAAACTTGATGCAAAACAAAAATTACAAAAATCAAATAAGAAAAAAAAATAGTTCACGAAGAAATTAGTTACTCTATTTTTTTGTCTTTATTCAAAATTTTTATTTGTTAGTTTTGTATCTATTTTTTAATTCATTTTGACGGAAAAAAATTTAAAAACTAAAAAATTATGTCTAAACAAAACTTTACTAAAAACGAAAATAATCCAAGCGAACATATTATTTTAAAATTTTCTTTATTCTTTTAAAATTTAGTACCTTTTTTTTTACCTCTTTTGGAAATTGTTTTTAAAAAAATTCAAAATAGGGTCCATTTTTATTTTTTTTTCTCATCTATAGTGATTTTTTTATTTTTTGAACATCTTTTATACTTCTACCTATATTACCAATAATATGAAGTTTTCTGATGAGAACAAGCTAGAAATTAATTTGCGCAGTGAGTTATTTATTTTTGTTAGTCAATTTTTTTTCCAAAAAAAATGATATCCATTTCAAAAACTAAAGAATGCATTTATAAAATAAAAAATTATACCCTTAATGTGAGGTGAGGAGAGAGAGGGGTTTTATGTGCATTGAGAAGATGATAGGGCAAGTTAATAATATTATTGTAGACATTGGAGGGGTATTTTTGAAATTTACAAAATTATTCCTGATGACATAAACAAATTCTATCCAAAATTAATGAAAGTTAATTTGTAACGATCAGATACTTTAAAAAACAAAAGAGGTTACTATATTTTCTGAAACTTCAAGGGAGATATCTGCTAACATCAGGAGAGAGGTCAAGGCATTTTATCCATAACTTTTTATATTGATGTTTTATAAAACAAATTGACACGTGGAGCATTGTAAATAGTGTAAAGTAATGTTCTGAGAGTACTAAATCACCGGGGAGAGCTTGTAAAGCGCACAAGAAGACGTGCTATGACGTGTCGTTTTGGCATGTAAAATATTATTAAAAAATTATTCGATTAATGTTCAATCATTCGGTCAGTATTTTATGTGTAAGAACGATATCGTTTTGACACACAACACGCTGTGCTTGTGCGCAACAAGGATCCCAAGTCCTAATCACCTCCAACGTGTGTACTTATTTTTCTTGGGCACTTATTTTTTGGTCCTAGCAATAAGTGTTAACTAGTTTTTCATCCCATTTATTTTTAAAGGTTCTCTTTGAGTTCTATCTTTTAAAAAACATCCAAAATACCCTAATTTTTTTTGTAAAGCATACACATTAATTTTTTTTTATATAACAATACTCGTGACTAATTCTTAAGAGAAACAAAATAAAAGTAGATATTTATGGATGTCATCCGGAATGAAATTTGTTAAAATGATCCACAAAGATAGATTGATAAAGTCAATTATTTGAGCTGTTGAAAGTGGTTCTAGGTGGACCCATGAATCTCTGTTTAATACTTTATTTCGATATGTTTTTTGCTACTTATATTTGGCAGAAATAAATTTTCAAAACCCTTATTAGTGTCCATTTAGACTATGGTGTTTATAAAATTATTGTTTTATTATTTTTCGTTCTTATTTGTTTTTTTATATTTTGTAATTTTTCGTCCTGCATTATTTTTTGATTGTCTGACGTTGGTTCGCCTCGAAGGAAAAAAAATATAAAAAGCTCAAAATTATGTCTAAAAGTGAAAAAAAATAAAAAAAAGACGAAAAATAAGCTAAAATTTATTTTGACTTATTTTTCGTCTTTAGTGAATTTTTTTAGTTTTCGGACTTTTTTAAATAAAAACAAAAAATAAATAAATTAGACAAGTTGGGCCAATAGGCCCTAGATATCTTTATTTTTGTCTATATTTTTCTTTTTGTAAAGATTTTTTTCTACATCCTCTAAAACTATCTATATTACAATATACAACGGTGTAAGAATTTTCAAGCACACTTTCACAACTACGTCTATGATTATTTTGATCTAATGATTGAGATTCACCAAAAAAATTAGTATTAAACAACAATCAACTAATATTTATTGCCCCAATAACTTTAAAAAGTAACAAAAAATACATTGACGCTTTCTCTCTCTCTCTCCCCAATATATAATAGTGCACATGTATTACAATACACAATGGTGTGGGATTCAGATCAATCTATATTAAAATACACAATAGTATGAATACTCTAAATACGTTTTCACAACAACAGATGAGATTATTTTGATATAATAGATGATGTTCATTATAAAAAAAAAAAACTACACAATAAAACATGCTAATAGCTTTATTAATAACTGAACTTAACATAAATTTAATATTATTGGTACTATCGTAAATGCTAATAATATTCTAGTCCTTTATGTTAGAGGATGAACTTTTAATCATCCAAGGGAGGATTAAATTAAAAAAATTAAAGATTTAAAATGAATATGGAATATGAAAGTTTATTAATATACTTGATTAAAATTTTATTTTGAAGATTTATATTCTTTTTTTTTGAATAAAATTGTATACGTTTCAAAAACTGTTAGAAGGGACTAATATTTGATAAAAGTAAAAAAAAATACTAGGTTGGACTTTAGATAAAAATAAAGAGGGTTTGTGTTTTATAATAGCTTTTTTAAAAAAAGAATAGAGAATGAGATGGGATATTAGATTAAAGTTGATAATGAATAATAAACACTTAAAAAATAAATTTTAATGAATAATAATTTAAAAGTATTATTTTTTATTTAATTTATCACTAACATATTAATAGTAATACAATGATTTTGCGGAAAAAAGGGGAAAGTTTGGATAAAGTGTTGTATCAGGATTATAGATGGTGTAATAAGTTACCGGGCGGGAGTGAGTTTCACGCACACTTTTATGCGCGGATGGTTCTATCCGGGTGATGGATAGGACCCACATACCGCCAATTTTTTACCCTTGACATTGCTTTCCAAACGAAGAGATGCCTTTTTCCCAGACAACAGAGGCCTCCCCAATCAGACTCTCGTCACCCAAACTCCGTTAAAAGAAAATGATGTTTAGTGTATTTAAAGGATCTTGCAGTTACTGTTAAATAAATATGAATATGAATATATATTTTATAAATATTAATGTATATTTACGGATACCGATGTACTTTTTATATATTATTCATCACTTAATAAACAATGATTAATATTTTTCATATTCAAATAACAGATCATAATTAGATTAATTGGTTAGGTTGCCCCACACAAAAAAAAAACAAAGTATTTGGTGCTCCTGAAAACAATACTATTAATTGGAATAATTAGTGAGGAATAAGTTAGTTTTTGACTATTAGTCTAAGAATTAATAATTCTAAGATAAAAATAAAGTTGTCACTTGTTTGATTTGGTCTAGTATTTATTATAGTATAAGAAATATGTGAATTATCCAGTGTTTAATTGTTGGGATAAGAGATAAGTTAAGCTTTACATGTCTTATTTTACTCTTGCCATAATATCGAAATGCCTTTCACTAGAATACTGATTGCTTAAAAAAATTACTATATTTGATGTCGATTATTCTTTAAGTATTGTGAAACTAATTGTCTGATTTCCGAATGTACTTTTGCCAATTATTTTTTCCGAATGTTACTTGATAACTCAAAAATAAGAATTCTATTTGAACTTTTAGTAAATATTTAATTATCGAACAACTTATCTGTTTAAACAATCCTATCAAATTATTTTTTTCTCAAATACAATTCTGAACATTTTGTATATTTTAGTCAAAATATTTTATCTTTTAAAATTCTCTTATCACGACGAGTCTAAAAAGTAAAAAAGTAACCTAAGTTATTAAAAAATCTTAAAACAGAAAATAAAATACTTAAATAAGTAAAAAAAAGTAATTAAAAATAATGCGTAACGTATTTGTTTTAGAAAATAAATAATGATAAGATTTCGAATACTGTTATGACTTATCATTAATAAAAAACATATGTATTTAAAAAATATTATCTTTAATCGACAGATTTAATATAATTCAACATTTATATTGATAATGCCGCAAAATAGTTGACCTTTGTCTAACTTGTTGAGTGGTTCCTACACACAAGTCCAATGACCGGAGGGCGTGCCGAGCAGCTCTGCTAGTCGAGCAGCTAGTAGATTGGCTGATCGATCTTGTCGTGCTGATATGGTCGATTTTCATGGACCCCATATTTAGACTATTCAGTAGTCTCCTATTCCTAAGTTGTAGCACATGTTGTAACGCAGAGGATAATTTCGTGTTTTTTATTGATCGGCCTCCTCATTAAATAAAAACCCATTTTATTCCTCTTCGAGTGTTCCTGAGTTTCGTGCCTCATAAATAACAGCTGTTTCGAGGTGGGTTTCTCTATATATTCTTGGAAGCTCTTCATTCTTAACCCTTCCTCTTCCTACATCCTTTACACTCTCTCCTGTTTTGCTTATCAGATCCTGAGCTTCTTCTATACTCTCTCATACTAGAGCCTAACGCCCCTCCTGTCTTTGAGGGAGCTTTCTTTCCGACCTCATGCATGTACTCATTCTTCTATCGCTCTCTTGAAACCTTCAGTGACCCACCTTCTCTCAATTGTTGGACCAACAACAATCAGTTGCTTGATGCTTCCCGTTAATTCTTTGTTTGTCTTTGCCTTGTTTGTTCGTCTTGACGGGACTGCTCAACTGCCCATTGAGTTGTCGTCATCTGACTCCGAAACTGATTCCTCTTCTGAATCGAACTCCAGCCCTTTCCATTCTCTATGGGGAGAAGTTCTGAACGTTATTCCTTTCGCCATCGTTCTGCCTTTAGATGCTCCTGGAGGACATGCCTTATGCTGCTGTGGATGTTAAGTCAGTCTTAACTGATTAGGATCTAGTTGGCATTCGGGCTCATCATGCTCTCCTTGAGTCCATTCATCTTCGTCTACCTTACACCGACGAGTGGGCCTACTCATTCACGAAGGGCGAGATTTATCTGCATGAGAGGAACTTGCTACATGGACTACGGTTTCCAATGCACTCGCTCGTACACGAACTGTTACAACATCTCAACTTGGCCCCTAGCAAACTAATACCTAATGCTTGGAGGCAGCTAACCTCCATGATCATCTTGTGGCACCAGGAGAGCTAGGACAGGCGTGCTCTGTCTTTGGCCGAGTTCCTCTCATGCTACTTTCCAAATGACTCTAAGTCTGAGCTAGGCCTGTGGTTCTTCCAGTCGCATGTCGGCTACAACTTGATCGACGACATCCCTATTTCCAACAATGGGTAGAAGGATAAATTCTTCTTCTTAGGAGGCGATAAGTACTGAGAGTTTAGCCCTACTAAGGCATTTTACTCGAGAATTCGCCCAGGGTCACTCATCAACGGTGTGAGCCATCTCAGTCTGTGTCCACTACCATCCTTGCATCTTTGAAAGTGTTGCCGCTTTCATTGAGTCATTGAGGAAGAGCTGCCATTATTTGTGCAAAACCTTTATGACACTGTCGCTTCTGTGCTGCCTTGGTATTAATAATCAAAAAGTTTAGGGCCAACATGGCGGTCGACACTTGGTTCAATAGGGACATCTCGTCACCCACGAAAGCATTGACACATTTCCGACATGACTCAGGATTGAGGAGTACATTATCCTCAGGAATGGGATCGGTGAAGGGAAAGGATAAGAGATACTGGTAAGCTACGCTGCAACCCGCTGAGCATTAGCTAGGGAAAGGATGCCTAGACAGGAGTAGGAAGCTCGTCTACATAGTCAGCCCGGACAAGAGACAAAGACTCGGGAAGAGGGCTACCAATCCGGGGACTTGTCCTCTCAACGCCCGATCCAACGTCTTCTATTTCAGCAGCAAAAGAGCGGATTAACTCAACAGTAAAAGAAGGCTGAAGGCCAACCGACAGGTTAGTCAGATGTGCGAATTTGTAAGCCGCAGCCGCAAGAGGGATAGTCGTCTCAAGGAGGGCCTGGTTGTCCAGGTCTAAATCATCCACTTTGTGGATACATTTGGTTTTTCGGTTAGAGGCTTCCCTGCATCCGTATGTTTTTGAATGACTTGGGAGTTCACCCTATGCCTCTTGGGTATCTTTTTCTTGGATGACTCAGCTATAAGATAGAATTAGCAACAAACCAGTTCTATGCACGGTCAATAAGTATATACACTAAAATAAAATATTATATATAATGTACAGCTTAATTACTATATAAATTAAATATCATGAAAATAAATTTAATATAACATATTCTTACAAAAATAATGAAAGAGAAAAAAGATAAGACCAAGAGAAAACTAATCAGCATGCAAATGGTGAAGTGATAAAGAAATTATCGTTACTCTGTAATGCCGTGTCAGAGATTTTTTTTGATAAATATAAAATTCCTAAGTCATGTTCATAAAAAGAAAATTAAAAGTACCAAGAGATAATTATATGCAATTCGAAATATTTTTCTTTTTCAAAACTTTTGAAACCATAAATAATGAAACACCAAGATTATTACATTTCATAATAAAAATTATTGTTATTTATTTTTGAAATTAAGTTACATTGACAAACATATGTTAGTTTATTTTCTTAAACTGTATGAAGTATTATTTATGGATACATAGTGTAATTATATTTTTATCAAATTTAACTTTTCAACAAGTGCATATGAGTGCAAGTAAAATTTAATAATTCGCATATTATCTAACTCAAGTCATAAAGATATTATAAGGATAAAATCTTGTACACCATAACAAAATACTACTCTACTCATCTAACAAAATTCAAGCATACTTAGTATAATCCATCACATTCGTTGCTCTTGTTTTAATAGTAGGCGACTTTTTATATTTTTTTAATTCAAATTTTGAAAACAAAAAAAAAAGTGTAAATAAAAAGTTTTTTTAATCTTTTATCTTATTTGGCTTTATTTTCATCCATCAACCTACTTAACAAACTAAATCAAAACCACTTAGAAGATTACCAACTCGTCGACCTTAAAAATGAGTGATTCTGCAGCAAATAGAAAAAATCATATCAACCTACGTATAATGAGTTGATTAAAATGTAATATCAACTCATTCAATCTGACCCAAACACATATTTGCAGTGAAATACAGTCGGTTCACAGTTTCATTTCATAAGAGAAATCACTTTGTGGTTATAGAAATTTATCTTGACCGTTATTCGTATCACTTTTAAATTTGTTTTTATAAAATATATTTATAAAAATGCAAAATAAAGTTAAGAAAAAAAAAAGAGAAGATACTTTTAATACTCTTAAATCTCTCACCCAATATCATCGAAGATATTGTGGTATATTTATTTATATTTTCATTTTGAAAACTAATCTCTGTGTAATTCTTAAAATATATATTATGTCTCCTTACATAAATATATAAATACGTAGCTATGTGTGTATGTATGTAGATTTATGTATGTAAAATATATATTATGTCACAATCCAATAGAATTTTGTCACTTATCGCTCTCAAGACAACTCTTACAAAAAATCAATCTGTAATAATATATAATATAGATGTGCATTTTATACGTCTCTGAACTTATTGATCTGCATGCATGTTTGTGATTTTGCCTAATTCTCAAGTTTGTCCATGCATTTAATTAAGCTTAGTCTCAATTTTATGCATGCTTGAATATGCCTAATTCTCCATGTTATGCATGGTTCTCTTTTTTTGTTATGTCTAATTCTCAATTTTGATTGAGTGGGAGAGGAAATATATGATCCAGTCATGTTTCTATAAGCTATTTTCTTACGAATTTCTGTATAAAAGTTATAATAAAGTCCAAATCTTTCTGAAACAACATTTTGAACAGTAAACTGCACAATAATTATTTTTATTCTTTTAATTAGGTGCATAACTTTATTATCTATATTGGATTTCCAAGAAGGCATTGATGAAAAATAACACATGACAACATTAAGTTTATACTAACCTGAGGTTGAAGTGGTCCCGGTTCATTAAAAAGTGGACGAGTGATGAATCAAATGCTCCCGTGGATAACATTTAAGTTGGTAAAGTTGCAATGTTACTTATCTTGAATAATATTTTCCCATGGTCTGTTCGAGAATACTTATATTTCCTTTGTGTTCATTTTCTGTGTTTTCAAAAACAAAAACATTCATTTTTGGGAAAAACAATTTTCAAGTATGTGAAAACATTTTTCTGGTATTCATTGCAAAAGCGGGGGGTTTTCCATATTAAGAAAATGATCGTGAAAACAAATATGTAACCTGTTTGGTAAACAAGTATGTTGGGAGAACGAAAAGAGAAACCAAAAACAGTATATTTGCTAAATCTGTAGCAAGTTACCGATCCAGAAGCTGTTCTCTTGGCGGAGAAGGGGGAAGGGCTCCACTGAACTTGGTTCCCCGTTCATTTTCCCACCTGCATACTTGTTTAGCCACATTCTAAAACCAACAACCATGGCATCCGACTTGGTTGGAACAAAACAAGCTTTCTGCCAATTGGAAGGACCAATGTCCATTATCTTTCATTCCTGAAATGAAAAATAGGAGTTAGAAGTTGCAGCAATAAAATGTTTCTTTGAGTATTCGTGCAAGTGAATGTAACTGGTTTGTAACCAAGGTTGAGTTGATCAGTTGTAATCCCAGCAAAAAATTAAAACCAACTAGTTAATATTTATCAGCAATAACTATTATAACTTAGATTTGGGTCCAGTCATCATGATCATACAAGAATTCATATCTGTCATTGCACAGACTAAAAGGAAAAAAATGAAATTAACAAGTTTTGCTGGGGTAAAACAAACTTCAAAGTATACAGAAAGTGATAGAACCAACCTCCAGATGTAGAAGATAAAGGTCTGAATCTAATATTAAGTTTTGGCCAACATGAAACATCCATCGTGGAACAACTCGATCAATCCAAACTCCAAAGTTTCTCGGCAAAACCCAAATCAATCTACTATTGCCCGGGCTTACTGGAACACAGATGAAAATTAGAAGACCTTTTCGTTGTGCCACAGTTGGAGATGGCTCCTGAATATAGGTAAGATTGTTAGCTCGTGTACCAAACCACAGTCAAGATACATAAAAGAAAGGAATACTTCCTCTCCCTACTTGGTTGTCCATTTAAAAAGGTCAAGGGACAAAATTCCATGGTACTCCCTATTGCCCTACTCTCCTGAATTGAAGAGACGAACTTGAATTTAAGGCACTTTTTTGGATAGTCCAAAAGTGGGGCATGCAATTATTGTGTTCCCATTATAAGTTTAACACTTCAAAATGGACAAAAAATTTGGGATGGAGGGGAGTAGAAGAAAGAAAAATGATGATCCGAGAACAAAAGACTTGAGTTGCTCATAGGAGGAGAAAAAGGCAACACCACGAAACTATCAAGTTGACTTAATGAAACAGATTAACTCGTTAACCTCTTTGATCCCAACTGAAGATGCAGATCCATTACTTTGATCAGCAGCAAGATCAGGTGAAAAAGCAGAAAGAACACAAGGTGCAATAAATCTGCTGTAGCCCCACTCCTGGCTTCCAGTAAAACCATTGAGGTCATATTTCTTTACGCTTATTTCAAGTGGTCGGCCCCCTCTCTATCGTAGTTCTCAGCTACATGTAAGAACAATCAATGAGAGATTGTGAATTGTAACTTACACTAACCTATCTAGAGTACTTATCTGTTTTTACGTTTTGGAAGTCGCATAATTCCGTAATGTGCATATGGAACATGAGCAGGGTCTAGAAGATTTTCAATCAAAACCTCATACCTGAGAACATAAGCAGTATATATAAGTAGAAAAACTAAACCACAACGGGCATTGGATATATTGAATAGAACCTTAAATATGTGTCGCAATATACTCACAAGTTTCACAGAGATTCAAGCCAACACGGAAAATAAAAATTATTAAAAAAAACATGTCTAGGATTCATGCCAAAATGTTATTTTCCTTTCCTTTTTCTTTTGAGGAATTTTTTCTTGATAATGCAGCATTAATCGTAAACAGTGAAAATAACTACTAGAAAGAGAGACCGTCTCTACTAGATATTCTTAAAAGTTCATTTTTGCCCTGATTAACCAGCAATTCAATCAACAGCAGGGGAAATGAATAACAGTAATACATAACTTCTGCTTGAAGACTAGAAAGATAGGAAAAATGGTATCTCTGCATACCCGTATGCTATATCTCTATTTCCAAACGATTTAGTATATGATGGATCATCCAATTCTGCAATATACAGGGGGTTTCTTCTTTGTGAGGATATTTTCGTATTGAGGATCGGAGTTCGGCCAAAACCAAACAATTTCATTTTGCACTGTACTGGGATAAACAGCTACACATGCTTTTTTGAATGTGTGGAACTGCACATTTTTCAAAATATCGAAACATACTGCATGCGTAAGTAACTACAGTGGCATGAAAAATGTAAATTGAACCCGATGCAATGAGATAATAAACTGAGATAATGTGTGGACCTACACATGTTTCTGGTTTCATTTTTCTGTTCTTTTCCTTAGCATATTATTCTGGTTATCATGCTTATATTCTCATATAAAATTTGTAAGGATTTGCTTATGGTGGTAGTTTTTGTCGGTGTTAAACGGTGAATAATTAATGAGAATAAAAAGCAATTAATCAATTGTGCAAAGTAATTAGCAAAATTCGGGAAGACCTGAGCAAACCTAGTAAACAAAATTAAGGGGAATTAAGTAATAATTAAATTCAAAAATTGAAATCGAAAGCAATTAAACGCAAATCGTGGCCCTTGTATCACAAGATTTTCTTAGTACATATATGCCGCCTTAGCGATGGAGGAGATTAGGTTGGCATTTGTCTCCGAGAGTATAATGGTTGTTGTACGGCTTTAGAAATCACCTCTAGAAGTAGTTTCGGCAAATTAAACTGTATCTAGAACTCTTTCACCCAAAGAAACTCAAAGAATCAAAAAGATTGCAAGAGAAGAGAGGACTCTTTAACTTTTGTTCCTTGAGGTACTTGAACCAAGTGGAAGAGCATGCCCTATATAGGCACAAGGCAAAGGACAAATTCCACTGTTGGATAGGCAAAATTGATGAAGAACAACCAGCCTTTAGGTGGCAATTGAAATCCTCAAGCAGTTGGGAACGTGCCAGGCTTGCAATTCAATTATTCAATTGAGAAGCTTTATCCGATGATCCAACACAAGCTTATCTTTTCTGTGCCAAAAACAAAAGTCTCAAGCCTAGATCAGGAGACTTGGTCCATCAAACTCAAGCCTAACTCAATTTGTCATTTAGGGATATTGACCCAAACACAAATCCAAACCAACACAGACCACAGGCCCTCGAATCCTAGATCATGGCCCCATTCAGGTGGTTGGCGACGACGAGCGCGCGTCTTTTCGTTTAAGAAATTTGACTTTTACTATTCTCATTCTAAATTTCAAATAGTTTTTCCTTTTTTTCTCAAAGAAACCACAACTGACAACCCTCTTCTTCTCTTGCTTGGAACCCCTCATGCCTCAAAGATAGGATAGTAAACATGATGGTAAATGGCAGCAACCAGTAAAGGTGCATAAAAGACGTGGATTGGATGGTTCTAAGGCACAAGCTTTAATTTGGCATATGCTGGATGATGTGGGGCCTACTTGGGAGATTAATTAGCCTTGGGCTGGTTTTATCTAGAAGTGTCTATTGAGTTCCTTGAGTCAAGTCATTTAATTTCCGGTCAAGTCTTTGAGGTCATTAATTGGTCAAAGAGTCTTTTGGGTCTTCCACATCATTAATGCATTAAAGAGTCCTAGGGAGTCTAAGTTAGTTGAAGCTTTTAATTTGGGAAGTTCTTCCACATCATTAATGCATTAAAGAGTCCTAGGGAGTCTAAGTTAGTTGAAGCTTTTAATTTGGGAAGTTCTAGAGTCAAGAGTTTAGCTATAAATTGGATTGTAAGTCTTATGGCAAAGCATGTTTTGAATGAATGAAAATTAGCTTTATGCTTCTATGATTGTATGATGCAATCTCATTCTTTAGTGCGATGCTAAAGAGGCCTTAGGTGTGATGCCTTCGGTAACCTAGGTATGAGACCTAGATCTATCCTTCTCTAACTCCTCCTCTTCTATCTAAAAATTCACTATTCACGTCCACTGTTCACAGCCCCCAAAACAGTCCCTGTTCTCAGTGTTTTGTCATCTTTAGTCCCATTCCAATCTGTCCGGCATCAGTTTGGTATCAGAGCGAGAAAGGCAACATGTCTACACGATCTGGCAGGCCTTTTAGAGGAAGATTAACTGAGTTTCAGCGTGACGAAATTCTGTTGAAGCTGGCAGAGCAAATGGATAGCTGTAATCTGCGCATCAGTGCTTTGGAAGGCCACAATTCAACCGAATGCTGGTCCAATGGCAGGTGAGCAAGGCGAGAATTCGGCAAATGACAATCCTGATGGGAATGGTGAGAATCAAGGCGGACCAACAGCAGGCCCACATGCAAATCCTTCTCAAAGACAACAAGGTCAAGGAGTACCGCAAAGCTCTGTATTCGATTGGACCAACAACTTGTTACAAAGGGGCCAATATGAGATGTATGATATAGCTGGAGATATCACCAAGAAGATAAAAATGGATGTCCCAGATTTTGAGGGTAAAATTAACCCTACAGTATTTGCTGATTGGCTTGCTTCCATTGAGGAGTACTTTGAGTGGTATGACATGGCAGACGATCGGCGAGTGAGATTTGCCAAAATGAAACTTGTGGGATTAGCAAAAATTTGGTGGATGGGTATTGAAGGTGATATCAGGCGATTGGGGCAGCCGCCAATTAGTAACTGGCAAGAGATGAAGGCTAGGCTTCGGGAGAAGTACATGCCACCAAATTACCATGCAAAGTTATGTGAAGAGCTCATAGAATTAAAGCAAAAGAACTTGTCAGTAAGTGAATATATGCAGAAATTTGATGAGCTCAAGACAAGGAGTCAAGTGGTGGAAGATCCAAGTCAAACTCTTGCGCGATTCAAGATTGGTTTGAGGCCAGAAATAAGGAAGGAGCTTCTTCGACAACCCTTATACAGCCTTGAGCAAGCCTTCCAGGTTGCTTTGGATATGGAAGAGTATTTGAGATATCCAATTTCAAAAAAATTTGGGTCTCAATGCCAAAAGGGGTTCAATGATGTAAGTCGTTTTCAGCCTAGTGGTTCCAAGCAGCCTTCGGCAGACCCTAAGGGCAAAAATCACATGGCCAGCAAAGGGGGAGGAAAGGACAGCAAGTGCTTCAAGTGTGGAGAAGCTGGTCACATGGCCTATCAATGTCCGAGGAGGAACTTGCATATCGGTGTGGAGCATGAAGATGAACCTGACCAACAAAATCATGAGGATGATGAAGAATCCTTTGACGTTGGGGCCTTCAACACAGATGATTTAGAAGGCGATGAGATTGATTCTAGTGATGGCAACGGGGCGGATCGGAGGCGGAGGTGGCTACCTCCGACTCCGAACTCCGAACCCTCTATCAATCCCCGAATCCGCCCCGATCCCCGTCGGAGATCTACTTTGGTCCTCCATCCCCGCTCCAAATGGGGATTCGGAGATCCCCGCGGGGATTCGGAGATCCGAATTTTTATTGTATCTCTCGGTTATTCCGGAATACATTGACAAAGATAAAATGTTGGACCCGTCTATCAAGGCAAGAGTAACATCAACAATACATGGAAATGGCTACGTTTTGGCAAACTTTGGCAAAAAATGTTAATGTCTGTAATTGTAAACTCTTTTTTTTCCTCTTTCTTTCCCTTTTTTTTTTTGAACTTCCTCAGTAGTCAGTTCCTCCTTATTTTCCTATTGAAATGGTTCATTTTACTCAATAACCATTGACCACAAATATTCCAATATGAGAAAACGCAATGTATGACATATACTTCGTTATATTTGATTCATATTCTTTTAATGATACAATTTTTTGTAAAAACGCAATGTATGACATATACTTCGTTATATTTGATTCATATTTTTTTAATGGTACAATTTTTTGTAAAAGTTTTTCTTACTTTTGCATCCCAAAGAAAATTAACTTTGCCTACTTTTGCAATCAAAAGAAATTTTCAACCTTACCTACTTTTTGCATCCCAAAGAAATTTTCATATAGTAATTGTTTTTTTATTTTTGACATTTTTATTTCTTTTATTGTCTCTCTCTATTTGCTACCAAAATATTCTTTTAATAAATTTTTTAATTTATGATTTACTAATTCTATATCTTTTCTTATACTTTTTCTCCAATTTTTTTTAACGTAAGTAGCAATTATTTGTAGTATTCTTGTAATTTTTTTTACCCCGGATATTCGGGGACGGAGCGGAAAGGATCGGAGGCGGAGCGGAGCGAATCGGAGACGGAGCGGAGCGGATCGGAGACGGATCGGAGAACGGATTCGGACCGGAGCGGAGCGGGGATAGACTTACCTCCAAATCCGCTCCGATCCCCGATTTTTTCTAAAAAAAAAATCCATACCCGCCCCGATCCCCGAAAAAAACTCCGAATCCTCGCTCCGTTCGGAGCGGAGATCGAAGCGGATTCGAACGGATCGGACGAAATTGCCATCCCTAATTGATTCCTCTCTAATTTCTGTGGTTAGACGTATACTTGCAGCGCCAAAAGTTGAAAAGGAGGACTGGAAGCGTACTTCTATTTTCCAGATGCTGGTTCGATGTGGAGACCAGGCCCGAAAGCTTATTATTGATGGTGGAAGCTGCATGAATGTTGTATCAACATCCACGGTGGAGCGCCTCAAGCTTCCTGTTCAACCACATCCTCAGCCATATAAGGTAGCTTGGATAGACAACACTTCTATTCCGGTAATTCAGCGCTGCCTCGTCTCTTTTTCATATGGTGCTTATAAAGATTCTATTTGGTGTGACGTTATACCCATGAAAGTCGCTCATATCATTCTTGGGAGACCATGGCTTTATGATAGAGATGTGCAACATTGTGGGAAAGAGAATACATATGCCTTCTCATTCAAAAATAAGGACATTATCTTGAAACCAATGACTACAGCCGAAATGGAGAAACACAAGGAAAATAAGCCAAAGAATGCAGCGGATGTTAAGACAAATTCGCTCCACATTCTCACCAAAAGGCGTTTTCAAGATGAGAGCATGGAAACTGGAGTTATATATGCCGTGGTGGTGAAAGAAGTTTCAAAAACTACTACTGTGTCAGACTCTACAGTGCCTTCAGAAGTAATTGAGTTGCTGTCTCATTTCTCTGATGTTGCCCCCGAAGAGCTACCAAATGAGCTCCCTCCCATGCGCAATGTCCAACATGCTATAGACCTTGTTCCAGGGGCGCAGTTGCCTAATCTTCCAGCCTATCGCATGAATCCAAGTGAGCATGCTGAGCTTAAGCGGCAGGTAGATGAGCTACTATCCAAGGGGTTTATTCGTGAAAGTTTGAGCCCATGCGCTGTTCCAGCTTTGCTTACGCCTAAGAAAGATGGTACTTGGCGCATGTGTGTCGACAGTCGCGCTATAAACAAGATCACAATCAAATATCGGTTTCCTATTCCGAGGCTTGACGACATGTTGGACATGCTGGCTGGTTCTTGCTTATTTTCAAAGATCGACTTGAAAAGTGGCTACCATCAAATACGCATCAGATCTGGAGATGAGTGGAAGACAGCTTTTAAGACGAAGGATGGCCTTTATGAATGGCTTGTCATGCCGTTCGGTCTTACCAATGCCCCAAGTACTTTTATTCGCTTCATGACGCAGGTATTGCAACCTTTCATTGGTCAATTTCTGGTTGTGTACTTTGACGATATCCTTATATATAGTAAGACCAAGGAAGAACATATCTTTCATCTTCAACAAGTTTTTAGAGTTCTTCGCCAAGAGAAGCTCTATATGAACTTGAAGAAGTGTTCTTTTTTGAGTCCGAGAGTCGTATTTCTGGGCTTCGTTGTTTCATCTAGAGGAGTGGAGGTCGATCCAAGCAAGGTGGAAGCCATTCTTGAGTGGCCAGTTCCCAGTTCCCTGCATGAAGTCCGAAGTTTTCATGGCCTGGCGACTTTCTATCGTCGCTTTATCAGGAATTTCAGTACAGTAATGGCACCAATTACCAATTGCATGAAGGGAGGACAGTTTGTTTGGACTAAAGCGGCAACAAAAGCTTTCGAAGAGATAAAAGGGCTGATGACTAAGGCTCCTGTATTATGTCTTCCAGACTTTTCAAAGGTGTTTGAAGTGGCTTGCGATGCATCAAACGTTGGAATTGGAGGTGTGCTTAGCCAAGAAGGGCACCCAGTTGCTTATTTTAGTGAGAAGCTTAACGAAGCCAAGCAAAAATACTCCACTTATGACAAAGAATTTTATGTTGTGGTTCAAGCACTTCGCTTTTGGCGTCACTATCTACTCTTTAAGGAGTTTGTATTGTATTCTGACCATGAAGCTCTCAAATACGTCAACTCCCAAAAGAAGCTGAATCATCGACATGGCAAGTGGGTTTCATTTTTTGATGACATGGCCATGGAATGGCTGGATAAGTCTCATAGGCTTTGGAAGCCTAAACCAAAGGCCATGAGCAGCACAAGCATCGAGAAGCCTTTTGGTCCAAAAACAAGTGCCAATGGTAGTTGGAATGTCAAGGGTCATCATTAAT
This sequence comes from Arctostaphylos glauca, assembly GCA_019985065.2. Classification (NCBI taxonomy): domain Eukaryota; kingdom Viridiplantae; phylum Streptophyta; class Magnoliopsida; order Ericales; family Ericaceae; genus Arctostaphylos; species Arctostaphylos glauca. Next base: position 14,032,218 of record JAHSPW020000011.1, on the reverse strand, counting down.
ATTCAAGGGGCATCATTAATATTCATCTAGATATATTAAACACATTGCATCTATTTGTTAGCGGGTTCGATGTATGCATTAATATCTAGAATCATTCACATATCTTATTAATTGCAAGCATTTAATTAGGATTCATCTCACTTAGACTTCTAGTGATTCAAAAGGCCATTGTTTAGCCTATAAATATGGATGTAATCTTTCATTTTGGAATAGAGTTGATTAATGCATTGAGTTTACAAGGCTAAGGCCATTGTGATTGGGGTTTGGGCTGCGGTCCTTCCTTGCAGAAACCGCCTAACCCTTGCGAGGGTGAAGCACCTCTTTCTCTCTCTCATTCTTTCCTCTCTTCTTCTTTGCGCACGTTCTCCAAAGTACTATTCTAACTTCCCACCAAAAACCACCACGATTCCTATTGTAGGCGGTAGTACTTGAGTGTCCTAAAACCGTCCTGCATCATTTTTGCAAGAATATTCGTTTGTTATCAAACATAAAGTTGGTTCTGAGAATAAGGTAGCTGATGCACTCAGTCGAGTGGTGTATGTTCTGTCTTCTATGGCTGTACAAGTTGTAGGGTTTGATTTGCTAAAAAGGGATTACCCTTCTTGTAAGGATTTCGGCGCTATTCATGCTCAGTTGTTGGCTGGACAGCAGCAAGGATTGGATAATTTTTCCTTACACGATGGCTACCTCTTCAAAGGAACTCGACTTTGTCTGCCTAACACGTCTCTCCGCGAACAGGTGATCTGGGAATTACATTCTGGAGGGGCAGCAGGTCATTTTGGAATAGATAAGACAGTTGCTATGGCTGAAGATCGCTTTTATTGGCCAAAGCTGAAGCGGGACGTAGCTAAGGTGGTTTCCCAATGCCGGACTTGCCAACTTTCAAAGGGGAGAAAGAAGAATACAGGTTTGTACACTCCTCTACCCGTACCCCACGAGCCATGGCAGGATTTAAGTATGGATTTTGTCCTTGGGTTACCAAAAACCCATCGGCAACATGACTCTATCTTTGTGGTTGTGGATCGCTTCTCCAAAATGGCACATTTTATTCCTTGTTCAAAGACATCGGATGCTGTCAACATTGCTACGCTCTTCTTTCAAGAAATTGTTAGACTTCATGGGCTGCCAATAACCATTGTCTCTGACCGTGATTCAAAATTTATGAGCTACTTTTGGCGAACGTTATGGAAGTTGCTAAATACAAAGCTGAAATTTTCGTCAGCTTTTCATCCGCAAACTGATGGTCAAACGGAGGTTGTTAACCGCAGTTTGGGAAATCTACTTCGCTGCCTTGTAGGTGATCATGTTGGCAGCTGGGACCAGGTACTTCCTATGGCTGAATTTGCATACAACAGCTCTGTGAATAGGTCTACCGGCCGCAGCCCTTTCGAAATTGTTACAGGTTTGCTTCCTAGGAAACCAATTGATCTGGTTCCCCTACCTATTCAGGCTCGCCCAAGTGCAGAAGCTGAAGCTTTTAGTCAACACATAAGTGATATCCACAATGATGTGCGACGAAAAATTGCCCTTAGCAATGAGGGCTACAAACAACATGCTGATTTGAGAAGGAGGTTTGCTGAATTTGATGAGGGTGAAATGGTTATGGTTCGAGTCAAAGCTGAACGGTATCCTAAAGGGGTTTATAAGAAACTTCATTCAAAGAGTGCTGGTCCCTTCAAAATTCTCAAGAAAATTAGCTCTAATGCATATGTGCTCGATTTGCCTGATGATATGCGCATCAGTAACGTGTTCAATGTTGAGGACCTCACTCAATATTCTGGGCATTTTGAGGATAGTAACCGGGCTGACCCTGTGGCATCTCTTCCGGCATCCAAACCTTTTCAGGATGAAATTGAAGATGTAGTTGATCATCACATTGTTTCAACTCGACATGGAGGTTATCAAAAGTATCTCATTAAGTGGAAGGGGCGTTCACTTTCTGAATGTACTTGGATTACTGATGAGGAGTTTCAACGCCTTAATCCTGATCTTTATGAACAGTTCCATGCTTTTAACTCTTCGGGGTCGAGTTTTCTCAAGCCGGGGAGAGTTGATGGTAAATGGCAGCAACCAGTAAAGGTGCATAAAAGACGTGGATTGGATGGTTCTAAGGCACAAGCTTTAATTTGGCATATGCTGGATGATGTGGGGCCTACTTGGGAGATTAATTAGCCTTGGGCTGGTTTTATCTAGAAGTGTCTATTGAGTTCCTTGGGCTGGTTTTATCTAGAAGTGTCTATTGAGTTCTTGAGTCAAGTCATTTAATTTCCGGTCAAGTCTTTGAGGTCATTAATTGGTCAAAGAGTCTTTTGGGTCTTCCACATCATTAATGCATTAAAGAGTCCTAGGGAGTCTAAGTTAGTTGAAGCTTTTAATTTGGGAAGTTCTTCCACATCATTAATGCATTAAAGAGTCCTAGGGAGTCTAAGTTAGTTGAAGCTTTTAATTTGGGAAGTTCTAGAGTCAAGAGTTTAGCTATAAATTGGATTGTAAGTCTTATGGCAAAGCATGTTTTGAATGAATGAAAATTAGCTTTATGCTTCTATGATTGTGTGATGCAATCTCATTCTTTAGTGCGATGCTAAAGAGGCCTTAGGTGTGATGCCTTCGGTAACCTAGGTATGAGACCTAGATCTATCCTTCTCTAACTCCTCCTCTTCTATCTAAAAATTCACTATTCACGTCCACTGTTCACAGCCCCAAAACAGCCCCTGTTCTCAGTGTTTTGTCATCTTTAGTCCCATTCCAATCTGTCCGGCATCAAAACATGATACACATAAGAGTCAAATAACACCATAGAGGAAGGAAGGAGGGCGAGAATGGATTTCCATCACATGCATAGCAGAAGTTCATACAGATCTAGATATACTATAATAACCAGCCCCTGAAATGTACAAATACTTGCCAAAAATAGGCTAAGGAATTGAATATAGCAGGGTGTTAAATGGTCGAATTATTACCGGAGGACCTTCTGGGGAAGCGGGGGAGCTGTAGTGCACCAGCCGCACTACAGCGTGTAGGGCACCAAAACGACGTCGTTTTGGTGCCCAAAAATTAAAAAATCAGGTTTCCCAAAACGACGTCGTTTTGGGCCTTTTTAAAAAAAATTCTGAAGCCCACCAACTTCAGATCAGTCGACTCACCCTCCCGTTCCCCCAACTTCGATGACCACAACCTCCACCGCCGACGAAGAAACCAACGGAGAAGACGCCTCCACCACCGGCCACAACCACCGAAGACGAAGAAGCCAACGGAAAATACGCCTAAACCACCAGCCACAACCACCACCGAACGATCTTTCGAAAACTCCCCCAGATCTTGTGTGTTCACCTTTCCCCCCAAATCAGGCCACGGAGACGAATACCACCATTAACCCGCCTGGTGGCCGAGCACCACCACCACCGACGTCGTTGTAGAAGATGCCTCCACCATGGAAACCGCCGACCACGCCGAGCCGACCCCTAATTGGAAAATGGGGTTCCAATTTCAGGAACCCTAATTCGAAAATTTTAGGTAAAATCTATTACACCATTTCTGGGTTCATAATAGTGCAATGCATTCTTCCTTTCCCAATCCTCATAATCATCTGCATCTTCAGTTGGTTGAGCTTTCTTCCCAGATACAACATCCCACAGGCCTAGACCGATCAAGTACCTTTTCATGCATTTTTCCCAATATTCATGATTGTCTTCTGTTAGTTTTTCAGGAACAATTCCAGGAATTGAAAAGTTTGTTGTCCCCATGCTTGCTCTTTTAAAGAGAATACACTGATGAAGTAAAAATTAGGACTATGAGATTGTTAGAAAAAATAACTATTTCGTCACATGGTGCATAAACATATGAATGTAGAACTTCCTTTATCAGAGTTGTTGATTTCCCCATGTGATTGTTGAGGGCTGCAACCAGCAGCCATTGCGGACCTTGAGACCGAAATGAGACTTGGGCAAATCCCCTTCGATCTCAGGCACATGAATGGCTTAAGTGCCATCTTTGGATTCTTCTTGCCTTAGTTTCCTAAATATATTGCATGTACTGAGATTGTAAAGGGAGTGGAAATAGAGTGCAGAGTCGAGGTAAGATAAGTCTTGAGAGGTTGCACTTGCAAGAGATCAGTGGTGTGAGAACCAAACTGAGAGGGAGTAAAGTCGACAGGTGTTCCTCCTCAACCAGAGAGTTTTTTCTAACTTATTGTCTGTACATCAGTAGAGTGAAACTTGGATCATATTGCATGAAGTCCCTCAAAACATCCTAAAACAGATTCCAAGGTATGTACAAATTTACATAACCACACTATGTACACAAACAAACACAAAATAAATTACAGCTCGTCACTTGGGTACAGATTACCAACCGCTGCGTACCTCCTCCATACAAACGACCACAAAACAGAGTCTGCTACAGTGTTGAGACCACCACACACACACAAACAGAGAGAATGCGAGAGGTATTTTTGCTCACCAGGTAGATCTCACACACACACACATTTCATATCCCTGTTAACGATGCTCACCAGGTAGATCTCTCTTCCTTTCAGAAATATGTGCTTTTTTATTCATTTATCCAGGAGTCTATAGCAATTCGGCATGGTTGGTATGATTATTTGTTCTTATTCTTGTGCTAAATGAATAGGAAAAAAAATGCAGCTCTCAACAACACTATTTCAAATGCTGGCATCCATCTGCACTTGGTTGGAGTTATCAATATGTACAGTCAGCTGTGATGTTTACAGAATAATATGTTCTAATTGCTTGTTGAAGTTACATTTAATTGTTTTATCTTGCACTCTTAGGCCCTAGTGGAGTTGAAAAGGAGTTGTTCACCAGACAGAGTTGTTAAGTAAATTTCTGAGGGATTCTCTTATGCAAATTGGCTTTTGGATACTCTTATGCAAATCACCTTAAAGATCTCAGTTGTTTTCCCTGCCATTTTTTCCTTATCAGTGAAGAATGCTTCTATACTTACAAAAAACGTGAGTTAAAGTGAAGAATGCTACAACTTGTGTAACCTATGCTCTTCAACCTTTTGTTTATTACAGGAAGCTACACTAAGCTGGAGTGGGAGAGTTCTTTCCTGTTTACAAAGGCCACTTAACAGCAAATCCAACTCAGAACAGAACACCAAATGAAGAAGAAAATCTAGGCTGCTGCATTAAGCTGGAGTGGAGAGGGTACAAAGGCCATGTCTAGGCTACCAAACTCAGAACAGAACACCAATGTCTAGGCTACAATATCCATACAAAAGCCATGTCTACTCTGCAAATGTCCATACAAAGGTCACTTACCAACAAATCGAACTCAGGAGGGAGCACCAAATGAAGAAGAAAATCTAGGCTGCTGCATTAAGCTGGAGTGGAGAGGGTACAAAGGCCATGTCTAGGCTACCAAACTCAGAACAGAACACCAATGTCTAGGCTACAATATCCATACAAAAGCCATGTCTACTCTGCAAATGTCCATACAAAGGTCACTTACCAACAAATCGAACTCAGGAGGGAGCACCAAATGAAGAAGAAAATCTTGCAAATGTGAATGTAATAGTAAATGAGTGAATGCGAGAATGTAATAGTGAATCTTGAGAATGTAAATCTTGTGAATGAGAGTTTATATCCGCTTGTGAATGTATATGCATTGCAAAAATTTATAAATGAAGAAGAAACGTCGGCATGTGATGCCGTATTGTACATAAACTTGATGTTATTTTTGTTAGTTTTGTTAGATTGTCGTTGTTGTTGTTGTAAGTTTGAGACGCAAGGCGTCGGGTTAGACCATAAAGTAAGGAAACCATGCCAAATTTTTTTCAAATAAGAAGCTTTTTTTCACTAATACATTCCAAGGCTTCACTTCATTACTTTTTCACTAATACTTTCACTTCCTGCATACCAATGCTGCTACAAATGAGAAGTCCTTTGGTCCCCACCAAACCATTCAACATTAAACAATCGAAAGAATAGGCTGCTACATGTGGGCTTTTTAAACATTCAAAAAAAAATGGATTGGTCCCCACCAAACCATTCATTGCTTTGTAACACATTAAATAATTCATCCAAAACATACAAAGAAATGAATTGGTTCCCACCAAACAACATCAATGTCTCAAAAAAAAAAGTCTCCTCTTTGATCAAGATTATCCCCATCTTATGCTATTTTTGTTGAGAATCTTTCGAATAATTCAAAAATTGTTGCAGAGAATCTTCCAAGAAGAACGAATCTGCTCCCACTAAAGAGTAACCTGTTGGATCGAAAGGCATCACCTAAGCAAAAAGTAAACAAAATGTAAGTTGAAGCAAATGAATTAAAGTACTATTACTTTACTATTCCAATCCGTAATAACAATGTAATACATGACTTACCTCAGAAGTTTGTGGCATGCAAGATGCTTGCGAAAATGAATGTATGGATGACAAGTTCTCTACGTGACCCACCATATTTGGTACATATGGAACCTCAACATCCTAACCCATACAAAAAATTGATAAGTACTCTTATAAGAAATTCAAGTCTATGAAAGAAGTCTAGCAAAAGGTAATCAAGTAATAATTATACCTCACTAAGACGGGTAGATTGTGAAACAATTTTCTTCTTCTTTCTACTTTTCTCATGCCATGGTTTTAATCTTTTTCCACCCTTACGCAAGCCATCTTTTTTCTTCAAACCTTTAACTTGTGAAAATTGAGGATCAATCTTTCTAACTTCTTTAGCTTCCACTTCGATGGAGCCTCCCGCCCCAAGGAGCATATTGGAAACTTCTACACACATGTGTTCTCCCCTTTCTTTCACAAATTGATATGCCTCCTCATGTTCGGATGCCCGGTTTGCTAGCTTCACCATAATAGGACAAAGAATTCTAAAGCGTGCCGCTTTTGCCAATTTAGGATCATGGTTATCCACCCAAACTTTGTTCGCTTCCAATTCACAATTCTTTGCATTTATTTGCCATCTCCTGAGAACATAACATTCAGGAATTTCCATAACACTCATTCGGTCAAGCCCTTTGATTGCATGCCCACATAGAATTCCAAAATTTTCAAACTTCCGACAACTACAACAAATATCTTGGCAAATATTATTTGCAAACTCATCTAATTTAACATTACCTCTCACCACATATTCTATATCCTCTCCATACAAAGTAATCACACAATCAAAATTTCCATCTAACTCATGGGATTGTTTCACCTTACAACAAAGGGAGGTGTCAACCTCATCGTGAAACAAGTCAAATAGCGGAGGGGTATATAATTGCGCAACTTGAATTAACATGGGGCACTTTTTTAACTTCAATCTCGGCAACTTTTCTCTAGAATTGTATATGGATTTAGCTTCTTCATACCGTTTTTCAATGACTATTGTATCGAATTGGGTAAAGAATTGAACAATGTCAAGATCGGATTTCAAAGACTTCTTTAATCTCGCATTTAGGCTCTCACTAAGTTGGGTGCTCCGCATTCCTGCAGTGAAGGACCACTTCATGTATACATGCGCCCACTTCTTTCTAATTTCCCATGTCTTTTTCATCCATATATTATCGTGCAAGTTATACTTATTGATCAAAACATCCCAAGCTTCAATTAACTCTTTTTCATCCTCATACCCAAAAATGCAAGTGTTGAACTCGTTTCCAAAGTTTGAACCACCTTTGAACAAGTGGCCTAAATGCTTTAAAGCATTTTGATTGAGGTGAAAAGTACACAATCCATGAGAAACAGTAGGCATGACAATCGAAATTGCCTTAGCCATTGCAGCATCTTGGTCCGTAAAGATGGTGACAGGCTTTTTTCCCGACATGGCATGCAAGAATGTATTAAATAACCACTCAAATGATTCTGTAGTTTCATCATATAATAGCGCCGCCCCAAAAACTGTCGTCATTCTGAAATGGTTAAAGCCAGTGAAAATACCAAATGGCCTATACTCTTTATTTGTTCGGAATGTCGTGTCAAACGATACAGCATCCCCAAAAAGTCCATAGTCTAAAATCATCTCATGATCAGCCCAAAATATATTTGTTATCATCTCATCAACATCAAGTTGCACGGCATAGTAAAAGTAGGGATTTTCTAAAGTTTGCTTCTGAAAATAACCCAATAAAGCCCCGGCTTCACCATATTCCAAACTTCTTTGTCTTCTTGCTCGTAAATAATTTTTTTGGTCTTCACGTGTGAACCCTAAAAATTCCTTCCCCCCCCCCCCCCCCCCGCTTGCGCACTAAGAAGATCATGTGATGCTTTAAGGGATAAACCACTATCAGCAGCTATGTCAACGTTTGAAGCTTGAGCCTCACATAACTTTCTTTGGGATCTCATCATATGGGCACAATGTGTAAGGTGTAAAGGATGGTTGTGTTTTTCTTCAAACCTTTTCACATTCCATTTTGACGTTTCTCGATTCAAAGAAATGTACATGCATGCTTCACATTTAGTTCTTGTCTCCTTTCGAGGTTGTTCTACTACTAAGCGTCGCTTGTCTTTTTCTTTTTCTCCTTCCTTACTACAAACAAATTTTCGACTAATCAAAAGATCATCTTTTCTACTCTTCGTACCGTAACTTCTTCTTATGCTAAATCCTGTAATTCTTCCATATTCGTTGTAAAAATCATATGCGGCTTCTTCGGATTCAAACTCCATTGTAAGACATGGAGTGTACTCTTTGAACAATTCCTCATTTTCTTTCACATTCTCCTCGTGCCCACCATCTTCCGTTCTAAGAAAAAAAAGAAATAAACAACTTAATACGATAATATTCTGAAATCAAGAAAGAATTATTCAATGGGTTGCTCAATACAAGATCAATAGGGTTACAATCCTTCCATATTCAATGTTTTTCCTTATTTACACCATTTATTCTTTGCCAATAAAAAAATAAGGTTACAAAAAGGGGTTACAATAAAATGCTAAAAAGAGGTTACTTACAGATCAGGGGTTGCAAAAAAGAATGATTTTCAGCCTCAAACAACTCAAAAATAAAAAATAAAAAGCAAAAGGAGTTAAAACCTGGGTTGTGCTGTGTTTACACCATTATATGTATCTCTCTCCATGCACAGGTTGTGCTGTGTTGGATAAGTGGGTTTGTTTTTGACAAAGCCTAAAAGAGAGAGAGAGAGAGAGAGATACAGAGAGAGAGATACAGAGAGAGAAGAAGAAGAACAAACGAAGAAGAAGAAGACAGAAAAGGGAGGGATAACAGCCGCGAACAGGAACAGAATACCAAAAGGCGCGAACAGCAGTTTGGGCTTCAGAATTTTTTTTAAAAAGGCCCAAAACGACGTCGTTTTGGGAAACCTGATTTTTTAATTTTTGGGCACCAAAACGACGTCGTTTTGGTGCCCTACACGCTGTAGTGCGGCTGGTGCACTACAGCTCCCCCGCTTCCACCTTCTGGGGGTGCCTGAGGAATAAATTTGCAATCACCAGAGCCATTGAAACACCAACCATGGTACACACATTGTAACCGCCCCCAATATTGATCAATCCTTCCTTCAGACGATGGAGCCAACCTATGAGGGCACATATCATCAAATACTTGCCATCCATTCTGATTCCTATCCCACCACACCACCACATCAAGGCCCATCACTTTCTTTGCATGCGGGACCCTCTTGTCAAGGTCGCAGACCGGCATAATCGGATACCACTGCGCATACCAGTCGAACTTCTCCCCTTGGCTATCAGTTTCAAGTTCTTGTTCAGGTGGGTCCAGGCGAATTCTGTTGAAACTGTTGGTGATGTAGCAGTAAAAAGCCTGGATTCTAATTTCTTATTGTGGGTCGATGAGAAAGCTGTTGAATTGGGTCGGTGATTGATTAGACAATTCAAGATGGGTTTCTCAAATCGGGTTCTGGAAAGTCTTGGTGGGATCGTTGCGAATTGAAGTGAAGAAAACGAGGAGGCTGTGATAACCTCCATTGCACCTTATTTTCACGGTAGATCAAAGGTTTTGGTGTTCCAAGGTCATGATAAACCCAAGAGTCATATATGTAGTTCAGTGCACTACAATTAGGTTCCCGAAATATCTCCGAATGATGAGGCGCTAAGTATCCAAGAGAGATGTTACAAGTGTTCCGTGTACGAGAGTTAAAAAGGTGAGGGAGTTGCTTGTGGCTTAAAATCAACTAGCAAATCTTCAACAAATGAATGTATGGCTAGAGCATCCACGTCAATTGTTATATTTTTTGGATCAAATTAAGAAAAAATTTAAACCTTTTTACTTGAGTCATATTTTTTAATATTTCTTGCACCAGTGATCAATTTTAATTTTGTATTCACTAAATAAAAATAACATTCGTACAAAAAAAAGAGACTGATGAAAAACCATATTTGAAAAGATTACACCTCAGAATAGGAAAAATGAAACTCAGAGGAGACTGGTTTGTATGCTTTTATTCAGGGAGTGATGGGACCACTTGTCCTAACTTGGAAGCCTTGGTTTGTTCGGTCCACCAAAAAGTAGGCAAATGTCTATTCTAAATTTTTAATCCATTTGAACTCTTGTATTTATTGGACTATTATCTTATTATTTTTTTGTTTTTATTTAAATTTTTTATTATTATATCAAGTTTGATTGTTGGTGGTTCTCTCGATGCATTTTTTTTAAAAAAATATAAAATTATATTTAAGAATTTTAAAAAAATAAAAAATAAGTTAAAATAAATTTTATTTTGATTTATTTTTCGTTTTTAGTAAACGTTTTTTAATATATTTTATACTTTTTAAATTACTTTTCTTGAAATGAATCAACAATCTCAAGTACATAATAAATGCAAAAAGATGAAATAAAATTATAAAAATAAATAATTTAGACAAAACAAAAAAACACGTTTATTTTGGTTACCCTTTGCTTATTTGCAAGGTCACCCATATAATTCAAGGGCTGGTGGTGAGTTTGTTATTGCACCCTTAAGGACCATAAAAATATTTCTCACATTTTGATGTACCTATTAAAAAATATAAATAATTATTTTGCAATATATTGTTAAAAAATACTCTCTCAGAAAATTTTGGCCTTTATTATAATTTGCATACAATAATTCGTAAGAAATAACTTATAGAAAAAAAACTAAGCATAATTTCCTCCCAATCATAATCAAAATTGAGAATTAGACATACCCAAAAAAATAAATTTAAATAAGGGTTCTATTTGCGTAGATTTTCATTAATTCCATCAAGATTTGTAAGTTATATTTTTGTCCTGACTTTACATAACTTGACGCATCTATACTATATATTATTGCAGGGAGTATTTTCGCGAGAAGTCCTCCGGGCTCAACAAGTGGTAGAAATTTGTTAGTTTGTCATCAAAAGTTCATAGTAATTAATACATGTTAGCTTACAACAATAAATATAATATGAAATCTTTTTTTGAATTCAAATTCAAAAAATTTACCCTATTTATTTTTACTCCAATAACTTTCTCTATTTCTCTATGTCTATACACAATTACACACACACACTATACTATAAAGCCAACACTCAAGTTGGTGTAAACCAAAATATGAAGCTGACTCACATTTGTGATTTCCAAAAATGCCATCAACAGGAATACTCATCTATAATAACTGCAAGTGGCAAAATAGTAATCCACCGCACAAAATCAGCTGCAAACTCACAACTACACCCACTCTGCCATAGCGCTTACCTCTTTATGAGTTTCAAGAAAATACTAATCCGAGACAAATTGCAATTGGAGAGGCGCTTCTTCCCTTCCCCAATCTGCAATAATTTCTACCCTTCTGAATTATTCCATAGTTTAATTGGCCCACATTACCTCTCTTTCTCACTCTCCCTCTCTCTCTCTCTCCATGCGTTCATGTTCACTGTTATCCTTACTTTTTTGTGTTTTACAAAGTTGTAGCATGATTAACAAATTACAAAGCACATACCCAAATTTGAGATTTCTATTCTTCCATTGTATATTAGCCCTATTTGGCCTCTAGTTTATATTTATTCAAAAATTTTGTCTTTACTTTTTTTTTTTTGTATTTGTTGTTTAAATCTCAATGTTTTGTAGTTTATTGGTCCGTCTTGATGAAAGGAATCTAATGAGTATAAAATTGTGTCCAAAAGTTAAAAAAAAGTCACTAAAGACGACGAATAAGTACAAAAAACTCTGTTTTTTTATTTATTTTTGTCTTTTCTGAACTTTTTTCAAATTTAGCCGATGATTGATAACTTTTCTGAAAGCTCTTGTCGAGATGAACCAATAAATCAAAAAAAATTGGTGAAAAATAAAAAATTGCAAAAAAATTTCAAATAAAAACGAAAAAAATTTCAATAAATAAACACATAAAAACAACAGCCCAAATAGGGCATTGTATGTGAAGTCACGAGGACCCACATGAAAACTTCATCATCTCTCTCATCAGCAGGTAACAATAATCATGAAAAGTCACGTTGTATGTGAAGTCAAAAGATTGGAAAGAAAATAATGTAAATTAAGATTTTACGCGTGTATCTTCCTCATCTATCTCATCGCTTTGTTCAAATCCACAAAAAACCTCCAACAACAAGTAACAACTTTAATTTTTGTAAAAAAATCCAATAGCAGGTAATTAACGACGGTAATTTTTGTCACATGGTTAGAATTATACACTGTATGAGATGGATTCTGCTGAGTAAGAATATTCTAGTAGAATATGTTGGAGAGGTTAAGAACAACCAACTCTAATTAGTCAAAGAGAAAGAAGAAAAAGTGAAAATAATGAAGGAGGAGGCAAATACCGGGAGAAAGAGAATGGTAGTTCTCTCTAATCTTGAGATGGGCCTAGGAAGGTAGGTGAGGGACAAACTCTAAAGAGTAGACTAAGAGAAGGCTAGAAGAAAATATATCTCAAGCTTAAGGGGAGTCTCTCTCTCTAGAAGACTCAGATGTTTAATCAATGAGCTAATAACAATCTCTGATTTGACATGGAGGACCAAGTATATATAGGCACACTAGGCCCATATTCGAGTGCCAAGTGTGCCAGTGTATACTTGACATGTGTTCTTTTTTCGAAATATCTGACCGCAGTGACCCTGCCCCTCGTTGCAATTCGCGTTGACGATAGGTCCTGTAGTGACCCCTCCTCCTTTGAAGCCACCGATCCATTAGTCCCCTTTCTTTTTCGTGAGTAGGATCTTGAGAACATTCGCTCGGTCTCTCTCCGAATGTAGCCGTCCTATCTCCGCAACCCGTTTGCCCGAGCCCTGCCATCGCAGCTCAAGCGGGTAAACGTCAGGACTGTTATTCTGGATCTCGGGGTTTGCTTTGACCGCATTCCTGCCTTTTGATGGAATTCGTCTCCCATTCTGCCCGACATGTGATCGTGACGGGCCTTGATATTCCATCCGCAGCTTTCCCGGGCCTTGATGATGACCTGGCCTCGATCGGCCTTGGTTTGCGCTCCTGGACCCTAGTAATGTCCATGTTGTGCCTCCTCCCTTAGAATCTCGGGTTTACTATAGCCCAATCGTCATCGGCCTCAAGCAGGCTCGGAGGCGGAACTCAAGACCTCAAATTTGTCGTGACCTGGCCTCCATCGATCTCGGGTCTCGAATCTCAGAGACGAGGTTCGATATCTTGAATTTATTGTGACTCGGCCTCTGCCAGTCTTTTGGTCTCGGGCTTTGGATGCAGGAGTCTGGATTGTGAGTCAGTAGTGGCCTGCCTTGATCGGCCTCGGGCATTTATCGGCCTTAGGTCTCATGCCTCAAAAGCGAGACTCAAAATCTTGAGTTCGCCAACCCCAGCCCTTGTCGGTCTCGAGCCTCAACACTCGAAGCTTGGGGTTCGCCACCCTCGACTCGCGTCGGCCTTCTCTTTATTGAAGTCAATGGCCTTTTCTACTGCTGATTGCCAGGGCCTGCGAGTTGACCACCGCGGTATCCCCCTATATTGTGGTTCGAACGATGGGGTGCCCCCTCCTTTCGCAACTCGGCCACTTTTTGTTGCTTGACCGTCAGGGTGGTCCCCCTTCCATCGCGACACGGCCACTGGGGGTGGCCTCCCTCCACCATGGCTTAGCCACTAGCGTGCCCCTCCTCTTCTTCTCTTCTGCGACTTTGCCGCTACGCTAGCCCATTGGGCTCAGCCCTCCCCCGCAGGGGTCTTCTGCGACTAAGCTGCTAGCCTTCCTTTGCCTCACAGCTGGGCCGTTGAGGTTGGTCAACACCCTCCCCCCCCCCCCCCCCCCCCGGCGGCTAGTTTGCTGGGGGTCCTACTTACTGCCTCGCGGTTGGGCTGCTAGGGCCAGCAGCCATGCCCGAGACTGGGTCGCTGGGCTCACTTTCCACTCCGCAGGTGGGCTACTAGAGGGCCCATTCTCTACCTTGCGGCTTAAGCCCTGAGCTCACCCCCATGGCTAGGGTCTGCGGCCCTGCGAACTTCTCTCGGGTCTTAGGCTCACAAGTTAGCCATCGTGGCTCTGCCATTCGACCCCTCCTGTAGTCGGGTTTTAGGCCTTGGTTGACAAACCTCCATGGCCTTAAGTTCGGCCTTGAGTTTGGTCCACAAAATCCTCAGCCCTTTCCTCGATCTATGAATTAATTCACGAAGTCTCGGGGCCTTATTTCGGCCCATGGACTTTTACGCGGCTTGTCTTCGGCCTCTTGGCCCATATTTTTCCAGACTCGGGTCTCGTGAGCATAAAACCTTAACCGTGGCCTACATAGACTAAAAAAAAAAAGATTTTCATTTAAAGGCAATTGTTTTTTTTTTCATTCATTGCAGCCGTAATATATCGCGGTACCATTGCTCGCTTTTAAGTGGAACGACAAGACAGTGGAGGAGTTAACGGAGTCCGTTGCCATTGCTCGCATTACTGAAGGTGAATTTTTACTATCCTAAATTACATATTTTTTTCACTTAATCATTGGCATTTCTTAAAATATCATTCTCTATATTAAGAATTCACAAGTTGTTTTTAGATATATCAAAAAAAAAAAGGTTCTTTTATGATTTTTACAAACTTTCCTTAAAGAAAATAGGTTTCAACTGATTTCTTCATTTTTTACCCTTTCATTCTATGATTTTTACTTTTATAGCATAATCCAAAAGTGGAGCCAGTTATGCTTAATGGGCACGCTCATCCTGAGAAAAGACTATTCCCACTGAAAATGGCAGCATTATAAGAACTTAAGATAAAGACGTTACATTAGATTCTCTTGGTTCAATTGATCTCTATGATCAATGGGTTAGTCCACCTGTACATGGTCCCAATAAATGATACATTCTTCATTGGTTTTATAATATTTACTTGGCTCTATGTGCAGGTAAAAAAATAAGAATTTATCGTTGAAAATGGATGTGCACAGTTAGAGCTGAGACATTTGAATTACATAAGCTAATACACGAATGTTTAGGTTTACGAACGACGACCAAGGCGGCGTTAGCATAGTACGTTGTTTCGTATAACGTCTCATATTCACAGTTTATTTCGTAAATTATTACATTGCATTATAGATAGTGTATGTAGCAGGTGAGCACATGTTCATATATTTTTTTTACAATTGACAAATTTTGGTTTCTTTTTATATATTCCTCTTTATTTTGTAAATACCTATTTGTATATTAAGACTGCATTCAAACTTCTCAATTTCCTGAATAATACTCTCATTTTTGTAACAAATTACTTTGCACAATAGCGAAAATATCCGAATTGAGCACAACGAAGACGATGTGGTAAAGTTTTTTCTTCCTTTCTTCTAATCTTCAAGTTTTTCGTATCGTCGCCTTAACCCTACAAGGTACTAAGTATGTACTTTCGTCCGGGCCTACGCGCCCACACATTGCGCTGGCACCGGCTGCTAGTATATATATAAGTGAACACCTTTTTTGGATTCAGGGAGATTGTAGTGCGCTGTAATGCGGACAAAACGTCATAGTTTTGTCCGCTTTGTCCTCAAAATTATATTGTTTTGTCTTATCATGTGAATTGTTATCAAAATACGTGAGGACAAGATGATGTAGTTTTAAGGACAAAACGTACAAAATTATGTCGTTTTATCCGCATTACACGCATACTACAGGAAAGTGCACTACAGTTCCACCAAATTCACCTTTTTTGGTGTGAAACACTTTTTTGAAGCCGGCTCACTTTTAATTTCCATAAAGTCTTGCCTCCTTTCATCTTAATAATTGTAAGGATATTTTCATAAAAAAAAAAGTTCATATTACTAAAAAATTGCTCCCATTACTAAAAAAGAATGCTATACTTGAGAGACTTTAAAGGTGGTTTTCTAATGTATTTTGTTTCAGATTCACATGAAGGAGAGTTCGATATATATAGAGGAAAAAGAAGTTTGCAGATTCATAAATTACAGTTAGTTGGTCTATCCTTTTGTTCATCAATAATTCGGAAGACCTATATCGAACTCACCCAAGGCCAAGGCAAAATAGAGGAAAATCACCTTTTGGTGTGAATTGTTGTTATCCCATGAGAAATTGTAGATTGGTATCTCAATACCATGTTTTTTCCGTTTGAACAACTTGAAAAGTTTCAATCGATTATGGAATTTTATAGATCTATTATACAATATATATATATATATATATATATTTTCCCGACTTCATTTTTCATGTCGCGAGTTCAACAACTCCATGAGTCACTAAAAAGCCCACTACAAACATTCTTCCCGCCTAATAACTGTAGGGACATTCTTCTCTCCTAACTACCAATTACCATTGTTGAAAGTCAATTGAATCCTCCGAGTAGTCTCCTAACTAAAAAGCCCACTACAAACATTCTTCTCGCCTAATAACTGTAGGGATATTCTTCTCTCCTAACTACCAATTACCATTGTTGAAAGTCAATTGAATCCTTCCGAGTAGTCTCCTATGGAGGTATTCACCAAAACTTTTTAACTCGCATCAAAAACAGATCAATTGATTCCAGCCCAAGTTGCAGATGTTAATTACACCGTCTCCTTTTCTCTCCAAATCTACCGCAATAAAGGTTTTTTCCTTCCCCTTCTTAATTTTTTCCTTACTTGGATGTCACGGTTCTATTTTTTATTTTTTGGAGTTTTAAAGTCTTCAAATATCACAATGTCGTTGCTCGCTGTAAAATTAGAACAACAAGACCGCACAAGAGTTGACGGAATCCATTGCAGTTGTTCCCACTACTAAACGTGAATTTTTACTTTTCTTAATTTTTTTTAACTTTTGGTTAATTAAGTTTGTATTTTACCTGTATTTTCATTTGGTAAATCATATGTACAATTGTCAAGCGATGCAAATAAAAGGTAAGAGTTGAACATTTGGATTGTAGGGCCATAATGGATTTTTAGTGGCTTTTCCTCTCTGTGAGTAAAATACTACATGGGGTTTTCATGATCTCATTTGCTACATTGTAAAGTCACAAGCTTCTTTTTCCGTCGATATTTATTCTTAATACTGTGAATTGGATATTTTATTTTTCTCTCTTGATAAATGAAAAAATTCTTACATATCTCCACCCTCATTTGTTAAACTTGTGTTGTTAATTCAACCCTACGAGTCACTAAACATGTACTTTCGTCAAAATCTACGCGTCCACGCATTTGCGTGGGCACCGGCCGCTAGTGTGTGTGTGTGTGTGTGTGTGTATATATATATATATATGATTATGATTATAACATTTTTCATGTACTCTTGACTTTTAGTTTTAAACAAAAAAGTATTACATCTTTTTCAACTTTTGTTTATTGTATTATAAATAAATTTTAAAACTATACAAAATATGGTCAAGATAGATTTCCACACGCACAATTCTGTTTTATTTATAGTGTTGTGCCCCAAATTTGTTCGAAGCAAGCAGTATAATGCAGATTTTTTACAACTTGCAATTGTTATTCAAATTGTGACCAAGCTGGAGGAAGACAAGAAGGAAAAACACCTATTCATTGATTAATATAAGTGTACTTATTCTGTATATTTAGTGTTCAGGGCTCTGTACCCTAAACACTAAACCAGACCTGTAGGTTCACAATAGAGAACCGTAACATGGGCCAAACTTGAATAACTAAGAATTCAATATCCTAATATAAGTGTACTTATTGCATATGATCCAGTCATGTTTCAATATCCTATGTATAATTCACTAAACAACAAGAACTAGCTAATCTGTACTTCCTAAACATGCTTTCAAACAAACTATAATAGGGTTTTTTTTTTGCCATAAGTGTACATATACTAATATTGCAGTACCAAACTTACTAATGTTATGAGAAAGAGAGTCTCAGCGAAGGCCGTGGTAATAGTCATGGTAATGGAAATTTTTGTAGACAAAGTGAGACAGCCACTTTGATCCCACAAAGCACAGAACTGCAATGGCAACTAGAGCATATCGTGCAGCTGATGACAATACTTCCTTCTTAACAGCGGCAACAATCCCAATAGAAGCAAAGGCAATGACCTGTAACACGACCTCAAGCGCGTTGAGACCTTTATATGCAACACTGCAGCTGCTGCAATTCACAACATGGGACCAATACCTGGACCAATTACAATAAATTTCTCAACCCTTGAAGGAAACTCAAAATCGTAGACATTCTCAACCAAATCAAACTCGTTAAATCTCGTATAGCAGATGACAACATTAAGTTCAAACTAACATTTTGCAATCAACATTTATCAATCTCCAACCGCATAACTTTATTATCTATATTGGATTTCCAAGAAGGCATTGATGAAAAATAACACATGACAACATTAAGTTTATACTAACCTGAGGTTGAAGTGGTCCCGGTTCATTAAAAAGTGGACTAGTGATGAATCAAATGCTCCCGTGGATAACATTTAAGTTGGTAAAGTTGCAATGTTACTTATCTTGAATAATATTTTCCCATGGTCTGTTCGAGAATACTTATATTTCCTTTGTGTTCATTTTCTGTGTTTTCAAAAACAAAAACATTCATTTATGGGAAAAACAATTTTCAAGTATTTGAAGATATTTTTCTGGTATTCATTGCAAAAGCGGGGGGTTTTCCATATTAAGAAAATGATTGTGAAAACAAATATGTAACCTGTTTGGTAAACAAGTATGTCGGGAGCACGAAAAGAGAAACCAAAAACAGTATATTTGCTAAATCTGTAGCAAGTTACCGGTCCAGTAGCTGTTCTCTTGGCGGAGAAGGGGGAAGGGCTCCACTGAACTTGTTTCCCCAATCAACTTGACCACCTGCATACTTGTTTAGCCACCTTCTAAAACCAACCACCAGGGCATCTGACTTGGTTGGAACAAAACAAGCTTTCTGCCAATTGGAAGGACCAATGTCCATTATCTTTCGTTCCTGAGATGAAAAATAGGAGTTAGAAGTTGTCTGTTTGAGGCAATAAAATGTTTCTTTGAGTATTTGCGCAAGTGAATGTAACTGTTTTGTAACCAAGGTTGAGCTGATCAGTTTTAATCCCAGCAAAAAATTAAAATCCACCAGTTAATATTTATCAGAAGTATGATAACTTAGATTTGGGTCCAGTCATCATGATCATACAAGACACTTCATATCTGTCATTGCACAAACTA
Organism: Arctostaphylos glauca; assembly: GCA_019985065.2. NCBI lineage: Eukaryota > Viridiplantae > Streptophyta > Magnoliopsida > Ericales > Ericaceae > Arctostaphylos > Arctostaphylos glauca. The sequence continues at coordinate 14,012,745 of JAHSPW020000011.1, read as the reverse complement.
AAAGAGAAAAAAAAGAAATTAACAAGTTTTGCTGGGGTAAAACAAACTTTAGAGTATACAGAAAGTGATAGAACCTACCTCCAGATGTAGAAGATAAAGGTCCGAATCTAATATTAAGTTTTGGCCAACATGAAACATCCATCGTGGAACAACTCGATCAATCCAAACTCCAAAGTTTCTCGGAAAAACCCAAATCAATCTACTATTGCCCGGGCTAACTGGAACGCAGATGAAAATGAGAACACTTTTTCGTTGTGCCACAGTTGGAGATGGCTCCTGAATATAGGTAAGATTGTTAGTTCGTGTACCAAACCACAATCAAGATACATAAAAGAAAGGAATACTTCCTCTGCCCTACTTGTTTGTCCATTTAAAAAGGTCAAGGAACAAAATTCTGTGGTACTCCCTATTGCCCTACTCTCCTGAATTGAAGAGACAAACTTGAATTGAAGGCACTTTTTTGGATAGTCCAAAAGTGGGTCGTGCAATGATTGTGTTCCCATTATAATTTTAACATTTCAGAATGGACAAAAAATTTGGGACGGAGGGGAGTAGAAGAAAGAAAAATGATGACCCGAGAACGAAAGACTTGAGCTGCTCATAGGAGGAGAAAAAGGCAACATCGCAAAACTATCAAGTTGACTTAATGAAACAGATTAGCTTGTTAACCTCTTTGGTCCCAACTGAAGATGCAGATCCATTGCTTTGATCAGCAGCAAAAGAGGCAAAAGCAGAAAAAACACAAGGTGCAATAAATCTGCTGTAGCCCCACTCCTGGCTTCCAGTAAAACCATTGAGGTTGTATTTCTTTATGCTTAGTTCAAGTGGTCGGCCCCCTTCTCTATCGGCCTTCACAGTGAAATAAAAATAGTTCTCAGCTATATGTAAGAATGAACAATGAGAAATTGTGAATTGTAACTTACACTAACCTATCTAGAGTACTTATCTGTTTTTACGTTTTGGAACTCGCATAATTCCATAATGTGCATATGGAACATGAGCAGGGTCCATAAGATTTTCAATCAAAACCTCGTACCTGAGAACATAAGCAGTATATATAAGTAGAAAAACTAAAACACAACGGGCATTGGATATATTGCAAAGAACCTTAAATATGTGTCGCAATATAATTCAAAGAATCAAAAGTTTCACAGAGATTCAATCCAACAAGGAAAAAATTATTATAAAAAAAAAAAACCATGTCTAGGATTCCTGCTAACATCTTGTTTTCCTTTCCTTTCCTTTTTCTTTTGGGGAATTTTTTCTTGATAATGCAGCATTAATCCTAAACAGTGAAAATAACTACTAGAAAGAAAGATTTTCTCTATTAGATATTCTAAAAAGTTCATTTTTGCCCTGATTTACCAGCAATTCAATTAACAGTAGGGGAAATGAATAACAGTATTACATAACTTCTGCTTGAAGACTATAAAGATAGGAAAAATGGTAGACTAAATCTCTGCATACCCGTATGCAATATCTCTATTTCCAAACGATTTAGTATATGATGGATCATCCAATTCTGCAATATACGGGGGTTTCTTCTTTGTGAGGATATTTTTGTATTGAGGATCGGAGTTTGGCCAAAACCAAACAATGTCATTTTGCACTGCACTGGGATAAACAGCTACACATGCTCTTTTGAATGTGTGGACCTGTGCATTTTTCGGAATATCAAAACAGACTGCATAAAGTAACTACAGTGACATGAAAAATTTAAACTGAACCCAATGCAGTGAGATAATAATCTGGGGAAGAGATACTGTTTATAAATTGAAAAAAATGTCAACTTCTTAAGAGAACCTTAGATGGATAATTGTTTCTCATCTTCTAACAACTCGTATGTGCTTGCTGGATCACAATAACGCAACATTGCAAGGCTTCTTCCAAAATGCCATAGGTAACAGCATGATAGAACTCTTGTAATATTAATTCTATAAAGGTTAAAAGCAAAACATAATGTATTTAAAGCTAATATATTGAGAACATTAAGAAGAAAAAATTGAAGGGGCGTAGCATACTTAGACCAAATAATTAACTCATAATTTGGCTATTTTTGGATTTTGGAATTGTGAATAGAAAAGAAAAGGTAAGATATCATTTCACTTCAAAATCCAAACCATGTTTCTGGTTTCATTTTTCTGTTCTTTTCCTTTAACATATTGTTCTGGTTATCATGCTTCTTTTCGCATATAAAATTTGCAAGGATTTGCTTATGGTGGTAGTTTTTGTTGGTATTAACCGTGAATAGTTAATGAGAATAAAAAAACAATTAATCAATTGCGCAAAGTAATTAGCAAAATTCAGAAAGACCTGAGTAAACCTAGTAAACAAAATTAAGGGGAATTAAGTAATAATTAAATTCAAAAATTGAAATCAAAAGCAATCAAACGCAAATCGAGGCCCTTGTATCACAAGATTTTCTTAGTACATATATGCTGCCTTAGCGATGGAGGAGATTAGGCTGGTGTTTGTCTCCGAGGATAGAATACGGCTTTAGAAATCACCTCTAGAAGCCGTTTTGGCAAATTAAACTGCATCTAAACTCGAAGAATCGAAAAGATTGCAAGAGAAGAGAGGACTCTTAACTTTTGTTCCTTGAGGTACTTAAACTAAGTGGAAGAACATGCCTTATATAGGCACAAGGCAAAGGACAAATTCCACTGTTGGAGAGGCAAAATTGATGAAGAACAACCAGCCTTTAGGTGGCAATTGAAATCCTCAAGCAGTTGGGAACGTCCCAGGCTCGCAATTCAATTATTCAATTGAGAAGCTTTATCCGATGATCCAACACAAGCTTATCTTTTCTGTGCCAAAAACAAAAGTCTCAAGCTCAGATCAGGAGACTTGGTCCATCAAACTCAAGCCTAACTCAATTTGTCATTTAGGGATATTGACCCAAACACAAATCCAAACCAACACAGACCACAGGCCCTCGAATCCTAGATCATGGCCCCATTCAGGTGGTTGGCGACGACAAGCGCGTGTCTTTTCGTTTAAGAAATTTGACTTTTACTATTCTCATTCTAAATTTCAAACTGTTTTTTTTTTTAAAGAAACCACAACCCTCTTCTTCTCTTGCTTGGAACCCCCTCATGGCTCATGCCTCAAAGATAGGATGGTAAACATGATACAGATAAGAGTCAAATAAAACCATAGAGGAAGGAAGGAGGGAGAGAATGTATTTCCATCACATGCACAGCAGAAGTTCATACAGAGATATACTATAATAACCAGCCAATGAAATGTACAATACTTGCCAAATATAGGTTAAGGAATTGAAAATAGCAGTGTGTTAAATGGTCGAATTCTTACCGGAGGACCTTCTGGGGGTGCCTGAGGAATAAATTTACAATCACCAGAGCCATTGAAACACCAACCATGGTACACACATTGCAACCGCCCCCATTGATCAATCCTTCCTTCAGAGAGTGGAGCCAACCTATGAGGGCACATATCATCAAATACTTGCCATCCATTCTGATTCCTATCCCACCACACGACCACATCAAGGCCCATCACTTTCTTTGCATGTGGGACCCTCTTGTCAAGGTCGCAGACCGGCATAATCGGATACCACTGCGCATACCAGTCGAACTTCTCTCCTTGGCTGTCAGTTTCAAGTTCTTGTTCAGGTGGGTCGACGGCGAATTCTGTTGAAATTGTTGGTGATGTAGCAGTAAAAAGCCTGGATTCTAATTTCTTATTGTGGGTTGATGAGAAAGTTGAATTGGGTCGGTGATTGATTAGACAATTCAAGATGCGTTTCTCAAATCGGGTCTTGGAAAGTCTTGGTGGGATCGTTGCGAACTGAAGTGAAGAAAACGAGGAGGCTGTGAGAGCCTCCATTGCACCTTATTTTCACAGTAGATCGAAGGTTTTGGTGTTCTTCCAAGTTCATAAACTCAAACTGTTGTTATATGAAGTTCAGTGCACATGTAGTGTTGAATGGATAGAGTTGAAAAAGGAGAGGGAGTTACCTGTGGCTTAAAATCAACCAACAAATCTTCAACAAATGAATGTATGGTTATAATTTCAAATGGGATTTGATATTCAGACAACCTTTTCAATAAATTTGTATATGGGAAGCCTTGGTTTGTTCGCTCCACCTAAAGTAGGCGAATATCCATTCTAATCCATTTTAACTCTTGTATTTATTGGACTATTATCCTATTATTTTCTTGTTTTTATTTCATTTTTTATTATATCAAGTTTTATTTTTGGTTCTCTCAATGAATTTTTTTAAAAAAGTATAAAGTTATATCTAAAAATGAAAAAAATGAAAAAAAAGTCAAAAATAGGTTTTATTTTGACTTAGTTTTCATTTTTAGTAAACGTTTTTAAATTTTTTAACATAATTTTATATTTTTTAAATTATTTTCCTCGAAATAAATCAACAAATCTCAAATACATAATAAATACAAAAAGATTAAATAAAATTAAAAATAAATAATTTAAATAATTTAGACCAAATAAAAAAACACGTTTATTTTGGTTACCCTTTGCTTATTTGCAAGGTCACCCATATAATTCAAGGGATGGTTGTGAGTTTGTTATTGCACCTTTAAGGACCATTAAAATATTTCTCACACTTTGATGCACCTATTAAAAAATAAAAATAATTATTTTACAATATATTGTTAAAAAATACTCTCTCATAAAATTTTGGGCTTTATTATAATTTCTATACAATAATTCTTAAGAAATAACTTATAGAAACAGAACTAAGCATAATTTCCTCCCGATCATAATCAAAATTGGTAATTAGACATAACCAAAAAAATAAATTTAAATAAGGGTTCTATTTGCGCATGTAGCGTATATTTTCATTAATTCTATCAAGATTTGCAAGTTATATTTTTGTCCTGATTTTACATAACTTGACGTATTTATACTATAATATTATTCTAGAGAGTATTTTTCTGAGAGGGCCTCCGGGCGCAACAAGTGGTAGAAATTTGTTAGTTTATTGTCAAAAGTTTTTAGTAATACGTGTTACCTTACAACAATAAATATAATATGAAATCTTTTTTTGAATTTAAATTCAAAAATTTACCATTTTTACTTTTACTGTCTATACACAATTATACACACACACACGTATATACTATACTATAAAGCCAACACCCAAATTGATGTGAACCAAAATACGAAGTTGACTCACATTTGTAATTTCCAAAAATGCCATGAACATGAATACTCATCTATAATAACTGCGAGGGGCAAAATAGTAACCCACCGCACAAAATCAGTTACAAACCCACAACTACACTCACTCTGCCATAGCAGTTACGTCTTTCTGAGTTTCAAGAAAATATTACAGAGCTTCTTCCCTTCCCCAGTCTGCAACATTAAAGGTGTACTTTCTACCCTTCTGAATTATTACCTCTCTTTCTCTGTTTCTCACTCTCACTCTCCCTCTCTCTCTCTCTATGCGTTCATGTTCACTTTTATCCTTACTTTTTTGTGTTTTACAAAGTTGTAACATGATTAACAAATTACAAAGCATGCATATACCCAAATTTGGGATTTATATTCTTCCATTGTATGTTGTATGTGAAGTCACGAGGACCCACATGAAAATGTCATCATCTCTCTCATCAGCAGGTAACAATAATCATGGAAAGGGTCACGTGGTATGTGAAGTCAAAGGATTGGAAAGAAAATTATGTAATTAAGACTTTACACATGTATCTTCCTCATCTCTCTCATCGCTTTGTTCAAACCTCCAACAACATGTAACAACTTCATTCTTGGTAAAAAAATCTAGTAGCAGGTAATTAACGACAGTAATTTTTGTCACATGGTTAGAATTATACATTGTATGGCATGGATTCTGCTGGGTGAGAATATTTGAGTAGAATATGCTAGAGAGATTAAGAACAACAAACTCTAGTTAGTCAAAGAGAAAGAATAAGAAGTGGAAAGGGTGAAGAATGAGGCAAACACTAGAAAAAAAAGAATGACAGCTCTCTCTAACCTTGAGACGGGCCTAGGAAGATAGGTGAGCGACAACTTCTAGAGAGTAGACTAGGCTAGGAGAAAATATCTCCCAAACTTAAGAGGAGTCTCTCTCTCTCTCTAGAAAGCTCAAATGTCTAATCAATGAGCTAACAACAATCTCTGATTTGACATGGGGAATCAAGTATATATATAGGCATACTATGCCTATATTCGGGTGCCAAGTGTGCCAGTGTATACTTGACACATGTTCTTTTCTCAAAATGTCTGACCATAGTGACCCGGCCCCCCATGCTGCAATTCGCGTTGACGGTGGGTCCCGCGGTGACCTCTCCTCCTTTGAAGCCATCGTTTCATTAGTTCGCTTTCTTTCTTGTGAGTAGGGTGGGGAGAACATTTGCTCGGTCTCTCTCCGACCGTTGCCGTCCTATCTCTGCAACCCGTTCGCCCGAGCCCTGCCATCGCAGACCAAGAGGGTACACGTCAGGACTGTTATTTCGGATCTCGAGGTTTGCTTTGATCGCATTCCCGCCTTCTGACGCCATTCGTCTCCCATTTTGCCCAACACGTGGTTGTGACAGGCCCTAATATTCCATCTGCAGCTTTCTCGGGCCTTAATGATGACCTGGCCTCGATCGGCCTCGATTTGCGCTCCTGGACCCTAGTAATGCCTAGGTTGTGCCTCTTCCCTTAGAATCTCGAGTTTGCTGAAGCCCAATCATCATCGCCCTCAAGCAAGCTCGGAGGTGAAACTCGAGACCTCAAATTTTTCGTGACCTGGCCTCCGTCGATCTCGGGTCTCGAATCTCGGAGACGAGGTTTGGAATCTTGAATTCATCATGACTCGACCTTTGCCGGTCTTTTGGTCTCGGCTTCGAATGCAAGAGTCTCGATTGTGAGTCAGTAGTGGCCTAGCCTTGATCGGCCTTGGGTCTCGTGCCTCAGAATCTTGAGTTCGTCAACCCCAACCCCTGTTGGTCTTGAGCCTTGACACTCGAGGCGTGGGGTTCACCACCCTCGACTCGCGTCGGCCTTTTCTTTATTGAAGTCAATGGCCTTTTCTTCTGCACTTGACTGCTCGGGCCCGCGAGTTGACCACCGCGGTATCCCCCTCTCTTGTGGTTCGCAAGAGGGGATGCTGCCCTCCTCTCGCGGCTCGGCCACTTTTCGCTGCTCGATGGTTAGGGCGGTCCCCCCTCCACCGCGGCACGGGCACTGTGTGTGGCCTCCCTCCACCGCAGCTTAGCTGCTGGGGTGCCCCTCCCCTTCTCCTCTTTCGTGGCTTTGCCGCTAGGCTGGCCCGCCGTTGGGCTCAACCCTCCCCCACGAGGGTCTTTTGCGACTGAGCTACTAGGGGTCTTGCTTCCTGCCCTGCGGCTGGGCTGTTAGGGCCAGCAGCCGTGCCCGAGGCTAGTGAGCCCCCCTCCGCGGCTAGGCTGTTAGAGGGCCTGCTCTCTGCCTTGCGGCTTAAGCCGTTGAGGCTCACTCCCATGGCTATGGTTCGCGGCCCCGCCATTCGACCACTCCTACAGTCGGGTTTTGGGCCTTGGTTGACGAACCTCCATGGCCTTAAGTTCGGCCTCGAGTTTGGTCCACAAAATCCTCGGCCCTTTCCTCGGTCCATGAATTAATTCATGAAGTCTCGGGGCCTTATTTCAGCCCATGGACTTTTATGCGGCCTGTCTTCGGCCTCTTGGCCCACATTTTCCCAAACTCGGGTCTCGTGAGCGTAAAACCTTGGCCGTGGACTACATAGACTTAAAAAAAAGATTTTCATTTAAAGGCAATTGTTTTTTTCTATTCATTGCAGCCGTAATATATCGCGGTACCATTGCTTGCTTTTAAGTGGAACGACAAGACTATGGAGGAGTTAATGGAGTTCGTTGTCACGGTGAATTTTTACTATCCTAAATTACATTTTTTTTTTCATTCAATCATTGGCATTTTTTAAAATATCATTCTCTATATTAAGAATTCACAAGTTGTTTTTAGATATGTCAAAAAAAAAAAAAGTTCTTTTATGATTTTCACAAAATTCCCTTAAAGAAAACAGGTTGTATGATTTTTACTTTTATAGCACAATCCAAAAGTGGAGCAAGTTATTTTTAATGGACACGCTCATCCTGAGAAAAGACTATTCCCACCGAAAATGGCAGCATTATAGGAACTTAAGATAAAGATGTTACATTAGATTCTCTTGGTTCAATTGATCTCTATGATCAATGGGTTAGTCCACCTGTACATGGTCCCAATAAGTGATACATTTTTCATTGGTTTTATAATATTTACTTGGCTCTATGTTCAGGTAAAAAAAAAAATTTATCGTTGAAAATGGATGTGCACAGTTAGAGCTGAAACATTTGATTATAGAATCTAATACACGAATATTTAGGTTTACGAATGACGGTCGAGGTGGCGTTAGCATAGTAAGTTGTTTCGTATAACGTCTTAGATTCACAGTCTATTTCGCAGATTATTACATTGCATTATAAATAGTACATGTAGCAGGTGAGCACATGTTCATATATTTTTATTACAATTGACAAATTTTGATTTCTTTTTAGACATTCCTTTTTATTTTGTAAATACCTATTTGTGTATTAGGACTGCATTCAAACTTCTCAATTTCCTGAATAATACTCTCATTCCTGTAACAAATTACTTTGCACAATAGCGAAAATATCCAAATTGAGCACAACGAAGACGACGTAGTAAATTTTTTTTTTCCTTTCCTCTAATCTTCAAGTTTTTCGTATCGTCACCTTAGCCCTACGATGCACTAAGTATGTGTTTTCGTCTGGGCCTATAGCCCCATGCATTGTGTGTGCACCAGCTGCTAGTATATATATAAGTGAACACCTTTTTTGGATTCAGAAAGGTTATAATGCTCGTGTAGTGCGGACAAAACGATATAATTTTGTCCGCTTTGTCCTCAAAACTACATTATTTTGACTTATCATGTGAATTGTTATCAAAATATATAGGGACAAAATGATGGACTTTTGAGGACAAAACGGACAAAAACTATATCGTTTTGTCCGTACTACACGTGTACCACAGAAAAGTGCACTACAGCTCCACCAAATCCACCTTTTTTGGTGTGAACACTTTTTTGAAGCCGGCTCACTTTTAATTTCTCATAAAGTCGTACCTTCTTTCATCTTAATAATTGTAAGGATATTTTCGGGAAAAAAAATAGTTAACATTACTAAAAAATTACTCGCATTACTAAAAAAACCTGCTATACTTGAGAGGCTTTAAAGGTGATTTTCTAATGTATTGTTTTTCAGATTCACATGAAGGAGAGTTCGATATATCTGTTTGTGAGACTTATATCTTGAACGGAGGAAAATATACAATACTAAGAATGACAAGATTAGTCACACAAAAAACCCCTCCAACTCTCCAACCATCGATTTAATCTTTTATAGTTAGATCTATTATTTTTACTTTGTAAAATTAGACAATGGGTAAACGATAGCTTCACTTCGTAAAAATATTGTTTGTAGTCCAACTTGTTTGCTTAACTGTGAAATATAAGTTAATTCATAGAAGAAAAGAAGATGTAGCTCAATTTAATTAAATTTTTTTTAACCAATTCATACTTTTAGCTATTTTTTTAATTTTTAATTTGTAAAACTAAATAGTCGGTAAATAAATTGGAGGACAAGCGGCTCCATTTGGCCTATAGTATCTAAATTAATTTTTTTGTTTTATTTAAATTACTTTCGTATTTATTATTTTTACATCAATTTTTGTAGTATATTGGTTCGTCTCAATGAAAAAATATAAAATTATCTCTGAAAATTAAAAAAATAATAACTAAAGATAAAAAAATAAGCTCAAACAAACACTATTTTGACTTTTTTTTTATCTTTTTAAAAATAATTTTATACTTTTCTAAAATCTCTTGTAGAGATGAATCAACAGCCACAAAAAAATTGATGCAAAATAAAAAATTATAAAAAATTCAAATAAGAATAAAAAATAATTAAACAATAATCTAATAATTGCAATAGTCCAAATAGACTTGTCATGTATTGATTGTATAAGGGCAAAATGGACAACTAGAATTCAAGTCTCACCATATTAAACTCCATATCCTAAGATATCCATTCCAAACAAACATAAGATATCCTTTCACTCATATCCAGCTTTATATTTACTGAATATCATATCCACTGAATATCTCACATGGTTTTATATCTCACCATTTATATCCGGACAAACAAACGAGCCCGTAGTAAACAAATGGACCATGTTCATAGCTTTGAGGAAAATAAAAAACCATCCCCAGTTTAAAAACCATCTGATACACGGGAGAAAGGGTAGAGAGGAGAGGTGGCAGAAAGAGAGAGAATAACTGTTACTTAAGTTACAAAAATGTCCTTAAAGGCAGTCAACATCTAACTTTTCGCCATTAAAAAACAGTGGACGTTAACGATTCGACCTGATTGGAACAAAAACATAAATTAAAGTTAAAATCGAGCCATTTCAAATGATAGAAATGAAAGTGACACAAGATCCAAACTACATGAACTATTGGAGTAATTTACTCTAAAAAATTTAACTCTTTAATCAATTTTTAGTTTAAGTACATTTTTTAAAAATCTTAATTACAAATTTTACTCGAATTTTTCTGTTGAGATGAATCAACAAAATTTTAAATTTAGATTTAAACTAAACAAAAGATAAATCAATTTTACCTAAATAAACTATATTACAATAAACAGCGGTATGAAACGCTTATACATTTCTTTGTGATTGTTTTAAATTAATGCCCAAGTTTCTCTAATAACCCTAAATTTTTTAATTTATTTTTGATAAATTTTAACATTTAATAATTAATTTACTGTTATTATTTAATAATCTAGTTATTGTTGTTATTGTTTACTATTTTAAATCAGAAAATCGAATTTTATTTTGCCAGCTCGCTTGAGCGAGCTCGAGGCCGTTCGAGCAGTCATTTGAAATTCTAAAACTGCAGAATCGATAGTTATGGAGGTTTGATAAAGGGCAAACAGTTTTGCTACGTGTTTATTCGTGTTTAAGGCCGAGATTGTTATATAAACTATAGGGCTTTATATGATTCCTTTACATTTTCACGTAATCTGAGGTTTAGATAGCTTTTGAGAGAAGAAGAGAGGTTCTGAGATTTTATTCTTTAGAAGTTCTTGGAGGAGGTTCTGCCCATTTTCTTTCTAACGATTCATTGTAGTTTGAGCTTTGTTCTTCGGATCTGAGGTAGGTTTAATTACCTACCAACCTTGGGTCTTGATCTACTGTTGTAATTTTGGTTTCGAAAGCATGATTAGATAAGCATAGCTAGGGTTTTGATCTTTTTAATATTTTGTGATTTCTTGTATTCGTGGTTAATTTGATCAATTGGTTTGAGGAAAAGCATGCACTATGTTAGTGTTAACTATTTCAGTAGCCGATTTTGTGAAATCTACGCTTGATTGTGTTTTTGATCTGTTGAAGCAAACCAGAAAATGCAGGAAATCCTAACCCAGAATCTGGGAAAAACAAATGCTCGCTCGAGCGAGTGACCTTTTGAATTTTGCTAGATTCTGATTATTGGTCCAATTTTCCAATAGCTGTAATTCAGTGTCTAGCTCGAGCGAGCTATAGGCCGCTCAAGTGGTCTGTTGAGAAATAGACAAATTCTGTCAAAATGTTAGATTAATTTCAGATCATGTATACTGCTTTTAAACACTGTTTTACAGACTGTTTAAACTCTGTTTTTACACGGCGAACATGTATCCACTTGTAGTTTTTATGTATGTTGATATTCTATGAGATGTATGCATGTAATGTGTAAAGTGGAATGATGTAACTTTGAAAGCATGAGATATGTTGAGATTGGGAGACACATTAATCGTATGGTAATGATATTATTGTGGTTGTTCCGGATTTAGCCATTATATTGCCCGAGGGTTATGGATAATTCGTAATTGGAAATACTATGACGATTATGAAACTTGGAGTTTATGTAAGATAGACATGATATGTGATTTGTGGTTTGTGAGAAAATCTAGATTCACGTTACAGACACTGGTTCGAACAGCACCTGAATAAGGCAGCAGAGGGTATTGGGTGTGTGTTATAAAGTAGAGAAAACTGTAGAAACTTGTGTGAGAAGTTTAATAGAAATTGATAACCTGGTGTGGCATGATGTTGTGATTTGAGATATGGATTGATATATTGACTTAAGAGCCCCTACTAGGAGGAGTTGGAGACGGTAGATGGTGACTTCAGAGACGTATGCAAAGGCAGCTTCGGACTCCGAAGGAATGACGACTAGTGTTCTACGTGTCTTTAAGTCTATTAGAAGAAGTGACTAAAGTACGTAGAGACTGGACCTAGTAACGTGAAGTTCGCGGAATCTAGGTAGTGTGAGGTAGGTATTAACTTGATAGAATGGTAGAAGACTCTTTCCTCGTCGAGTTGTGATTGAATTTTGATCCACGGGTAGGAAAGAATTGGTCAATGCCAACTAAAAGCCCTATGCTACTGTCTAAGGGAGAATATGGTATTCTTCACGGGGTACCTAGAAACATAAGAGAGACTTAATAAAACTCACCAAGGTGTCAGAGTTGTCGTTCGTTATTTATTGTTATGCTTATTATCTTAACTGTTTAGCATATATACTTGTTGCATGTTGTATCACCTATGGGTTCGATTTTTCAGGTAACTTTATCTACTAAGTTTCATTACTCATCGGTGCAATTTTTCTGCCCCTGGCGTTTCATGTCAGATGGAGATGTGCAGACGAAGGAGCAACCCATGCAAAAAGTGTCAGGTATCGATGGAGAGGAGCTATTCATTTGAATGCCATACCCTTAGCTTTTTGGGCTGATATTTCACTTATTTTTATGTTATGAAATAAATGTAAACTCTAAAGGGTAATTTGGTCAATTTTTGTTATGTACTTTGAGAATTCAGTTGTAATTTCAAATTAATAAATGATTGTGGGTATTTTTATATTTAAATCTTGGCTTTTAATAAAATAAGATTTTAAATAAATTATTTAATGTTCCGAAAAAACAAGGCGTTACAGATTCACTAAATATTTGGGTGAACTACATTGACCGCTCTGAGGTTTCAAAAAGATACATTAATCTTCTTGAGATTTTTGAAATTACTCTGACATTTCTTATTTTTTAAATTTTTACGTAATTACCTATCCTACCATTAACAACAAATCAAGCGTCATTAATTAATTAAGCTATTGAGACTTTAAGTTCAAAATTTTTTTGACAAAATAAACTATAATATATTTTTTATTACGTTCAAAATAACTTATGTTGAAATTAAGATTTTTCTGAAGCCAAAGCTGAGATAAAAAATTTTAAGTTTGTCCAATTTTTAGTCTTTAAAAAATCTCAAAAATTTGTCATTGTTTATTAGTTTGAATAGTTGCTGAATTTATATTCTAACATGGATCTAATCCGTTGGTCGTGTTGTAGGCAAGAGTAATCGCTAATTGTATACATGTCACTCCGAATTCATCTCGATTCATGTTAAAGTAACTGGAGAAATAGGTCTTCAATAAAAAGCAATATTCATATTAATATGTTTGAAGTAACTTTCAAACTGCGACTGGTACATATTGACACGTAACACAACAAAGATATGTTATTTGAGCGGGCTCTGGTTGGAGAATACTAAACTCGGACCTGCTGGACCGCTGGTTCAGGATAGAGAGCCCTAACATGGATCAAACTTAAATATAAACGACTTCAATATCCTAATTTGCTATATTTAGCACAAGCACAACACCTACGGATAATTCACAGCAAGAACTCGCTAATCTAAACTTCCTAAACATGCTTTCAAACAAACTATAATCAGGTATTTTTTCCGCATAAGTGTACATATACAAATATCGCGATACCAAATTTACTAATGTTAAGAGAAAGAGAGTCTTAGTGAAAGGCGTGATTATAGTCATGGTAATGGAAATTTTTGTAGACAAAGTGGGACAACCACCTTGATCCCACAAAGCACAGAACTGCAATGGCAACTAGAGCATTTCGTGCAGCCGATGCAATATTTCCTGCTTAATTGCGGCAACAATCCCAATAGAAGCAAAGGCAATGACTTGGAACACGACCTCAAGCGCATTGAGACCTTTATATGCAACATTGCAGCTGCTGCAATTCACGACATGGGACCAATACCTGAACCAATTACGATAAAATTCTCAACCCTTGTAAGGAAACTCAAAATCGTACACATTTTCAACCAACTTACACTCGTTAAATCTCATATAGCACATAAAAGAATTTTCAATCTCCAACCGCATAACTTTATTATCTATATTGGATTGCCAAGAAGGCTTTGATGAAAAGATAAACACATGACAACTTATGTTTACACCAACTTGAAATTCAAGTGGCCTCAGTTGACTAAAAGTGGACACGAGATGAATCAAATGCTCCCGTGGATAACATTTAAGTTGGTGAAGTTGCAATGTTACTTGTCTTGAATCAAATTCGCCCAGTGTCTGTTTGGGAATACTTGCATTTTCTTTGTTTCCATTTTGTGTGTTTTCAAAAACAAAAACATTCATTTCTGGGAAGAACAATTCAAGTATTTATTGCAAAGCGGGGGGTTTCCATATTATGAAAATGATCGTGAAAACAAATATGTAACTGGTTTGGTAAACAAGTATGTCGGGAGAACGAAAAGACAAACCAAAAACAGTATATTTGCCAAATCTATAGCAAGTTACCGGTCCAGTAGCTTTTCTCTTGGTGGAGAAGGGGGAAGGGCTCCACTGAACTTGGTTCCCCAATCAACTTGACCACCTGCATACTTGTTTAGCCACCTTCTAAAACCAACAACCAGGGCATCCGACTTGGTTGGAACAAAACAAGCTTTCTGCCAATTGGAAGGACCAATCTCCATTATCTTTCGTTCCTGAAATGAAAAACAGGAGTTAGAAGTTGCCTGTTTAAAGCAATAAAATGTTTCTTTGAGTCTTCACGTGCTTTCCGGGGTGATATGATTGGACACTATTACGGTATTTTGGTTGGTTACATTTGGTATGCAATTGAGAATGCTTTGACTATTTTGGTGAATGATGAAGCCCTAGGTAGATGATGGATGATATAACGTATTCGCGCAAGTGAATGTAACTAGTTTGTAGCCTAAGTTGAGTTAATCAGCTGTAATCCCAGCAAAAACTTAAAACCAACCGGTTAATATTTGACAGCAGTAACTATGATAACTTAGGTTATCTCATTTTCCCCCTCAGTCTAGTCATAATGGCATACAAGACTTCATAGCTATCATTGCACAGACTAAAACTGAAATAAAAAAGTTCTGCTGGGGGAAAATAAACTTTCGAGTATACAAGAATTGATAGAACCTACCTCCAGATGTAGAAGATAAAGGTCCGAATCTAATATCAAGTTTTGGCCAACATGAAACATCCATCGTGGAACAATTCGATCAATCCAAACTCCAAAGTTTCTGGGAAAGGCCCAAATCAATCTGCTATTACCCGGGCTAACTGGAACGCAGATGAAAATTAGAATGAATTTGCGTTGTGCCACAGGTGAAGATGGCTCCTGATTTACATAAGATCATTAGCTCATGTGCCAAACCACAGCCAAGGGCCCAAGATGCATAAAAGAAAGAAATACTCCGTCTATCCTACTTTGTTTACTTTCTTGGTCCATTTGCACATTTTGATGTCCCAAATCATTTGTCCATTTAAAAAGGTCAAGGAACAAAATTCTATGATACTCCCCATTGCCCTACTCTTTTGAATTGGAGCGACAAGCTTGAATTGAAGGCACTTTTGGATAGTCCAAAAGTGGAGCGTGCAATGATTGTTCCCATTATAAGTTTAGTATTACGAAATGGACAAAAAAAATTGGGAGAGAGGGGAGTAGTAAGAAAAATGAAGATTTGAGAACAAAAGACTTGAGTTGCTCATGGGAAGGGAAAAAGGCCACAAAGCAAAACTATCAAGTTAACGTAATGAAAAGATTAGCTCGTTAACCTCTTTGGTCCCAGGTGAAGATGCTGATCCATTACTTTGATCAGTAGGAAGAGAGGCAAAAGCAGAAAAAACACAAGGTGCAATAAATCTGGTGTAGGAGGCCTCCTGCCTTGCAATAAAACCATTGAGGTCAGATTTCTTTATGCTTATTTCAAGTGGTCGGCCCCCTTCTCTATCAGCCTTCACAGTGAAATAAAAGTAGTTCTTAGCTAAATGTACGAATGAATAATGAGAAAATTGTGAATTGTAACTTAAACTATCCTATTTAGAGTACTTATCTGTTTTTAGGTCTTGGAACTCGCATTATTCCATAATGTGCATACGGAACATGAGCAGGGTCCATGAGATTTTCAATCAAAACCTCATACCTGAGAACATAAGCAGGATATATAAGTAGAAGAACTCTATCACAATGGGCATTGAATATTCTGCTGAGAACCTTAAACATGTGTCGCAATATAACTAAAAAGTTTTACGAAGATTCAAGCAAGCGATAGAAAAAAAGTTTAAAAAACACATTTGTCACTATGATTCGTGCTAATATCTTATTTTCCTTCCCTTTTTCTTTTTGGGCATTTTTTATTGATAATGCAGCATTAATCCTAAACAGTCAAAATAACTACCAGAAAGAAAGATTGTCTCAACTAGATAATCTAAAAAGTTCATTTTTTCCCTGGTTTACCAACAATTCAATCAAAAGCAGGGGAAATGAATAACAGTAGTACATAACTTCTGCTTAAAGACTAGAAAGATAGGAAAAATGGTAGACTTTATCTCTGCATACCCATATGGTATTTCTCTATTTCCCATGGATCATCCAATTCTGGCATATATGGGGGTTTCTTCTTTGTGAGGATATCCTTGTATCGAGGATCGGAGTTTGGTCAAAACCAAACAATGTCATTTTGCACTGTACTGGGATAAACAGCTACAGATGCATTTTTGAATGTGTGGACCTGCACATTTTTTCAGAATATCAGAGCAGACCAAATATGTAAGTAAATACATTGGCATGAAAAATGGAAACTGAACCCTATGAAGTGAGATAATAAACTGGGGAAGAGAACCATTTAATTCAAAAAAATGTCAACTTCTTAAAAGAAAAAGGAGATGCATAATTGTTTCTCATCTTCTAACAATTTGTATGCACGGTTTACAATACTCATAAGCATCTCAACAATGTGCTCATTGGATCACACAAACAAAACATTGCAAGGCTTCTTCGAAAATGATATAGGTAACAGCCCGATGAAACTCTTTTAATATTAATTCCATAAAGGTTAAAAGCAAAAGATAATGTATTTAAAGCTAACATGTTGAGAACATTAAGAGGAAAAAAATGAAGGGGCGTAGCATATTTAGACCAAGCAATTAACTCATTAGTTTGGCCATTTTTGGATCTTGGAATTGTGAATAGAAAAGAAAAGGTAAGATATAATTCCCCTCCAAAATCCAAGTTCTGTTTCCCTTACCTTTCTCGGTTCATTTTCTTCCACAAATCCAAGGACCAAACACTGCCATGAAACCTTTTCGAAAGTAACTATGGGAAAAATCCTTTATAATGAGAGAAAATCTCGGAATGGGAATAAGATGAGAATCTTGTAAGCTTAATTAGTTATCTTACCTAACCCAACTGCATTTAAAGTAAATCCATACACATTCACGGTTTTCTTGCACCGGGTGTTCAAAACCAACTCGTGATATCAAAAGCAATTAAATACAAACCAAGTCCCGTGTATCACACGGTTTCTTTAAAACAAATTCGCCACCTCACTGGTGGAGGAGATTAGGCCGGCGTACAACGGTTGTTGTACGGCTTTACAAATGACCTAAAGAACCCACTTGGGCAAATTGCATTATCAGACAATTCTCATTCTAAATTTCCAACAGTTATTTCTCTAAGAAACCACAACCCCTTCTCTCTTGCTAGGAACCCCTCATGCACCAAAGATAGGACAGTAAACATGATACAGATGGAGTCAAATCACACCATAGAGCAAGGAAGGAGGGCGAGAATGGATTTCCATCACATGCATAGCAGAAGTTCATACAGAGATATTCATATACTTTAATAACCAGCCAAGAATAGATTGAGGAATTGAAAATAGCAGTGTTAATTGGTTGAATTATTACCGGAGGACCTTCTGGGGGTGCCTGAGGAATAAATTTACAATCACCAGAGCCATTGAAACACCAACCATGATACACACATTGCAACCGCCCCCACTGATCAATCCTTCCTTCAGACAATGGAGCCAACCTATGAGGGCACATATCATCAAACACTTTCCATCCATTCTCATTGCTATCCCACCAGACCACCACATCAAGGCCCATCACTTTCTTTGCATGTGGGACCCTCTTGTCAAGGTCGCAGACCGGCATAATCGGATACCACTGCGCATACCAGTCGAACTTCTCCCCTTGGCTGTCAATTTCAAATTCTTGTTCAGGTGGGTCGGCGAATTCTGTTGAAACTGTTGGTGATGTAGCAGTAAAAAGCCTGGATTCTAATTTCTTATTGTGGGTTAATAAGAAAGTTGAATTGGGTCGATGATTGATTAGATAATTCAACATGGGTTTCTCGAATCGGGTTCTGGAAAGTCTTGGTGGGATCGTTGTGAATTGAAATGAGGAGAACGAGGAGGCTCTGACAGCCTCCATTGCACCTTCTTCTCACAGTAGATCAAGGTTTTGGTGTTCCAAGTTCAGATGTGAGAAATAGTCGATATATAATATACGTACTCAACTGTCATCTATGTAGTTCAATGGATAGGGAGTTGAAAAGGCGACGGATGCTTATGGCTTCAAATCAACCAACAAATCTTCAACAAATGAATGTATGTATATAACTGTAATTTCATCTTGTGGCTTCAAAGGGTCAAGGATAAATTCAGGGGGTGGTTGCAGTCCAGGTAGGTGTATTTAGGAGAGCGTGTAATGTGGTTATAACTATGTTGTTTTTTGTTTTATTTTGGAAATTAAATCGTTTTGATTACATATATTTTAATAATAATTCACGTGATAAATTTAAAATGATGCAATTTCGAAGATAAAGTGGACAAAATTACGTTATTTTTCTCGCATTACACGCGCAGTACAAAAAATGTAGCTTGAGTCCCACATGGAATGGACAAGGATCATCTATTTTTCAAATGAATGAAAATAAATAAATAAATAAGCACTCAAGGATTTGGATTTGGTAATCTTTGAGGGTTTTAAAATTTTGGTGACTGGTGTGCAATTAAAATGGGACAACAATCTAGATGGACATATTGGGTCTATTTGGCTAAACTATATTATTGGGATTATATGGATTATTTTGAAAATAATCTAGCTCATTTGGGCTAAATTGTTCACCCAAATAATCTAGTCCAAACACAACATAATCCAATAATTCAACATATCCACAAATAATTTAGTCCAAACACTTTGAGCTAGATTATTCCCTACGGAACCCAACATAATCCAATAATCTAGTCAGGCCAAATGGACCCATATTTTGATGTCGTATGTAAAGTTATCAATTTTATATTGGTGAGCATATCAATTTTGTTACCGGTATGATACATATTTGGCGTACCGTTTTGATTTTATCACTACAATTAGGATAAAATGCACTACCTTCCCTGATGTTTTTGACAATTGCAGCCACCTCCCCTGTGGTTTTAGAAAATGCACTGATCTCCCCTGCTTTTGAAACTATTACACTTTTTCCCCCTCTCGTTGCTTTCCGTTAGAATGGGTTTGTTTCTGCTGATGTCATCACTTTATTTTTTCAATGCCTAAATTACCCCCTGCTGTGGCTATAAAAATTAACAAAAATCTCCCCTCAGACTTACATTTTGGTGCTCTTCTTCAACTGCTTAGACCAAAGGTAAGTAATTTTTTTTAAAGTTAATTTTTATTACAAATGTTTTAATTGTTTATTTTTTTATGTGGTGATAAACCTCGAGGGAGTTTTTTTGTAATTATTTTTTTAGTTAATCTTTTATTTATTTATTGATGTAATTCTATTTTTTCAGTTATAGATATGTCATCTAATACCGGAATGCAATTGATTGTGTTGTAATATATTTTTTTTACAAAGGCACTTTGCATACATTTTCATGCTACCAAAAAGTAAATGTAGTATATATCTGAAAGTTTCAAAAATATAAATTGAAATCAAATTTGAAATTGTCACGACTAGATATTTCAAAAACTAAAAAAATGCAAACTAAATTGAAAAAAATTTAGAAAAGACAAAAGTAATTAAAAATAGTTTCAATTTTGACTTATGTTTTGTCTTTAATATTTTTTTAACTTTTAGACATAATTTTATACTTTTTAAATTCGTTTCGTTAAGACGAACTAATAATTTATAAAAATTAAGACAAAATTGTGACGTCAAATTTTTGCAAATTATTGATTCATCTCCACAAGTAATTTCATAAAAGTAAAAGAATATGAGCCAAATTTTTTTAAAAAATTGAGTTTTTTAAAACTTATTTTCATCTTTAGTGAACTTTTTAAACATAATTCTATACTTTTTAGATTCATTTCGTTAAGACGAACCAATAATTTACAAAAAAAAATAAGGCAAAATCGACAAATACAAAAAAATTACAAATGAAAAAATTAGGTCGAATTAAGCATAAAGAGTTGGTTCTATTTTTTGGCTTCTTTAAGATTTTTCTGTGATATAAATTAAAATAGAAACATTTTAAGTGTGGGACTCACTATTTTTTAGTAAGTTAACTCCAAAAAAAGTATCAAAAAATTTAATTTTTTATTTTTTATCATTTCCTAACAATTAAATAAGAAAAATAATAACAAATTAGAGTTAAACATTACTCAGACTCGCTTTTATAAAAAGATATTTTATTTTAAAAAATAATAAAATTCATGAGTTAAAAAAATCATCAGTGCATTTTTTAAAATCATAAGGGAGGTCCTACAATTGTTAGAAACCTTAGGGAAGGTCAGTGCATTTTATCCCACTGTGAAAATGCTCCTCAGTATAGTCAAAGGGTAAAATAGACATTTTATGACTAAAATTAACATTGTATGCTTTAATTTCACGGCATGGGGAAAGAGGGTAATAGTTTCAAAAGTAGGGGAAGTTATTGTATTTTCTCAAACCTCAGGAGAGGTCCCTGCAATTGTTAGAAACATCAGGGGAGGTCAGTGCATTTTATCGCTAAAATTGATATACATTTCTTAAATACTATTTTTAACAAAAATATCATATTGAACGTATATAATAAAACATCACAACTTAAAAATAAATCACCAAACATAAAAAATAATAATTTTAATCTCAATTTATATCTAATTACTCAAAAAAATATTAATTGAATTTTGTTTTTGTTTTTTAAAATACTGAACGGTACAGTACATGTCGAAACAATGGCCAGAACAGTATGTCGGTGGTTTAGTACCGTCACGATGCCAGCATGAATAAGACGTATTGATCAGTACGAGACGAAATAAATAGTGGTATGGGTTAAATGCATCGAGGTGCGAGTTCATCCCTCCATTAAGATATCAATCATATGACTATCTTGCCCGTTGTTTTATGTCAAACATGTGATTCGTATGAAGACAAAATTATAAGTAGATGACTTGAACCCGAGTCCTTTTTTGACCTTTTGGCCTTTGTTTGGGTTATGGGCTCATTGTATACTTCTAATTGTAAGAAAACAGTATATCTATACTATTATGTATTGCAGAGCGAGTTTTTGTGAAAGTCGTCCTGAGAGCGCCAAGTGGCGTCACCTAGAACAATCTAAATTAGTTGGTCAAAAAAGTAATAATTTTAAATGTCAAAGTTATTTAAAAAAATAATCCTTGTATCCTTAATTTGAGATAATCTTTTAAAAATTATTCAAATAAATACTAACCTTAAAATATATACATTTCAAATTTCGAAAATCTGGGAATTTCCTTAAGCTATGGTAACTTATCATAATCTCTCAATTCTTTTATCCTTGATTTTATTGAGGATAGGTATGGTAACTTTTTGTGAGAGTTGCTCTGGACATGCCAAGCGACAGAATTTGACTGGTTCCAAAATTAAATTGACAAATAAATATTAATTAAACAAATCGAATTCAAATAAATGATTATCTTTCTACGTAAATTAAATTTAAACAAATACTTATCCTTTCGATTAAATGAGAATCAAAGGGATAATTACTATTATCAATTCCCATCTATGCTGAGATTTTCTGAATATCCCTATATCAATCTCTACTATATCTATCCTCAATTCCTATTATCAATCTCTATTTATTTCCCTCAATCCCTGTGAACCTTCAACTTGCACTCCTTTAGTCAAAGTGGAAAATCAAACATGTTTCCAATAATAAATTCAGGTATACAGGAATTTTGATGTATTTTTTTTTACTTCTTCAATAACTTCACTTTATCTGTGTAAATCCTCTCTCCTCAATAAATTGATTTTTTCTTTCTTTAGTTTGCTCACTCTTTTATCATCTCTCTAAAACCAGCACTAACGAAGAGCGAGAATATTCACTCAAGATGTGTTCAGTTTCTACCGCTTGATAACCTGATGCTTGTCGTCAACCGGTGTCAATATAAAGTATCCCAAGCGTAGGATAAAGAGTTCGGTTGTAGCATAATAATCCGGAAGTCCGGAGTCGAATCCACAGGGAACGAGTGTTTAGATGCTTATCGGGAGAGAAAGAAGAAAATAGTTGAGATATTTGTAAAAGATATTGTGCTGAGATTTAAAATGATTTGACAAAAATTTAAAGAAACAAGATCCGATTCTCGGGATTCACATTGATCGCAACTCATAATAATCCAATCCTCAAAATATAACTCAACTCCAGTTCTCTAACATCGAACCTTCGTCGGATGATCGAAAAAGTGAATATTTATAGAAACTCGAGAAATATTGATAATTAGTTAAATAATCAAGTATAAAATTAGGGTTTTAGATTAGAACTTGCATAGATCCAAGAATTGTGTGTGCCAAAGGGTTTGTCTACACACAAGCAAAAATCTTTTAACAAAAACTTCTAATCGATTTCAAAATAAGTCTTGATTAATAAAATGATATTAGAAATGGAAAACCATAGGTGAGAATTGAATTACTTTGAGTCACGATTCAATGTTTCACCGTTGAATCGAATCCTTAAAAGATTAGTTCCTCATGGATATGAGGGAATCCATGAGAAATTGATAACATGAAAGAAAAGATAGAACAAAGAATGAATAATAATCAAAACAAGAAATTGAAGAACTTTTATTTAAATATTCCCAAATCTGGAAATTCAATCTCAACACAAAAAAAAAAAAAGACGGCTAAAAACTAGAATAAAAGCTTCCTCTCTTCTCTTCCTAGGGTTCCTCTTATATAGATTTTCCTCCAACCATAAGATAAGGATAACCTTTTTTAGATAATCATAATCTAGATCTCTCCAACAATGAGATAAGGATAACCTTTTGAGATAAGATTTATCCCCTAAAATAAAGAAAATCCTGTATGGTAATACTACTGGTAATCCAAGTCTATTTATGGTAATTTCCAGTTTTCTCCAAAATCTGGCAGTGTGTTTTACTATCGGTAGTGATGATGTTACTACCAGTAGTGGCTTTGATCCTCAACTGGCAGTGTGTTTTACTACCGGTAGTGCTGATGTTACTACTGGTAGTGGCTCTGATCTTCAACTGGCAGTGTGTTTTATTACCGGTAGTGCTGATGTTAGTACCGGTAGTGGCTCTTCCATTTTCGGTAATTCCAGGCTTTGCTTTAAAACTTCAAAAGTCAGTGTCTTTTACTACCGATAGTATTGCATTCACTACCGGTAGTTTAGCTTTCGGCCTGTGGTTGTCCGCCTGATATCCATTTACTCCCCGAACCTCGCAAAACTCCTGAATAATACTTATTTTGCACACTAACACCCCAAACATGCGTCAAATGATGATATCACATAAAAGGTGACTGCTGGACGATAAATGCATGCAAGTCAAGGGTTGTTTTCATGGAGAATGCACAGTTTTTATGTGCGCATCACACCCCCAAACTTGAGTTTTGCTAGTCTCGAGCAAAAGATGAGTGTGTTTAAGCCATTCTTAGTGGACAAGTTCTGAGCATTAACCCCATTTTTATTTAGAATTCTGAGTTGTGTAAATCATGGAATAGATAACTCGTATAGTACATCTATGTTCCGATAATGCAGAGCTCAATTAGAACAAAAACAAACATAATGGTAAGAGTTTATTCCAAAAATTTATGCTTTGACTCAAAATCTCTCTGGTGGGTCACTCACAATAAAACAAAATCACTTATTCTTTTCAGGTATTGGAACGCAACCCAGAGATATGTATTATGCATCAGCTCTATAGAATAAAGCGTGTTTGATCAACAAATGAGACTGAATGCATTGCAACAAGAGTGTGCATGAAATATTATCCATTTTAACCTCACTGAACATTATAACCAAGAGAAATCATACTGGACTTTTAAAAGCATAAAGCATTCATATGGTTGTGGTGGAAACTCAAAAGAAAAGAAAAACGGATGGTGGCAAAACATGACTGGCTTGGTTACCTACCCTGCCACCATCTGTTGTAAAAAAGAAAGATCAACAAGTCCTAAAGACTACATGTTCAAAGAGACAGAAATAGGACTAATGGTTTACTCATCCCTATTTGGATCATACTCCTCGTCGTCCTCCCCAGTCCTTTTTCTCTTTCTCGATTCAACCAGAGGTGGAGGCGAATCTGACTCAGTCTCTGAACTTCCACTTTCACTCCCACTCCCATCTTCTTCTTCAATTATTTGCACACTTCCTTCCTCATCCTCCACTATCTTTTTATTCTTTTCCTGATGTTGCCTGGCCTCCTAGTTCTCAGTACCGGTATTGCTTCTTATTGGTTCAGACACTGATCTTACCCCCTCAACAGTTATACCCCCAGCAGCAGTACCCTCAGCAGTTGTAACAGTTGGTTCGTTATTGGCGGGCACAACAACTGTCCGGAAAAAAGACAAGCTTGTGACGGTGCTTATGCTAGGAGTGGTTTGTCCTAGGTTTTGGACAGTGGTCACCTTAATATTAGGAGGGGGTATCCAAGGGGTGTTATTAGTTTGTGTCCATTTTCTCACACTAGCAACTGCAGCCCCCAACCGCTCAGTTTTCGCTTTTTCATGCAATAGCTGTCCATGCATCAGTTTCGTCACCCTTTGTGTTTCCTCTTGTTCTTTCCCACTTTCTCCAATCTCTCTCCTAGTACGTCCTGCTTTTCACTCAGAGTAGTCAAAGTCTTTTTTATTTCCTCCTGATTTTCAATGATCTTTTTCAGAACATCCATCATGTCTTGTCCAGGAGGGGGGGGGGGACCAGGAGTAGGTTCTTCTCTAGCAGTAGGGCCAGCAGAAGGGAAAGTGTTAGGAGTGGTTTGGAAAGTGGGTTTAGTATTATTGGTAGGGCTTATCTGTTCTTCACCATCATGATCAAACACAGGTTGGGGGATAGCTTTATGTCTTTTTGATACCTGGGCCGCAGCTTTGTTTAGGGTTTTATTGGAGAGTGGGCCATATTTTGGTTTCAACCATTTTCCTTTGTCGTTTTCCTTGAGGCCAACCTTTTCACAAAAAGCTGAAATCATACAGCTGTAAGGTAGTCCACTCTTCCCACTGGACCTAGTTTTAAACTCAGCCAAGACATTGAAAATAATTCCTGGAATATCCACCTTTTTACGCGCCATCATTTCATACACCAACTGTACTTCGTTTTCCGAGGGAATCTTTTTTGTCCCCTTTGGGTACACATTTGAGTGGACTATTTTATTCATGAATCCATATGTCGGTTTAAGCATTCCTTGTGCATACTTCTTTTCCTTTGCGTATGCTTGATATCCTTTATCGTCACACACTTCTGTGGCTAAAACCAGTCCTTCCAAGCTCTGATAACCCTCTTTTGGGTATTGAACCTTAGTCAGAGGGAGTAGTGGGCATCCAAGGTAATCAGCAATGGTTTGTCGGTCAATCCTTATTGTTTTTCCTTTAACCTTTCCCTTCACTACTTCTTGGTTAGGTACCTTATGCAAGGTGGTATAAAATTCTCGGACCCAGGGTAATATATACCCCTTTACATCCTCAAACCATTTAGTGATACCCAATCCTCTTATAACCCTAAGGATTTCCTCCATGTCTCGTCCTGTCCAGGCATACTCTACCTTCCGTTCACAAGTGGTCACCCTTCTTTCCACGTTACTCTTCCAATCCTTTGGTTTCTTAGACTTTGTTTTCCGAGATGTACTGGGTGAAGGGTTGGTGGTCTAGGTTGGTGGCGAAGGCATATGGGAGTCTGGGTCTTCAGATTGAGGAGTGCTAGGTTGTGGTGTTGGTTGTGGAAGTACTTGAGGTGTTCTGGTATTTGTTGCATGAGTTCTTGATGGTGGCCACCAAAAGGAATAGGCTTTCAGTTCATTGAGCGTTTGGCTAAGGTTTTCTTGTCATTCTGGGTTCTGTAACAAGCAATAGTTCGTGATTTTTACACAACTCTCCGAAAACCAGCCTTTTCTATCCCCATCCATACTTCAATCAAACAGAATCGCAACAAGGATGACACTCAACCACGTTTTAAACAGATCATCAGAAAAAAAATACCTTAACTAGGGTTTCAGTCCAAAATGCGAACGAAAGAGATGAAATCTCACCTGTTTGATGTAACCTAGAGAAAGGAAAGAGAAATCGTCTGTGATTCTTGGCCCTTCAATCGCAGAAATTCGTAGTGCCTCTTCGATTCCCTTCGAAATTTCTTCATATTTGGTGGTTGATGGCTCGGATTAGGGTTTCTTGGTGTTCGTCTAGATCCTTTAGGGTAGATTTAGGGTTTTATTCGGAGGATTTTGGTGGTTTTGGAGAGAAGTTAGGTTTAGGGTTCAACAGTCACCTTGAGGTCTCTTGAAATTACCGGTGGTGTGAAAACTGAGTGCGGAAATAGGTTTATATATGCGACCCTGTATTACCGGTAATTACAACTCTATTACCGGTAATTCCACACACTGACTTTTTCCACAGATTCTTTCAAACCATCAGAACCCTGCATTACCGGTAATTAAAACTCTATTACCGGTAATTCCGCACACTGACTTTTTTTTTCACAGATTCTTCCACATTTTGCAATCTCATCTTCTCACTCCCCCAAACTTGAATCAGAGCATCAGGAGCAACATCGACACATTTCCCACACCAATTTTTGACTCAATAGAGGCCTCCTAAGGTTTTTAACAACGATTGGTGACTCACAGGCTCAATATCGGGTTCAATTGTTGACACTATAGAAAGAATTGTGGGTTTATCAATGAAATGAATGCCACGAATCATTTTTCCGATGGTTATAACATCCATAGTGAGTATCTAAAAATGGAATAACTTGAATGATTGATGAAACCATCAAAGGAAGAATGGCTCAAAGGATAAAATACATGGCTACAGTCTCCACTTAATGTTTGAAACATACTTATTGCATGAATGTTCGTTAATGCGCCCAACTGAGGACATGCAAAGTCCGGAACACAGATTAATTTTTTTTTATTATTATTTTAACTTGAGATAGTAGCACAACAAACAATAAGGTTATGAACTAGGCATAAGCCTCACCCCCCAACTTGACATGAGCATTGTCCCCAATGCTAAAAGCAAAGAAGGTACAAGAAATAGGAGGGATGGAAAGAAGTAAAACCTGTCCACAGTATGCTTCCAGCATGATCCATCATGAAAAACCTGTCTTAACAGATATAAGACATGCGAAACAATAAATTAATCCATGTCACGCCTCGATTTTCAGATATATGGCATAATTCTATTTACCATTCCAAAATCTCACAATTGCCCAAAGTACAATTTCTAAAATCCTTCATTTGATAAAATATTTCAAATATCACAATTCATGGGTGGCACTCCCGGCCTATCACCCCAAAATATAGTTTGAACAAATTCAATACCATTTGCTTTCAAATACAATGAAGGGACAAAAGAGGAATTAGTTTACATCTTTCAAAAATAGTTCTAAAGATGCTATGTAACCCCTATATGAAAGTCTTCTCAAAATATGCACCGCCATGCATCCATACAATCCATGTCAAGTCTCTGGAACGGTACCTGAAAGAATGAAGGGGTGAGCTAAAAGCTTAGTAGAGATATCTACGCCAATATTATATGAATATGAATGATATGGCATGTTTCATGAATAGTTCATAATAACACACGGAAGACAAGTAATCCATTATTCTATAAGCAATACTGCATGTCGACCATCTTGGTCAATTCGCGGTTCTCTTATCGACTCAACTATCATATTCCAACTAGCACATCACCCGTTGGTGGCTAGACAATATTGAAACATACTAGCACATCTCCCGTCGGAGGCTAGACCATTAATATAACTAGCACATCTCCCGTCGGAGGCTAGACATCACATAACTAGCACAACTCCCGTCGGAGGCTAGAAATCGTATCATGTCAACGCAATACAAATTCATAGTTTGACCCTTTTACCGGCCGTACACATATCACGCCAATCACAATTTAATCTCATAGTGAATGAAAAACGAAAATATAGAATAAAGGCGTAAGGATATAATTTCAACGTCATCGAGCCCTACGAAATCGTCACGATAAGGTCCCGCTTGTGTCACATGTCCCACATACCACATGTATGAGTGGAAGTACTCTTAAATGTCCATAAATCTCAAATTAGGGTGAAAACAGTCAGTAAAAGTCGCCCGACAAGTCGCTCGAGCGGCTAAAAAGTCGTTGGACGGGCCAAAAATCAATAAAGGTCGCTGGACAGTCGCTAGAGCGACTTCCAAGGTTGCTCGAGCGACGCCCAAGTCGCTCAAGCGACTTGGTCGATCTCAGGTTCGCACAGACAGTTCGCCACTCGATCAATTCGGCCAAAAACGCAACAAAATCCAATCTAAACACGAAATCAACTACCAATACCATGAATATACACATAATAGAGGTGAGACATCCCTACCTCGAGCCTTGAATCAAAGGATTTGGCGAAGAAGTGAAAGCCTTAAGTTCCAAGCTCCGGATCTCCCCTTCCCGAGCTCCAAATTGCGATCTGTCTTCGATCCCGCGTCAACCAAGATCCAAGCTTCCTCTATCCCGAAGGTATTCGAAAATGGCGGTATGGTTTGATGGTGGTGGTAGAGAGAAGGTGGAGGGAGATATGGTGGAGAGAGAGAGAGAGAGAGAGAGAGAGGTATGTGTGTGTGTGTTTTGGTCTCCACCCTAATATCCCCAAAAATCTGATATTTTAGGGCCCCCAAGGCCCCCACATAATATATTACGTACGTAACGCGCGCGAAATAAAACCAAAGACCCCGGGCTCGGGTCTTATAACTAAAATTGCGAAACACATGTTAACCAATCAATCGAATAACCCCAAATATAAATTTAATTTATTTATTTTATTTATAAAAAGTTCAAAATTTTCCGGGTCTTTACAATCCACCACTTCCTTCACACGAAAGCTACGGGTACTACTTTTCTCCCTTGGAGAAAGACTGGTGTTTCCCTATTTGTTAGAAGGACAATATGCAACAGGTTCAACAATATCTTGAGAAGAGGCGCCATCATCTAATAGGCTACCTCTCCCTTTGGGAGCGACCCCAAATTCCTTACCCACCACTCTACTTTGAAGTTATCTCCATAGAGTTTTGATACTAAAGCCTGATGGTTCGGACAGATTTCTCATTGTTCGATGCACCTGCCGTCAGACCCAACCTCCTAGGTACTCCATACATAGCTTCGAACAGGTGGATATACCAGACCGTCGGATGCCGTTCGAGCACGGCAAACATTGGAGTTATCACAAACTCCATGGATTTATAGTCTCCTAGACTTCACAAAAGTTCATACATCCTGATAGACAGGATTGAGTAGTTCCTCAATAACCTCTTCTCGTGGAAAATCTTCCAAGAACGGTTTCAGCCTTGACCATTAACTTTCATAAGATACCCATTCGAGGGATCTTCAATCTCAATAGCCCCATGAGTAAAAAATTTCTTAACAATAAATGGGCCAGTCCATCGAGATCGAAGTTTTCCAGGAAAAAGGTGAAGACGGGCATTATAAAGGAGGACCTTTTGGTTTAGTTCGAAAGTTTTTCGCGAAATATTTTTATCGTGTAAAGCTTTAACTTTCTCCTTATAAATGCAAGAATTCTCATAAGCATCCCGTCTTAATTCTTCCAATTCATTCAAATCCAGTTTTCTTTTAGAACCAGCCGCAGGCAATTTAAAATTCAAGTTTTTAAGGGCCCAATATGCTCGGTGTTCCATCTCAACTGGAAGATGACACGCCTTACCATAAAATAACCGATATGGGGACATCCCAAAATGGTTTTGTAAGCAGTTCGATATGCCCACAAGGCATCAGTTAAACGCATGGACCAATCCTTGCGATTAGGGTTGATTGTCTTTTCAAGAATCTGCTTAATCTCGCGGTTGGCTAATTCTGCTTGCCCATTGGTTTGTGGATGATATCCTGTGGATACTTTATGTGTAATCCCATGTTCGGCAAGTAGAACACCGAATGGTCGGTTGCAAAAATGTGTGCCTTGGTCACTAATAATCGCACGAGGCAGTCCAAATCGTGACAGAATGTGCTCCTTAAGAAAGGAAAGGACAACTCTGTGATCATTTGTGCGTGTGGGAATCGCCTCAACCCATTTAGACACATAGTCTACAGCCAATAAGATGTATAGATAGCCCGCTGAAGAAGGAAAATGTCCCATAAAATCAATCCCCCAACAATCGAAAATTTCAATGACAAGGATTGGGTTGAGGGGCATCATGTTACGTCGGGTGACACTTCCTAATTTTTGACATGGCTCACATCTTAGACAGTATTGATAGGCGTCCTTGAAAAGAGAGGGCCAATAAAAACCACACTGCAAGATCTTGGCAGCTGTCTTTTTGGAGGAAAAATGACCTCCACATGGTTCAGAGTGAACAAAAGACAATACCCCGGGAATTTCACTATCAGGCACACAACGTCGCATAATCTGGTCAGGGCAATATTTAAATAAATAAGGATCATCAAAGTAAAATCTTTTCACCTCACTTAGAAATTTATAGCGCTCTTGCTTACTCCATTTTTTCGGAATTTGACCTGTAACAAGATAATTAACTATGTCCGCAAACCAAGGGCACACTTCCACAGCAAACAGTTGTTCATCTGGGAAGGAATCAGCGATAGGTACATCGCTCGGACAGTCACTCACTAGCAATGTTATCGATACCGTACCGTGCCGGCCGGTACGTACCGTTTTGGCAAAAAAACGGTACCAAATACCTCTAGTACCGTACCGTTCTCAATACCGGCCGGTACCGGCCGGTACCGGATTTGTTTTTTTTAAATTTTTTTAAGAATTGTGGAAAAAATTAATTTTTTTTGACTTTCTCTCTATAATTTATATATATATTGATAGTTGCGATAAATCCGGTATGGTACCCGGTACATGACCGGTACCGGTACGTACCGTACCAGTAGAAAAACCGGTACCCAAACCGATCCGGTATTCAGAACATTGCTCACTAGTAAGCGCGATAGGTGATCGGCTACTACATTCTCCACTCCTTTTTTATCTTTAATAGTAATATCAAATTCTTGGAGGAGAAGAATCCACCGAATAAGTCGAGGTTTGGCATCTTGCTTAGTGAGCAAGTATTTCAACACCGAATGGTCTGTGAAAATGACTATCGGGGATCCTATGAGATAAGAGCGGAATTTATCAAGAGCAAAAACCACTGCCAAGAATTCTTTCTCCGTGGTGGTGTAATTCATTTGGGCATCATTCAAAGTTTTACTAGCATAATACACCACACACGGTTCCTTCCCACGCCTTTGACCTAAAACAGCCCCTAAGGCATAATCACTCGCATCACACATAAGCTCGAAAGGGAGGCTCCAGTCGGGTGGTTGCATAATAGGTGGGGAAATTAGCAGCTCCTTGAGAGAGGTGAAGGCCTCATCACATGCTATAGTCCACTCGAAAGGAGTGTCTTTAGCAAGTAAATTGCAAAGAGGGTGAGAAATGGCACTGAATCCTTTAATAAATCGCAGGTAGAAACCAACATGGCCAAGAAAAGACCGAATGTCTTTAACGCTCTTAGGGATTGGTAGATTAGAGATAAGACCAATTTTTGCTTTGTCTACCTCAATCCCCTTTTCTGACACAATATGGCCCAAAACAATGCCATCGGTGACCATAAAGTGACATTTCTCCCAATTGAGAATCAGATGTTTCTCCTCACATCGCTCTAAAACCAGCTCGAGATTGTGGAGGCAATGATCAAAAGAAGTACCATAAACCAAGAAGTCATCCATAAAGACCTCCACAATCTTATCTAGCATATCACTAAATATTCCCATCATGCATCGCTGGAAAGTACTAGGTGCATTGCACAGTCCAAATGGCATTCGCCGGCAAGCAAAAGTACCAAAAGGACAAGTAAACGTAGTCTTTTCCTGATCCTCTAGGGCAATCTCAATTTGATTGTAGCCCGAATAACCGTCCAGGAAACAATAGAATGGATGGTCGGCTACTCGTTCCAACACTTGGTCTATGAAGGGTAAGGGGAAATGATCCTTTCGGGTACAAGTGTTCAGTTTACGGTAGTCAATGCATACCCGCCATCCGGTGATGGTGCGAGTAGGGATCAACTCATTATTCTCATTCTTGACTACCGTTAAATCGGATTTCTTTGGTACCATTTGTACTGGGCTGACCCACTGACTGTCAGCAATGGGGTAAATGATCCCCACATCAAGCAACTTTAAAACTTCAGCCCGCACAACCTCTTTCATGTTGGGATTCAGACGACGTTGAGGTTGGTGGGTTGGTTTAACATTCTCCTCAAGATAGATGCGATGGGTGCAAATTGAGGGATCAATACCCTTCAAATCCGCAATGGTCCACCCAATCACCTTTTTGTGGGCTCTCAAAACTCTCAAAAGTGCAGCCTCTTGCTCTTCATGGAGACTAGAAGAGATAACAACTGGGAAAGTCTCCTCTCGTCCTAAGTAACCATACTTCAATGAGGTAGGCGAGGGCTTCATTTCAAGTTTCGGTGATTGGACATCCGAGGGAAGGATAGGAGTATCTGAAAGTTGGAGTTTTTCAAATCTCGGTGTCCAACCATTTACATTGAGTACCTCAGCATGGTCTAACAGATAGACCATCTCCACTTCTTCTAGGGAAGGAACATGATTCTCAAACCCAGCATTCAACAAACAAGACTCAAGAGGGTCCGAACGAACAATACATCCAGTGAAACCGGAGGTTTCAATGTTATTCACTTCGAACACCTCATCATCGTCTCCCGGTTGCCTACAAACATTGAAAACATTCAATTTCACCGTCATATTACCAAAGGTCAATTGCATGATGCCTGACCTACAATTGATAAGAGCATTAGTTGTAGCAAGAAACGGGCGGCCTAAAATGACGGGAATTTGTGCTGCGGGGTTGGCAACCGGTTGTGTGTCAAGAACAACAAAATCTACGGAAAAGTAGAATTTGTCAATCTGGACCAGAACATCCTCAACTATTCCTCTCGGTCTCTTCTCACTCCTATCAGCAAATTGGAGAGTTATGGAAGTTGGTTTAAGATCAGCGAGACCAAGGGACTGGTAAACATGGTAGGGAAGTAGGTTAACACTTGCCCCAAGATCAAGTAAAGCCCTTTCAAGTTTATTTGCCCCCACAGTGATGGAAATCGTTGGACAACCAGGGTCTTTATATTTTGGGGGCGCATTAGCTTACAGGATGGAGCTTACTTGTTCAGTAAGGAAGGCTCTCTTATGGACATTGAGCTTCCTTTTCACAGTACACAAGTCTTTAAGAAACTTGGCATAGGAGGGCACTTGCCGGATAGCATCAAACAATGGTATATTGACCTTCACCTGTTTGAATAGTTCAAAAATCTCAACTTGATGATTTATTTTAGGTGGAGTTCTCAACCGTTGTGGATATGGAGCAGGGATTGGGCAAGTTTCACTAACAACAGACTTTTCTTTCTTTTTTTCGGGATTGACCCTCTCACTCTTCTCACCTTCCTTAATGGTATCATCTTTCTCAGTAATAACAGGAGAACTAGGGCTAGATGCCCTGGTAGGGGGAAAAACGATGTTATTATCTATTGTTTTACCACTCCGAAGTGTAGTAACAGAATTGACATCTTCAGATGATGTGTTTTCGGAGTGGACACTTTCAACAGAATTTTGCCCTTTTGGGTTAGCTTGAGGTTGGGCAGGAAATCGCCCTTTCTCTTGCAGAAGAGTACTCAAAGTGGAGGTGATTTTAGTCAATTGAGTTCTAATGTCTCCTATAGCCTGTGAGGTTTGTGCATTGGTCGTGGTTTGACCTTGGATAAATTGTTGCACTGTTTCCTCAAAACTACGCTTATGGGATGGTTGGTAGTGATGGGGTGCATTAGGACCTTGACCCTGTTGGCCATATCCTTGCTGTTGCTGGTTGTATGAGGTTTGGCCCGAAGGATGAAATCCTTGAGGGGGGGCCTTGATTGGCTGTGTTCTCGTTTCTCCAATTGAAGTTTGGGTGGTTACGCCACCCCGGATTGTACGTATCCGAGAACGGAGAATTGAATGATTTTTTCTGTTGTGGCGGTGGCATGACCGCATTCACACCCACTTGCTCATGTAAAATTTCCCTAAAGGCCAGAATGGTAGGGCACTCACTCGTACAATGCTCGTGGGTGTCACAGATAGTACACACCTCCTCTTTCCTAGGTACAGAGGTTACCTCATTAACTTTCTGCAGCTCTAAACTCTCAAGTTTACGCGTGAGCTGCGCAACCTTAGCTTGTAGTTCATCATTAGCATTCAGAGTATATTTTCCTCCCCCCATTGGTTGTTGGGCCCCATTTTTTCTAGACCTGTCGTTGGGATCAGAAGTGTCCCAAGATTGAGCAATTTCAGCCAATTTTTCCAAGTATTCCATAGCTTCGTTAGGATCTTTATTTAGGAACTCCCCACTGCACATCATTTCGATGAATTGCCGAGAAGTTGGGGTAATTCCTTCATAAAAGAAACTAGCAAGTTGCCAAGAAGTAAACCCATGAGGTGGAATCAATTGTAACAAATCCTTAAAACGTTCCCAGCAACCATAAAATGTTTCGCCGGGTTTTTCGTACAAATTTTGAATTTGTTTCTTAAGAGCCATAGTTTGATGGGTTGGAAAAAATTTCTTTAAAAATTCCCTTTGCATATCAGCCCAAGTATAGATTGAATTTGAAGGCAATGAATTCAACCATGTTTTCGCTTTATCCTTTAAAGAAAAAGGAAACAATTTCAAATACGCGATATCATGCCGTTGAGCTCGTCTATCATAGTTTTGACAATCTCCTCAAAATCCTGAATATGTAAATAAGCATTTTCATTGTGTATTCCATGGAAGTGAGGCAGATTTTGCAACAGATTGGGTCGAACTACGAAGTCACGGGCTCCAATAGGTAGGCGTATGCAAGATGCTGCTGATGTTCGGGTAGGGTTCAAATAATCACGCATGGTGCGACCCTGATAAACATCGTTTTGGACATTAACATCCTCTAAGCCGTCATCCAAATTATCAAAATTAGGATAGTTAGCTCGAATGGGGGGAATCTGACCGGGTATGTGAGGAAAATTTCGTGGGTCTCTTGGTATATCATTCCGATTTTGGTGAGGTGAATTGGGTGGTGGTAAAAGTTCATTTGGTTCCTCTTGTGGAAGATCCATATTGGAACTATCCTCTTGACGCACTAATCGATTGTGTTGGTTACGCACCCACATGCACTAACCAACAACTATAAAAAACCAGCTAAAACTCAATTAAAAACTGAGTTAAAACGTACCTCAACTTACCAACCAAAAATGGCAGAACAGTGGATTACCGGTAGTACTGATGGGTTTACCGGTAATAGTTGCAGCTTTGCCTGCTGGTATCAACTTTGATCGTCTTAATGTAACAGAAGAAATAAGCTTCTAAATCAACTTGGCGTTCCCCGGCAACGGCGCCAAAAATGCTTGTCGTCAACCGGTGTCAATATAAAGTATCCCAAGCGTAAGATAAAGAGTTCGGTTGTAGCATAATAATCCGGAACTCCGGAGTTGAATCCACCGGGAACGAGTGTTTAGATGCTTACGGGAGAGAAAGAAGAAAATAGTCGAGATATTTGTGAAAGATATTGTGCTGAGATTTAAAATGATTTGACAAAAATTTAAAGAAACAAGATCCGATTCTCGGGATCCACATTGATCGCAACTCGTAATAATCCAATCCTCAAAATATAACTCAACTCCAGTTCTCTAACATCGAACCTTCATCGGATGATCGAAAAAGTGAATATTTATAGAAACTCGAGAAATATTGATAATTAGTTAAATAATCAAGTATGAAATTAGGGTTTCAGATTAGAACTTGTATAGATCCAAGAATTGTGTGTGCCAAAGGGTTTGTCTACACACAAGCAAAAATCTTTTAACAAAAACTTCTAATCGATTTCAAAATAAGTCTTAATTAATAAAACGATATCAGAAATGGAAAACCATAGGTGAGAATTGAATTACTTTGAGTCACGATTCAATGTTTCACCATTGAATCGAATCCTTAAAAGATTAGTTCCTCATGGATATGAGGGAATCCATGAGAAATTGATAACATGAAAGAAAAGATAGAACAAAGAATGAATAATAATCAAAACAAGAAATTGAAGAACTTTTATTTAAATATTCCCAAATCTGGGAATTCAATCTCAACACAAAAAGAAAGACGGCTAAAAACTAGAATAAAAGCTTCCTCTCTTCTCTTCCTAGGGTTTCTCTTATATAGATTTTCCTCCAACCATAAGATAAGGATAACCTTTTTGAGATAATCATAATCTAGATCTCTCCAACAATGAGATAAGGATAACCTTTTGAGATAAGATTTATCCCCTAAAATAAAGAAAATCCCGTATGGTAATACTACCGGTAATCCAAGTCTATTTATGGTAATTTTCGGTTTTCTCCAAAATCCGGCAGTGTGTTTTACTACCGGTAGTGCTGATGTTACTACCGGTAGTGGCTCTGATCCTCAACTGGCAGTGTGTTTTACTACCGGTAGTGCTGATGTTACTACCGGTAGTGGCTCTTCCATTTTTGGTAATTCCAGGCTTTGCTTTAGAACTTCAAAAGTCAGTGTCTTTTACTACCGGTAGTACTGCATTCACTATCGGTAGTTTAGCTTTCGGCCTGTGATTGTCCGCCTGATATCCATTTACTCCCCGAACCTCGAAAACTCCTGAATAATACTTATTTTGCACACTAACATATGCGTTAAATGATGATATCACATAAAAGGTGACTGCTGAACGATAAATGCATGCAAGTCAAGGGTTGTTTTCATGGAGAATGCACACTTTTTATGTGCGCATCACCTGAGGTATTATTTTTTGATATTATCGTCATTGAATTTTTTTGTCTTATGAATTTAAATTTGCATCAAATATTTCAGATTTACTATTTGAGAGACTCATCATTAGAATGGTGGTTAAATTTCTAAAAAATTACTAATCGATCTGATGGGGACCGATTATTGGGACGGTAATTATTTACATATTATTTTCTAAAAGGGGACCAAAGGTATGTCTCTGAAGAGTAAATTTAACAAGGTATTTTATATTCAAAAAAGAATAAATTTCATCAATTGCCGTTAGTACTTTAGAATTTTAACCAAATTGTTTATACTTTACATTTCCTTCTCTGTTCCATTTCCCTTATGACCTACATATCTATCATTTCATCGCCTGAGATATAGAGTAGCAAATTAAGTGATATTTATGCAATTTTTTGTAATGATTCAATATCTTAAACTCAACATATACACACATCCAAAAATGGGAAATTGAAAAAAAGAAGAATTAGATTAAGATGTGCACCTCAAGTAGGAGTTATCCCTTACTTTTGTTACATTTGAATTTAGAAAATTTAAATAATTCATTAGATGAGATTTTATTATTGAATAATTTCAAAGTTTATTTACCCAGTTCTCTGTATTTTTATTTTTTGTGTCTTTTTTTTTCTAATTCTCAGCGGTGAGGCATTTACACAAGTGGGTAGAAAGTAAAGATGATGGTGGTGCAATGATCGAGCATCAAATAATTTCCTTGGTAAATTAGAAGTACGAATTGCAAATACCAAAATTAGATTGTTCAAAATTGTGATCCAAAACTCATGAAAAAATTCAAAAAAAGCCAAAGTCACTGATCCTTTGTCTGGCTAGGTTCGAAGATTACCATTGGAATTTTTATTATTATTTTATTATTTTTGAAGTTTTGGGATACATTTTTTAATTTTTTATTCATTTCAACGAAAAAATTAAAAATTTGCAGTACCCAACTTGAAAAAGTTTAAGAGAAGACAAAAATAAGCAAGCTTATTTGTACATTTTGAGCTTATTTTCATCGTAGGAAAGTTTTTTTTAATTTTAATTAATTTTTTTTGCATTATTAATTACTTTCATAAAAAATGATGAAAGACATTATTTGACCAAATTTAAAACAAGGTTAGGAAAATTATAAGTATTGAAAAATGGGTTCAACCTACCTCAGCTTGTGTAGAGGCAGACTTGAAATTAATGATTGAGTTTTAAATATCTTACATTCTACTAATTTGATTTACTAATTTAATTAGAATTGAATCATTCTTATTATGACTATCAAGTATGAAAAAACTAGAAAAGAAATTAGAGAAAAAAATACATCAAGGATAAATTACTCTCATATCTAAAATTTCTAACTTTGTTTTTACTTTTAAGTTGCAATTATTATCATAATTAATGATACACTACGACACCATGCTATTGTCCCCGTGCATAGCACGGTTTTACTGCTAGTACTATTATGTATTGCAGGGAGACTTTTCATGAGAGTCATCCTCAGTGCGACACGTGGCACTCAAATATTTACATTTCTTTTATGTTTTTTATTTTGAGGAACTTTTTTGATTGGTATCTTTTGGATTTTTTATAGTATTTGAGTTAAAAGAAATGATTTGTTAAATGATTGTATTTTGAATTCAAAAATTATTATGATTTTCCGAACAAAGATATTTTCTATAATCGAGATTAGGATTGTGATTTCAAAAAAAAACTAGGATTGTGATTTTCCTTCTGCTAGAATATCTTTGATCACACGTTTTTTCCGAAATTAGGATTGTGATTTCCGTATCAATAGATATTTTGAATTCTAAAAAATACAAAGATATTTTCCTTATTTGAGAAGGAAAGTTAGGATTGTGATTTCCGAAAACATCTATTTATCTTCTTTTTTTTTTCTCTTTCTTCCTATGACGTTGCAAACATGATTGAAGATTTCATCATCAGATTAATGATGGAGACGAGGACTGTTGACTCCGCCGTGACAAATATTGATCTAACAAGTTGAGAGTGCCCATACATCAAAAGTTGTCATCAAAATCGCATCAATCCATTGCGCCCTATTTTCTTTCGATTTTATCTAATCTGAGGTAATTATACTCTCTCTCTGTCCTCCTGTTATCGCTTTTATCATGTCGATTCTTAAATCTTCTTTGCGAAATAGGTGTTTTATTGCACACCTACTGAAAATTATATTATGATTGGAATGCCGATTTAGATTGTTTTGTAAAACATTCTACCCTCCAAGGGCCTGATTGGATGGGGCTTTAAGTGGTGCATTAGTTAACACAAGCCTTAGTTAAGGCTGGGCCCACCTCTAACTCGTTGATTGACAAAAAATTATGAGGTATGTTAGTTAGCCCGTGAGCTAATTAAAGCCCCCAGAACATTCTTAATTAGCCTCACCCCCCCCCCCCCCCCCCCCCCAGGCTAACTAAGGTATTGCCTTAGCCTTAACCAATTACCAAAATACCCACCCTTTTATATACACATTTATCTTTATTAAACATAATATAAGTATATATAATAGACGTATATTATATTATTATTATAGATATATATATATATATATATACTGATAATATTTATACACACATACATATATACTTATATAATATATAATACGTATACATTATAAACATACGTATATTTTATAAATACATACATATAAACATATAAGCATATATATATATATATATAATACATATATATACACTATATATTATTCATATACATTATACGTGTATATATATATGTGTGTGTGTGTGTGTGTATATATATATATATATTATACTTATGTATATATTATACTTATATTATAAGTGTATATATATAAGCGTGTGTGTATTTTTTATGCATATATACGTATATTTTTAAATATATATACATATGTATAAATATAAATACATACATATAAACATATATATATATATATAATACATATATATACACTATATATTGTCCGTATACATTATACGTGTATATATATATGTCTCTCTCTCTCTCTATATATATATATATATATTATACTTATATTATAAGTGTATATATATATATAAGCATGTGTGTATTTTTATGTATATATACGTATATTTTTAAATATATATACATATATATGTATATATGTATATTTTTTTAAGTAAAAATATACATAGTGTGTATTTGTGTGTGTATATATATATTTTTTTTTAAGTGTATATATATATATTAAGTATATATGTATATATTATACTTATATTGTAAGTATAATATATACATTATAATTATATTATAATGTATATGGATATATAAATATAACTATATGTAAGTGTGTGTAGTTATGTATTTATAATATACGTATATATACATATATATGTTATTTTTGAAATAATTCATTAAATCCATAGCGAGGGGCAAAAATGTCTTTTGATAGTTTAATACACATTCTCCTTTTTAAACATACCCTTCATCCAATCACTATATTATTTAACACACCCTTCTTAAAAATCACATCAATGTGGGCCACCACATCTTATTTAACACACCAAATTATTTAACACACCCTCTTTACTTAACACACCAAAAATTAAAACGGCATCCAATCGGCCCCCAAGTTTTTTGTAATAGAGTTGGGCCAATGGTAAATTTTTTATCCTTCTAAATGCTTAACTATCACTTAATGTCCCACTATATTTTTTCAAATCGTAATTTTAGTTATTTTTTTAATCTTTAATCAATGGCTTAATGAACTTTCACACATCGTGCGTATGAATTTTTTCTACACTTTCTTCTGGAGGTAATTCCCAACTCAAGCACCCAGATTTAATTTAATAAAGATCTTTTGGTAGTTTGGCTACCTCCAGATTAGACCTACGTGGTTATCAAAATCTTTTGTTCCTTTTCGAAATCAAAGACTGAAGTTCAGTAGCAAAAATAACCACTCATGGTTGAATTAAAAATATCATGTTTTCTTTTTGCTGAGGTATAATCTATACTATATATTATTGCAATGTGACTTTTCGTGAAAGTCACCTTGAGAGCAACACGTGGCACTCGAATGTTCGAGAGGTGTCTAATTTTTAACGCTTGATAATCTAATGTATAAATATTTTTTATTCAATGAATCTATACTATATATTATTGCAGGGCAACTTTTCGTGAGGATCGCCTTGAGCGCAATACATTGAACCACCAAAAAACACATATTAATAAAAAAATTAATATCAAATCAAATCAAATTTGTAATTAGAAGTAAATGTAATTGTTATGGTATTATTTTTAAAATAAAATATACACGATCAAGATATCCTTTCCTTTGTAGGAGGGATTTAGTATCCTTTGGGGAGAAAATCAGAGATTTAAAATAAAAGTGGTGTAAATAAAATTATAATCAAAGGAAAATCTAATACGGAGATTTAGTATTCTTTTGTTCTATATAACTTCATTTCTACATATACTAAATTGAGGAGAAAATTGAATAAATTAGGAATTAAGTAAACTTCCAAAAGAGAAAGTGAATAAGTGAACTTGAGGTAAAGAATTAAACCCGTGGTATTTTCAGTAAGGAGAAAATATTGATTTGCGCATCTATATCAATATTTTCCTTTATGTCAATATTTTCTCTTTAAAGGAATTAAATCAATATTTTTTCCTTAATTTAATAAAAAATAAATTAAGGAGAAAATATTGATTCAATTAAATTCGGATGAATATTCAGTTTATAAATTTGTGGCACAAATTCTTTTTTAGCACATAGAACATTTCTTTTGTCATCACATAGCCAAATTTGTAACCGTAGATTGAGCACATAGTCAAAAATGTTTCTTTATCACATAGCCAAATGCGCATAGGTTGATGAAGTTTCTGTTTACAATTATAAAGTATTGGATAATGTATTGAATATTAGGTATATACTGATCTCGCTTAATTCAAAGAATTAGATTTCTTGCCAAATACATAAGTTGTTGATTTTGCATCATATTTTCATGCTCCGATAGGTCGGCCCAGAGATTCAAGAATGAACAGGGAAGGTGTTAATGATTCGATCTTAAAACATAAAATTTGTTTATACATTAGAGTAACTATCTATTTTCACTCCTTCAATTAACAGAGTTTGTGGGATCAATCGGTCCATATTTTTCTTATCAGTGCATGCTATCTTTATAATCTGATATGTGAATCTTACCTTTATTTTAATATTTTTATATTTTTAATATTGTTCTATGAATTTGTTCTCACCCCAAACACATTTTTGCAGGTAATTTGGTTCAACATATTCTAAAAACCTTTCATCCAATTTTGAATCAATCACATCATCAATTGAAGGTAACTCTTCTTTCTTTTTTGATTCTTTGAAGTGATTTTCTAATTTTTGATAACTACTGCGAGCTCATGAGTTTCCATTGAGATGACATTAAACCCTACCTCTTTTTTTCGTATGATTATTCTTTCTTACTCCAATAGTTTAAACCGCTGAAATATAAATACAAATCAGAACATAGTTATAAGGTCAATAAAAAAGGCATATAAATTTTCTACAAATCTGCGTACTTTTCAACACTCGAAATGCCTCCACAGCGCTTGAACCAAGGATTTGCTTAACTGGTCCTCATCTAGTAGTATATTGGTTATGTCTTGGGTTCATCTGATCTCTCACTTACCAAGTAATTTGTTGGATTTGGTGCAAGAATCTTTTATACGACTATTTTTTCTACGTAATGTATTCTCCTGAGTCCTCACCGTCCTTTGTTCGGTTGTACCAAATTTAGTGAAACAAATTTTGGGAAAACCAGATTCCATCCTAGACATGAATTTTGGCGTAAGGGTTTGAAACAAAAGATGAAGGCGTCATTCTGACGAATGCAATCAAAAAGTAAAAAAATAAAAATTACCCGAACTCCCAAAGAATTCATTAATTAAAGAGAAAAAATTATTAAAAATAAATATATTTTTCTGGTACTTTCTTTAGGATCATTTTATTTAATTTTTTAATAAACTTAAGTGTTACTTTTAATCATACTTATATGTCTAATTAAAAAGGATTGGGTCTATTTTTTCTTTCGGAAGAATGTATGTAACTTTTACAAGGTAACAAAATTCAAAACAATAAGTAGTAGTCCTTATATACATTTTTATAATAATTTATTTATTGTTTGTTGATAACTTATAAAAGATAATTTTATTTATTATTTCATCTTATATGTGCAGGAATGCAATGCAATAGGGCCGAGTAATTGATGTCATAATTACGAGACTTAAATTTCTTATCATAACTTTCAGACAATATGTTAGGTTTAGTTTACTACTGTATTTGGTTGATGGTGTGAAAAATATACATATTTTTGTTGTTTAAAGTATTGAACTTACGTTTATTTTTGTATTCTTATCAATAAAGCATGCTTCTTTGCGTCCCGTTCATAGCACGGGATTTTTGCTAGTAAAATAGTACTTGAAAGTTGAACTGTTTTCTTACGAGCTTCAAAAAACAGTTTCCGAATTTGTTAGTGTCCAACAGTTTTTTATTCTGATTATTTAAAAAAGGAAAAAATAACAGTTTTTATTTTGTCTGTTGGTTGGAAAAAAAAAAGGGTTTCTGTTTTGTTTGTTGGTTGTAAGCAAACAAAAAAACAATTTCTGTTTTGTCAATTGGGTTATTTTTCCTATGTTTAATTCTGATTTAAGTATCAGTGTTTTATTTTCTATTCACATTATTAATTATTTTATTTTCTTTGTTAGTAAAAAATTCTTGTTTCAAATGAAGGAAAAAAACAACTCAGCTTTTTAATTTTAAAATTGTAAATTCTTTTTGTGTTGAAAAAAATATATATTCTACCTTTGTTTTTTTTGTTGCATAAACCATTAGTATTTTCGTTCTATTTTTTGAT
Organism: Arctostaphylos glauca; assembly: GCA_019985065.2. Classification (NCBI taxonomy): domain Eukaryota; kingdom Viridiplantae; phylum Streptophyta; class Magnoliopsida; order Ericales; family Ericaceae; genus Arctostaphylos; species Arctostaphylos glauca. The sequence goes on along the minus strand of JAHSPW020000011.1, from coordinate 13,968,454 downwards.
TAAAAATATATTCTCTAATTGTTGCGGATTGCAATAAATTAGAGTAGTCATTTACGTATTTATGTCTTCATATTTTTAAGATTTGAACTATTTACTTGTTTTCATTTATATTTCAGAAGTGGAAAATCAACAAGAAAATATAACTGGAAACAGTGATGGAAACGGGATCCCCATTGATGAGTATATCCCGAATCTCATGACAATGGTTCTTATTATTCCAAAGACAACTAAGATGGGGTGAATTGTGATGCTCAAACAAAATATCTAATTAAAAATTTATACCATAAAATATAATCAAACACTTAGAATGTAATAAAAGAGATGTAGAGAAGACAATAACCTATGGTGGTTCAGTAATCCGATGACTCCAACCCTACTCCACTTCTTCAAAAAGACCTCTTGAGTTCCACTACAGTTAAATTTTCGTTACAACTTCTAGCTTTCTTGAGGAGCTAATGAATCTCTTACAACATCGTCTTCACCAAGGCAATTCCTACTTTGGTTCTCATTTTTCGTAAGTGTTTATCAATCTAACACTCAACTTGGAGTTACAAGATAGTAGATGAAGAATTTAAGACTCACTTGAACACAACACAAACACTTCTCTTTGAGTATTGAACATTTGAACATGAGAGAGAAAAGTTAGAAGGTTTTGAATGCTTGATGAAACTCTTTTGGATAGTTGTTGTAATGTCCACGAATAGCCGAGGTGAAATATAAACAATATTTAATCCATTCTAGCCATTTGAGGTAGTTAGGGATGTATTTAATATATTTTTATCTGTTTAAAAAGCTGTCAGGGGTCGAATTTGTGATTGGCTAGACATTTGGGTAGACGACCGGTATTTCGGTGAATGGTATCGAATGTCACGCTTACTACATGGATGACATGACTACCGGCCATAACTTGAAAAATGCCCTGAAAAATATTTCCAATAGACTTTAGCTATTTAAAATAAACATACAACATATCCATTAATCTAAGTAATTCATGATGCACTAAAGATATTTGAGCAATAGTGACGCAGCGAAATTCACGAGAGACTAGTTAGCGTACTAGTCCAAACGAGATAGGTACTCGATTCCACGAGTGTTCTTGAATCCACAAGAGAGAGATGAAACTCTGATTTATTTCTTGAATAATTGAATGATCAAGCCATAGGCTTGCACACTTATTTATACTAGTAGACCTAGCTAATAAGGTAATGCTTGGCTACCAAGGAAATAACTTGGAGTAGGGACCAAGCAAACCAAAATAAGGAAATAAAATAACTCTAGAAAACTAGGAAATAGGAAACTAAATCGTGCTAAACAAGCAGCACAAATAAGATCTCATACTATTACTATTCCTAAAATAAAGTTTCCAAAATAAAAGTTTCCATGACAGATTATTTCTTCTTTGACTTGATACGGTCTAATTGCTCCAAAAAATCCTGCGCAACTTATTCTACATCAGTCTCCTCTTCTTGGAGAGAACTCGACCTCGAGTTCAAGTCTGGATAGAGCGGCTCCTCTTCATGATACTCATAGATATCCGCAACATTGAAAACCTTGGAGATCTTCATGGACTCGGGAAGGTCAATCACATAGGCATTATCACCAATCTTCTATAAAACTTTGTACGGACCATACTTCTTGGGCTTCAGCTTGTTATAGGTTCCTTCAGGAAACCTTTTCTTGCGTAAAAAGATCATCACATCGTCGCCTTTCTTGAACAACTTGACACGTCTACCCTTGTCAGCAGCTGCCTTGTTCTTTGCATTTGTCTGAGCCAGCTTCTGCCTCACATAATCAAGCACACCTTGAGACTGCTTAGCCATTGCCTCAGCCGCAACACTAACTTCAGGACCCCGAGGAAGACGAACCAAATCCACTGTATGCTTTGGAGGTGTCACATAAACCAAGGAAAAAGGTGATTTGCCCGTGGCACTGTGAATTGCACTATTGAAAGCAAACTTAGCTTGTGGCAATGCATTATCCCACTGTCTCGGCTTGTCCCCACAGATACTGCGAATCAAATTACCCAAGCTCCGATTAGTCACCTCTGTTTGGCCATCAGTTTGTGGATGTGTGGTAGAGCTCCACTGTAGCGTAGTACCAAACATCTTCCACAAAGTTACCCAAAAGTGGCTAAGAAACTTCACATCCCGACTGAGGAACCCCATGCAAGCGAACCACCTCTCTAAAGAACAATCGAGCCACATGGGATGCATCGGATGTCTTGCGACACGCAATAAAATGCACCATCTTAGAAAACCTGTCTACTACTACAAACACAGAATCCATACCTCGCTGGGTACGAGGTAGCCCCAACACAAAGTCCATAGACAAGTCCTCCCATATGTCCCTCATTGGAGGAAGCTCATTAGGCACGTCATCTGTAACCAGCTCTTCAAATTCCTCCAACAAAGGCTGTATCTTTTTAGGCGCAGCAACTACAGCCGTACTCTTGTCCTCGACTACCAACGCTTCATGACCGGACCGGCAAAGTGCTTGTCGTTAGGAGTGTGCCGGCCTCGTAGTCAGTGGTTTAATTTTATAAAACTGAACTTTCCTCGAAATATTTAAAACGAGTATAGGGATAGTCCGGAGTATCGATCCACAGGGAAAAGAACGTTGTAATCAGAGAATACGCAAATTAGTGTTTTCGACGTTTCGGACGTCAACCTCAAAGTTTTGTTTGGTGCTGTTAAGCAATTATATCACTAAAATGAGGATTAAAACTAGATTAAAGAGTGGGGTTAAGTCCTAAGGTTTGGTTTATTCGAAACTTTCGTTGGTCTATCTCTTCTCTTTTATAACTCAATCTAACTCCCGGTCCCGGGTGTTCGATCGGAAAATTCTTCGATGAAAACAAGGATTTTAATTCTAAAAATGGTTTTGACGGATCTTTCAAGTTTAAAGGAAATAGGATTAAAAGATGAAGGACATCGATTCAAGTATTAAATATACCAACTCTAAGGATGGCTATATCTAATCAAGAACTTAACACTTCATTTTTATTTCAAAAGAAAAAGCTTAGAAAGATCCATCAATGGCATTAAAATTTGGAGAAGATAGAGACCAACATGGTTTTTGAACAAACCTCACATTTAGACTTAACCCACACTAAATTAACTACTCATGCTTTGACATAAACATAATGGAATTGAAAGAAAACATAATAAAACAAGTTAATCTAAAGACAATAAGGAAGAACTAAGTAAAACTGAAAGGAAATCAGATATTAAAGCAATAAGAACAGTATTTAAGACAAAAATGTAAATAAAACTTGATAAACTTAAGGGCTTCCAAGAGAATCCAAAGATTCAAAGGGGAAGAACACTTAAGAGATGAAGAACTTGACAAGAATTGAAGAAATATTGAAGAACAAGACAAGAAAATATGAAGAACGGTGTAAAAATGGCTCTCTACAGTGAAAAACTAAGGAATACGTTATATTTCTCTCTACTGTAGAATTAAAAACTGATCTGTGTAAAAAAAGGGAGGCTACTCCTTTAACAAGCCAAGAATCTAACCTAATAAAATAATCTAACAACTTTCTAAAGTTAAAGTACCAAACTACCCTTAAAATGGCAATAAAAGAAGCTTCTAATTTCCTAAAATGGCCCTGAGTTCGCGTCAAAATCGTCCTCACTGGTTCTGATAAAACTGGGTCTCTATTGATAGGAGGATATCTCTATCGATAGAGAAGTCTACTGGTATGAATTCGCTGAAACTTCTATCGATAGGAAGATATCCCTATCGATAGAGATGTCCTCTGGTCTTCTGTGGTTGAACCTCCTATCGATAGGAATGGTCCTCTATCGATAGAGGAGTCTTCTGATCATTTTTGATTTAAGCCTTCTATCGATAGGAAGGGATCCTCTATCGATAGGGAATGCGTCTGATCTTCTTTGATTGATCCTCCTATCGATAGGAGTGATCCCTATCGATAGAGGGCTTCTTTTTCTGGTTCTTTACTAGGGGCTCTATCGATAGGGATAAACCTCTATCGATAGAGGGACTTTTGATTCCCAACCATCAGTTCTTCCTTCCTTGGTTCTTTGATCCGGACCCACTTTTGCTCCTCCCGAGCCTTCAATTGGTACTCCATCAGTATTGCCAATGGTTCCGAGGCCTTAATTCATGGTAGAATCTTTTGGCATTCATTCAGCACTCGAAAACCTGAAAGGGTAGAAAAACAACTACGCGTGCAATATCATTTAAATAGAAACATTTGCCTACGCATAATTGCCAAATTGAGCGTATTGAGCCACGTTATTATTCAATATAGTGCGCTCATCACACCCCCCAACTTGAAGGTTGCTAGTCCCTAGCAACGCATCACACTAAACAACAGAAAAGAAAGACTATTTCCCATGCAAGTCTAATTATCAATCATGCTTGATTTCGTAGTTTTCAAGTGTACTTGGCGCATTTAGTAAGAATGAGCAATGTTAAACACGCACAACCATTCATGAACTATAAGGAACAAGTGAGCTTTAGCAATCTATTTAAGCAATGTTAACCAAAGCGAGCCTTGATTCCAAATCTCTCAGTTTGCCCTCAAAACAAATTGCGAATTCTCATGAATTTAAACTTTGCATCCCTAACTTGCGCGAATATACACACCGAAGATGTGGTTATGCATTCAAGGAATAAGCGCAATCACAATGAAATTACTTTGGTATGTGTTGATGGATCATAACAATGTGATATAGGAATGCCAAGTGCCAAAAACATGTAACTACTCAAACATGCATCAAGATAGAATCCAAATTGTAATTAGAATCGATTGGGACTTTAAAAGCTTATAACATTCATGGTTTTTCATATCAAGGTTTGAAGTACAAAAAGCGACACCGGCTTATATGTGGTTTAGGTAATCTACCCCTAGCTGGTGTCGTGAGACTCCCAATGTGCACCCGGTGCACCATACCATGAAGATTATACTACATGAAAAAGAAAGAAAAAACACAAACTAGACTCAATGACTTGGTTTTGTCCGACTCTATCCTCCTTCTACTCTAAAAACTCGCTTCTACGATGTCATCTCCCCCTGAATCTTCCCCACTGTCATGGCTGTCCTCTTCCTCTGTCTCACTCTCCTCTTCCTCAGAAATGTATGGCCGCCCTGTCTGTGCAGCCACATAATCCATGGTGAACTGCTGTCGTTTCAGAATCTTCTTCTGGGTCTTCATGATCTCGGACTGACGACAGAAGATTTTCTTCATCATCTTCCACATCTTCTTCTTGAAGGAACCTTCTTCAGGCACTGCCACAGAGGGGCCTGAAGTCCTTGAACTAACCCGAGAAGCTGAAGGGACGTGGGTTCTAACTGTCGGTGGGGGTCTCACAGCGGTTGGGTCTTTGGAGTGGGCCTTGCTTTTACTTGTAGTGACCCCAGAAATGGGTCCCAGACCCTCAGTCCATGTATCACCGGATTTCTCCTCCACTCCCATGGTGAGGCACATTTGGGTGATCATTGCCGGGTAGGGAAAATTCGCCCTACGCATTGTGTTGGTTCTGAATTCCACCAACTGTCTGAAAATATATCTCCCAATATCGATCACGTCATCGTGCATGAAGGAGTAGACTAACTGGACCTCCTTAGCCCCCAGAATGTTCTCCACCCCTCGGGGGTAGAGATTGTAATGCAGGATCTTGTTGAGGAGCCTATATTCCTCCTTGATTCTCCCAATGGGGAATTGACCATGGAACTCGTTTGGGTCGATGAACATCATATCCGCATAAAAGCGGGGGTCATACACCTCTTCCTCACGTGGGAAGGTGCAAATGCTCTCATCAAATGCAGGACACCCCAAGTAAAATGTAATGGACATTGGAGTGATGAGGATTCGCTTACCCCGTACGGTCGACGTGATTTGGGTGATTTCCCCCACGGGCCCCTCGGGAAGCCGCATATTCGTGAAGAATGACTTCACAATGGGTAGAATGTACCCTTTGACGGGCTCGAACCATTTCTTCAACCCTCGATTATCAATAATGAGGACCGCTTCCTCTTCGCCAATGTGTTTCCGATGAACCATCCTCTCACACGTGGCCTTGCGGGTGGCCATTGAATTCTCCCATTCCCGTTTGGCCGCGTTCTTAGGGTCCCCCTTTGATTTCTTCTTTTTCCCCGAACCCTCAACCGCCTTACGCTTGCCCCTTTGAATGTCTTCCCTCCTTCGGGCTTCATCACTCGATTCCTCATGATGTTCTTCACCCTCACTCACATTGGGGACCTTGGTACGAGCCATTGTGCTTGATTTTTGAGGTTTGAGGTTGAAAATTCGGACTTGAGGGTTTAGGGCACGAAATTCGGATGGAGGAAGGTGGGTGAGGATGTTTGGGTAGAAATAGGGTGTGATTTCGGTTTGATTCGGAGAGGTTGTGATGTTTCGGTGGATTTGAGGAGAAAAATCGTGACTTTTGGGGGAGGAGGTGTGAATTTCGGATGATTTGGAATGAAATGGTTCGGGTGTATTTAAGGGTTTTTTCCGATTTCTGGGTTCTCTATCGATAGAGAAGTGATCTCTATCGATAGAGAAGTCTTCTGTGATGAAAATTTTCTTCCTCCTATCGATAGGAGCTTTTCTCTATCGATAGGGAAACCTTCTGTCCGAATTTTTGGCTTGGCCTCTATCGATAGGAATACTCCTCTATCGATAGAGGATACTGAAAAAGTTGATCTATCGATAGGAACATTCCTCTATCGATAGAGGTTGAATCTGTCTGAAATTTGCACTGATCCTCTATCGATAGGAACATTCCTCTATCGATAGAGGTTCCTTCTGACTGATTTCTGCTTGGCCCCAAATTCTTCATCTTTTGACCCCTCTTCTTTTCATCACCCATTCAAACACTCTCAACACACCTCCTAACATCCGGTTTCCTAATTGTTCCGTGAAAAATTGGGTGACTCGGACTTGGTTCAAAAATTTGGATTAAGAGACACGTTTGTGGTTCAATCATGCAAAGATAGCCTAATTTCCTTTTCTCCGTACATTATGGATTCCAAATTGATGCATGCGAGATGTTAAGCATGAATTGAGCATAGCATGGATTTCATATGAAGATTGAGTGCGGGATGCTTTTCAAATTAAATCTCCACTCTATATGATCAACTCACCTAATTTCACACTTAGCTTAAAGTGTTCCAAATAGTTCATGTTTATATGTGTGAATTGATGCTCAAAGACAAATACATCGCATGCATGCCTCTTGTACATATCCAAAATATCAAGCATAGGTTTCAACTCTACTTTCATGGGAAATGGAACAAAATTTGAAAAAAATTGGGACTAAAATGACTCAATTAACACTAAAATTGGACTAACCCCTCCCCCCAACTTGAAAATTGCATTGTCCTCAATGCAAGAAGACAACGCATCATTACGCATAAAAGAGGGACGAACATACCTGCGAGGTGGAATGTCAACCACCATATACCTCGACCAAGTTTGAGGATTTCTCGTCACGTGCACCGTTTGTCATTGGGAGGGCTTCCAAGGTGTACTCTTTCGGCTCCAACTTGTGGACCATAGCTAGTCACATAGGATCATCGCCGGAGCTTTGTTGGACTAACAACCGTAGCACATAGCTACACCCATGACTTTGGGCTCTTGAATGCCGCATTCACCCCGTACTTAGACCCAAACTACCAAGGCTGATGTGGTAGCGTGTACACCTTGCGAAGACTGAACCACCAACTACCTACTAAGAGCAAACATGACTACATGAGACACAAAATTTCATTAGCAGGTTAGTCCAAAATGAAAAAAATAAATGAAAGTAAGCAATAAATCCACCAACTTCTTCACGCGAAGGACACGAGTACTACTTTTCTTCCTTGTCAAAGACTGTGTTTCCCTATTGTTGGAAGGACAGTATGCATGGGGTTCAACAATATCTAGAGAAGCAGCGCCATCATCTAATAGGCTACCACTCCCTTTGGAGGGGGTCCCCCCAAATTCTTTACCCCTTCACTCCGCTTTGAAGAAATCTCCACGGAGCTTGACACTAAAGCCGAAAGGGTTCAGACAGATTTCTCATTGTCCACGCGCCTGCCGTCAGACCCAACCTCAAGGTACTACATACGTAGCTTGACAAGGTGGCTATACCAGACCATCTGATGCCGTTCGAGCACGGCAAACACTGGAGGTATCACAAACTCCAAGGATTTATAGTCTCCTAGACTTCAAAATAAAGCTCACGGACCCAAAGGATTGGGGTCCACATGGTTCACATCGGACCCGTCATAGACCGGGTCTCTCAACTCCTCTATGGATTCCTCAGGATCGAATTTTTCAAAGTAAGGCTTCAACCGGTGACCATTCACCTTAAAAGTGGTTCCATTTTTGGGGCTCTCAAGTTCAACCGCTCCATGAGTGGAGACGGTTTTCACAATGTAGGGACCTCCCCACCGGGATCGCAATTTACCCGGAAACAAATGTAACCTAGAGTTGTACAGTAAGACCTTTTGGCCTGGGATGAAAGTTTTCCGGACAATGTTTTTGTCGTGAAAGGCCTTAACCTTACACTTGTAAATATGGGCATTGTCGTACGCATCCCGGCGTATTTCTTCAAGCTCATCCAATTGGAGCTTGCGGTGGGCACCGGCTTCGGGCATCCGATAATTCAATTGTTTGATAGCCCAAAAAGCCTTGTGCTCCATTTCCACCGGCAAGTGGCAAGCCTTGCCATATACCAAGCGGTAGGGAGACATGCCCAACACAGTCTTGTAAGCAGTACGGTAAGCCCACAAAGCATCAATCAGTCTGAGAGACCAATCCTTGCGATTTGGGTTCACCGTTTTTTCTAGGATGTGCTTGATCTCACGGTTGGCCAATTCAGCTTGGCCATTGGTCTGTGGGTGATAAGCAGTGGAAACTTTGTGATTGACCCCATATTTCTTGACCAATGCTTCCATAGGGCGGTTGCAGAAGTGCGTGCCCTGATCACTAATTAGGGCTTTGGGCATCCCAAACCGGGAGAAAATGTTCTCTTTAAGAAATCGGACCACAACAGAGTGGTCATTGGTTCGGGTTGGAATGGCCTCCACCCATTTGGACACGTAGTCCACGGCTAACAGTATGTAAAGATTCCCAAAAGAATTGGGAAATGGACCCATGAAATCGATGCCCCAACAGTCAAAAACTTCAATTATCAAGATGGGTTGGAGGGGCATCATGTTCCGCCGGGACAAGGCACCTAATTCTTGACAGCGCGGGCAAGCCTTGCAGAATTCAAAGGCATCCCTAAAGATGTGGGGCCAATAGAAGCCACACTGCAAAATTTTAGCAGCCGTCTTCTTAGAGGAAAAATGCCCGCCACATGCCTCGGTGTGGCAAAAGGTCAATATTGACTTTTGTTCGTCATCGGGCACACACCGCCGGACAATCTGGTCCGGGCAAAACTTAAAAAGATAGGGATCATCGAAGACGAATCTCCTCACCTCAACTAGAAATTTTCTCCTATCTTGAGGAGTCCAATGTGAAGGGAGTTGTCCCGTGGCCAAGTAATTGGCAATATCAGCATACCACGGGCAACTCGAAACAGCCAAGAGTTGTTCATCAGGAAAGGAGTCGGGAATGGGTATGTTAGAGGAATGATCCTCAAACTCGAGGCGAGACAAATGGTCCGCCACGACATTCTCAACCCCCTTCTTATCTTTTATGGTCAAGTCGAACTCTTGTAACAGAAGTACCCACCGAATGAGCCGAGCTTTGGCATCGGGCTTGGTGAGCAGATATTTAAGAGCTGCATGGTCGGTGTAAACTATTATAGGTGACCCAATGAGATAGGATCGAAACTTGTCTAAAGCAAAGACAACCGCCAACAGCTCTTTCTCAGTTGTTGTGTAATTCATTTGAGCCTCGTTTAAAGTTTTGCTCGCATAAGAGATTACACAAGGAACCTTGTCCCTCCGTTGGCCGAGCACAGCGCCTATAGCATAGTCACTGGCATCGCACATGAGTTCAAAGGGCAGGTTCCAATCGGGTGATCGCACGATTGGAGGAGTAGTGAGACTGATTTTTAATTTTGAAAAAGCCTCCTCGCAATCGGGTGTCCACTCGAAAGGTGTGTCCTTCGTAAGTAGACGACACAACGGACGGGATATGGCGCTAAAGTTCTGGATAAAGCGCCGATAGAATCCAGCGTGTCCAAGGAAAGAACGGATATCCTTGACACACTTAGGGGTAGGTAGCTTAGAGATGAGCTCTATTTTTGATTGATCTACCTCAATCCCCTTCGAAGAGATGATGTGACCGAGAACAATTCCGTGAGTGACCATGAAATGGCACTTCTCCCAATTTAAAACCAGGTTTTTCTCCTCACATCTCACAAGAACTCTCTCCAGATTCTCCAAACAAGACTCAAAGGAGTCTCCGAACACAGAAAAATCATCCATGAACACCTCTACAATTTTTTCTATCATGTCGCTAAAGATGCCCGTCATACACCGAGAGAAGGTGCCGGGGGCATTGCAAAGCCCAAAGGGCATGCGACGATATGCAAAGGTGCCAAATGGGCATGTGAAAGTAGTTTTTTCTTGGTCTTCCAGAGAGACCTCTATCTGATTGTACCCCGAATACCCATCCAGGAAACAGTAGAAAGCATGACCAGCTACCCTCTCTAGCATTTGATCAATGAAGGGGAGAGGGAAGTGGTCTTTCCGGGTACCAGCATTGAGTTTCCTATAGTCTATACAGACACGCCAACCGGTGACTACTCGAGTGGGAATCAACTCCCCACTCTCATTTGGCACAACAGTGACGCCAGACTTTTTGGGCACAACCTGGATGGGGCTGACCCATTTACTATCAGCAATCGGGTATATGATACCCACATCTAACAACTTCAGAACCTCATCCCTCACCACATCTCTCATGATTGGGTTCAAACGCCGTTGAGGTTGGCGAGATGGCTTAATATCATCCTCTAAATAGATGCGGTGAGTGCACAAAAGTGGGCTGATCCCGTGAATGTCAGCAATGGTCCACCCTAAAACAGATTTGTGGGCCCTCAGAATTTCCAATAAAGCAGCTTCTTGGGGATTGTCTAAACTAGATGAGATGACAACCGGGAAAGTTTCAGAATTCCCCAAGAAAGCATACTTTAAGGTAGATGGTAAACTTTTTAGCTCGGGCTTGGGTGGTTTAACAGAAGATGGTAGAGCCCGAGCTGTAGGCGGTGGTAGTTTTTCAAAGGTGGGTACCCACTTTTCAGTACCCAGCACCTCTTCTTCATTCATGAGGGAGTAAATGTACTCAACCTCGGGAGAGTCTAGGAATTCCGTCTCTTCCACAGTAAGCATGGCCTCTAGGGGGTCGGAAAAGAGATGACAATCGACGTGCTCTTGAACAAGTGCGTCTATAACGCTCACATCGCGAATGTCATCATCATCCCCCATTTGGCTCCCAATGTTAAAAATGTTGAGCTCTAGGGTCATGTTCCCAAACGTCATTTTAAGCAGCCCGTTCCGACAATGGATTACTGCGTTGGATGTGGCCAAGAAGGGCCTTCCAAGTATGATGGGCGTTTGGGCTTGCAGATTGGACGTGGGACAAGTATCAAGGACTATGAAGTCCACCGGGTACACAAAATTGTCCACTTGGACAAGCACATCTTCTACCAAACCCCTCGGTACCCGGACACTACGGTCAGCTAATTGGAGGGTCACCGAGGTTGGTTTCATATCCCCCAACCCAAGTTGCTCATACACCGAGTATGGCAACAAATTCACACTAGCCCCCAAGTCAAGCAGGGCTTTCTCTACTATCTTCCCCCCAACTCTCACAGAAATTGTAGGACATCCGGGGTCCTTGTACTTTGGTGCAATGGGGGTTTGTATGATTGAACTCACTTGCTGCGTCAAGAATACCTTCTTTTGCACATTGTGCTTGCGCTTTATTGTGCACAAGTCTTTCAAGAATTTGGCATAGGAAGGTATTTGCTTGATTGCATCAAGCAACGGGATATTGATCTTCACTTGCTTGAAGAGCTCGAATATCTCGTTGGAGTTCGTCAATTTGGGTAAAGGCCTCAATCTTTGTGGGAATGGAGCCGGCATTGGGCAGGTTGAACTTGTGGGTTCTCCCATAGGAGCAGATGTGGATGTGGAAATGGGGGTAGGTTGGGGCAGATCACTTGGTTCATCATCATGGGGTTGTGGAGTAGGCACCAAAGGAGGAGTGGGGATTGTTTTCGGGAGAATGGTCTTATCGACCTCTTTCCCACTCCTTAAAGTGGTGATTGCCTTAGCTTGTTCCACAATTGACCCCGAAGGAGACTCTCCTTGAATAAAATGTTGACCTTGGGGGTTTGCTTGAGGTTGGGCTGGAAATTTCCCTTTCTCGTGCTGCATGGTGCCCAACGTGGTGGTCAACTTAGAGAGTTGGGAGCGGATGTCCCCAATGGCCTGAGTGTTCTGTTCGTTGACATTTGCTTGTCCTTGCATGAACATTTGCAAGGTATCCTCCAAGCTTCGCCGGTTAGGCGGTTGGTAAGAGTTGGGACCCGTGGAGGGACCCGGAGGATTGTAAGAGTTTGGTGGATACCGCGGTGGTGCCGGCCCTTGAGTGTTTTGATGGGCCGGGTATTGTCCCTGAAATCCCGGGGGTGCTTGGGGTTGTGCACCCGCCTCATTGTTCCTCCAACTAAAGTTGGGATGATTTCTCAATCCCGGATGGTAGTTGTTGTTGTTGAAGGGCATATTGGTAGGCTTTTGGCTTTGGTGAAGGGCGTGGACTTCAGCATGGTCCGGACCATGGAGTACCTCTTTGAAAGCAGGTATGGTCGGACAAATATTGGTTGTGTGGTCCATGGTGTCACAGATAGCACAAGCCTCCCCGGGCTTTGAAACAGAAGACACCTCGTTCACCCTATTTATCTCCAATTTCTCTAGTTTCCTAGAGAGGTGATCGAGGCGTTTGCTAATGTCGTCCTCGTCCCTAGGCACATGTTTGCCCATGGTTCCGTGACTAGTGGGGGGTTTATAGGAGCGGTCATTGGGATCCGAATAATCCCATGATTGGTTATTCTCCGCTAGCTCATCTAGATAAGCCAAAGCCGCGGAGGCTCCTTGGTTCAGAAATTCCCCACTTGTCATGAGGTTGATAAATTGGCGATTGCGGACTGAGATGGCTTCGTAAAAGAATGCCACAATCTGCCAATCCTCATACCCGTGATGAGGGACGGCGAGGAGACGTTCCTTGTATCTCTCCCAACATGAACAGAAAGATTCGTTGGGTATTTCCTCGAAGTTCTGAATCTTCTTCTTTAAGGTGGTGGTACGGTGGAGTGGGAACCATTTTTTGTGGAACTCCACCTGCATCTCCACCCAACTTGTCACCGAATTGGCTCTCAAGGAGAGAAACCATCGCTTGGCCTTCTCCTTGAGAGAAAAGGGAAAGAGCTTAAGACGTGCCGACTCCAGATGGGCGGTCACGTTGGTGAAAGTATTCACCACTTCCTCAAATTCTTTAATATGTACATAGCAGTTTTCCGATTCCATCCCATAGAAGGTTGGTAACATGCCAAGCATGTTAGGCTTGACATGGAATTGTTGTCCTTCGGGAGTATCGGTTGGAAAGCGTATGCAAGAGGTGGTGGTGGTGTGAGTGGGGTGCAAGTAGTCCCGCATGGTGCGACCCATGGGTGCATCATTTTCATGGTGTTCGGCCATTGGATTGAAAGGAGGATTGTCTTGGCGGATTAGCCGATGTGTCGCGTCACGAGTGTAAACACTCATACACCAAAGACAGTCTCCGAATCAATCTAGTGTGAATGAAAAAGAAAAGAAAATAAAATCTGCAAATTACACGTCCCTTTGGCTTGCGTTACACCTTAGGTTTACCAAAAAGGGTAGGTTAAAGGTTTCCGCCAAAGAAACTTGCACTTTGCAAAAATCTACGACTATCTAAAAACAACTATTCAAATCCCCGGCAACGGCGCCAAAAACATGACCGGACCGGCAAAGTGCTTGTCGTTAGGAGTGTGCCGGCCTCGTAGTCAGTGGTTTAATTTTATAAAACTGAACTTTCCTCGAAATATTTAAAACGAGTATAGGGATAGTCCGGAGTATCGATCCACAGGGAAAAGAACGTTGTAATCAGAGAATACGCAAATTAGTGTTTTCGACGTTTCGGACGTCAACCTCAAAGTTTTGTTTGGTGCTGTTAAGCAATTATATCACTAAAATGAGGATTAAAACTAGATTAAAGAGTGGGGTTAAGTCCTAAGGTTTGGTTTATTCGAAACTTTCGTTGGTCTATCTCTTCTCTTTTATAACTCAATCTAACTCCCGGTCCCGGGTGTTCGATCGGAAAATTCTTCGATGAAAACAAGGATTTTAATTCTAAAAATGGTTTTGACGGATCTTTCAAGTTTAAAGGAAATAGGATTAAAAGATGAAGGACATCGATTCAAGTATTAAATATACCAACTCTAAGGATGGCTATATCTAATCAAGAACTTAACACTTCATTTTTATTTCAAAAGAAAAAGCTTAGAAAGATCCATCAATGGCATTAAAATTTGGAGAAGATAGAGACCAACATGGTTTTTGAACAAACCTCACATTTAGACTTAACCCACACTAAATTAACTACTCATGCTTTGACATAAACATAATGGAATTGAAAGAAAACATAATAAAACAAGTTAATCTAAAGACAATAAGGAAGAACTAAGTAAAACTGAAAGGAAATCAGATATTAAAGCAATAAGAACAGTATTTAAGACAAAAATGTAAATAAAACTTGATAAACTTAAGGGCTTCCAAGAGAATCCAAAGATTCAAAGGGGAAGAACACTTAAGAGATGAAGAACTTGACAAGAATTGAAGAAATATTGAAGAACAAGACAAGAAAATATGAAGAACGGTGTAAAAATGGCTCTCTACAGTGAAAAACTAAGGAATACGTTATATTTCTCTCTACTGTAGAATTAAAAACTGATCTGTGTAAAAAAAGGGAGGCTACTCCTTTAACAAGCCAAGAATCTAACCTAATAAAATAATCTAACAACTTTCTAAAGTTAAAGTACCAAACTACCCTTAAAATGGCAATAAAAGAAGCTTCTAATTTCCTAAAATGGCCCTGAGTTCGCGTCAAAATCGTCCTCACTGGTTCTGATAAAACTGGGTCTCTATCGATAGGAGGATATCTCTATCGATAGAGAAGTCTACTGGTATGAATTCGCTGAAACTTCTATCGATAGGAAGATATCCCTATCGATAGAGATGTCCTCTGGTCTTCTGTGGTTGAACCTCCTATCGATAGGAATGGTCCTCTATCGATAGAGGAGTCTTCTGATCATTTTTGATTTAAGCCTTCTATCGATAGGAAGGGATCCTCTATCGATAGGGAATGCGTCTGATCTTCTTTGATTGATCCTCCTATCGATAGGAGTGATCCCTATCGATAGAGGGCTTCTTTTTCTGGTTCTTTACTAGGGGCTCTATCGATAGGGATAAACCTCTATCGATAGAGGGACTTTTGATTCCCAACCATCAGTTCTTCCTTCCTTGGTTCTTTGATCCGGACCCACTTTTGCTCCTCCCGAGCCTTCAATTGGTACTCCATCAGTATTGCCAATGGTTCCGAGGCCTTAATTCATGGTAGAATCTTTTGGCATTCATTCAGCACTCGAAAACCTGAAAGGGTAGAAAAACAACTACGCGTGCAATATCATTTAAATAGAAACATTTGCCTACGCATAATTGCCAAATTGAGCGTATTGAGCCACGTTATTATTCAATATAGTGCGCTCATCACTTCACCACCATGGCATAAATCTGTTCAGACTCCTTAAAATCTGTCACAAAATCAGCTTCTGAACTAGCAACCGTTACAAACGATGGCTGCTCTACTTTAGGTTTGACAGGCACCTTTTGATTGGAAGGAACCATAACAACCGTATGGGCCTCCCAATTGAAAGAATAGGTGTTGTCACGACCCCTGTATACCACATCAACATCAAACTGCCATGGCCTACCTAACAACACATGACTAACATCCATCTCGATAACATCACAAGCAACTTCAGCCTTGTAAAATTTTCCAATGGAAAGGGGAATTTTACAGACTTCAGTTACCTTTACTGTTGGGCCCTTCTTGATCCACCCAATGCTGTATGGTGAGGGATGGGGTTCTATCGGCAACTTCAGATGGTCCACCAGCCTTCTTGCCACAAAGTTCTTGCAACTGCCACTGTCCACAATCAGATCACACACCTTTTGGTTGATTGAACAGCTTGACCGAAAGATGTTGTGACGCAGATTGTTATCTTTTGATTTCGGCGCAAACAACACCCTTTGCACCACGCAGTTTACTCGCTCCCCATCTTCCTCTGCATAATCAACTTCGTACTCCTCATTCCATTCACCCAGTGCTCCATCAGCGTCCTCATCTCCTTCCTCTGCCAAAGCCGACTTCCGATCTGGACAAACATTAGAACGGTGACCAGGCTTTTGACACCTGAAGCACTTGTCGATCATGGGCTTGGCATAAGGATTTGGTGCCCTGGCCGCGGTTCTGTTGGAACTGCCTGCCTGATTTGTATCTCCATATCTTGCTCCACCACCTTCTATAGCCTTTGGTTGAAACGTCGACTTCCCCCTAGAATCAGGAGGTTTGCGGTCACGCTCCAACTGCTCGGCCTTCAATGCTAGGTTATGGGCTTCATCCACATCCCAGACTGTCTGTAACCCAATCTGTTCCCGTATTGACTACTTCAACCCATTCAGATACCTTGCTACTTTCTGCCCATCCGACTCGTACAGATTATTGCGATCTGCGAGTCGATTAAATTCAGCCGTGTATTCAAACACGGACTTGTTTCCCTGCTTGCAGTTTTGATAGGCATGAAATAGGTGTTGTTCATAATCAGGGGGTAAGAACCTGTCCATCATGAGTTGTTTCATCCTGCGCCATGTTCGCACAGGATCCTTTCCTTGCCTCAGTCTCTTCACCTGCAATTGGTCCCACCAAACTGCAGCGCCACTTTTCAGTTTGTAAACGACCACCTTTACCCTCTTTGCGTCTGGAATTCCCATCATATCAAGGAATCGTTCAACCTCCGACAGCCAGTCTAAAAACTCCTCAATTTCTAGGTTACCGCTGAATGTGGGAAGATCCACCTTCACACGATATTCATCAAACAATTGTTGTGGTCGCTCTTGTCGAGGATTTTGTGGTGGTTCTTCTACTTCTGGTTCTGATTCTTCTTCACTATCCACATGATTAGCTGGGCGTCTCCCAACTACAATCTGGTTACCGGGCTGGCGTTGGGCAAATCCCACCACGCATTCCCGATCCTGGTTAAGAGGACGGCGTTGGGCAACTCCCACCGCGCGATCTTCTTCAACCCTTACTGGCCTTTGGTTGAGGGTAAGAGACAATTGTCGCAGCGTTTCTTGAATGTCTGCGAGCTGTGTTTGTGTAGCATCACGAAATTCTTGAAATTCTGCAAACTGGGTTTGTTGTTCTTCTACCGTCGCCCTTAGATCAGCAAGCCCTTGAGCAACGTCGAGGGGTGTGTTTTCAACTTTGTTCGGTGCCATCGAGCCAGGAAAAACCCGCTCTGATACCACTTGACGCAGCGGAATTCACGAGAGACTAGTTAGCATACTAGTCCAAACGAGATAGGTACTCGATTCCACGAGTGTTCTTGAATCCACAAGAGAGAGATGAAACTCTGATTTATTTCTTGAATAATTGAATGATCAAGCCATAGGCTTGCACACTTATTTATACTAGTAGACCTAGCTAATAAGGTAATGCTTGGCTACCAAGGAAATAACTTGGAGTAGGGACCAAGCAAACCAAAATAAGGAAATAAAATAACTCTAGAAAACTAGGAAATAGGAAACTAAATCGTGCTAAACAAGCAGCACAAATAAGATCTCATACTATTACTATTCCTAAAATAAAGTTTCCAAAATAAAAGTTTCCATGACAGATTATTTCTTCTTTGACTTGATACGGTCTAATTACTCCAAAAAATCCTGCGCAACTTGTTCTACATCAAATAGGATCTACCAAAAAAAAAATGAGTGCATTTTCAGCAGACATTTTTAACTCGCATCATGTGGTAATCGAGCAACTTTGGAACCAAGACCATGTTCTTTGCGTGAGAGATGTGGTGAAATGCGCATTGTCAAAAGGTTTGAGCATGGCTAGACCCTCCATAATTAGATCCTCCAGTGACTTTTGCACATTTGAAAGGTGTGGGGCTTGCGAATATCCTCCAATCTGAATCGCTCTTATGGCATGCAGAAGGAACAACTAATTAGTGCTAATGGGCTATTTCCAGCCTAAGGGTACTCCGATGCTAAAGTCAGAACTTACAAGATCAAAGCGCAATAGTAACGACACATTAATTGATCACGTACTTGATTTATGGTCACTTATCTTATATTTATAAGCAATTAAATATCATGTTTGAATATCTTGGGATCCTCTCCCTGATTATGTATTGTCAAATTTGACTCTTGTCTTGCAGCACAAGGATTGCTTTAATTGCAGATCTCTGTATGCTTTATGTTTCTAAATACAGAAATTGCCTATACAATGCTTTCTTATTTGGAGCATACATTGATTCCAGAAGATTCTCACTACCTCAACCGAACATCTGATCAACCATTCGACATGGCAATGTCAATATGCTGATCTCCCAAATATTTAGTCAATGACCCGTTCGACCACATGTCGGCCGAAGCCCCACGTGATAAATATGAATAATCTCTCGATGGGCCAAACGACGATCATGATTCTTTGGGTCCGTTCGGTAATACATCGGCTGAAACCCTACGACGCCGACACAACCCATAGTACTCCTAGGCTAAACACACTTATCCTTGTTCGACATTGTGTACAATCTGACATTTTGGCCCAATACAATAGCCCCTCAAACAGGGGTTGGCTCGGCAAATGGTTGGTTCACATGAGTGGCCCAACTGACAAAACTGCACATACTATCCACATGGCGTCGTTTGATTGGCTATGTATCAGACCGTTGTTTTGCCTTTGCACGTGCTATCATAGAAGCATTAATTGTTCCTTCCATAGAATGACTCCACGTGGCAACCACCGAACGTGTCTGTAATTTGATACGCTTCATTTTTCGCGCGTCCTTGATGTTCTATTTGTACGTATATATGTGTTGAGGGAGAGAGAAAGTAATTTCTTCTTTCCCATCCTTTCCTCCTCCTCCATTGTTAAGTTTGAATACTCATTCAAAGCTCTCTAAATCTTCTCATCGTCATCGCCATCATTCAATTTTAGGTAAACTCTCAACACGTCTTAATATTTAATTGCTTTACTCCTCTCTTTTTATCGCGTACATGGGGCCTAACTTTATTTCTCACGAACCACTGAGTTTCATCCTCTCCGGCCACTAATTCCATATGAACAGTATCTATTTAATTGTCCCATCACCATTTTTGGGCGATCATGTCACGTCGATGTGCTTTTTCAATGGCATGTCATGTCAGTCCCATCTCTAGTCTTGTAGAACCATGATTCAGTAGAGATGTCGACCCATCAAACGTCGATCTCCTTTAATGTTCCTAACCTTCTCCACATGTACCTATGACAGGTATATCCATGGTGCTGAGACGATTGAAGAATAAGTACCGAGATATCTTTGGTTCTTATTCAAATCTCCTAGCTGTCGGAACCGACACGACATTCTAGAAGACGTGGTCCTCACCTTTGAGCTAGAGGGCCCCACGCTTGAGCCTCGGTCGGACTGCATGCACTTGCCTCTGATGGCAATAATTGAAAGGGATTCAGTTCTCCCTTTACCCTTGGCTTCGACGTTTCTTTTACGAGCTTAGCCTTACCACTTCTCAGGTATCGATAAACTTTTTTAGAATCGTTATGTCGATCATCTGACTCAAGGAGCTCCATAGACTAGACCTTCAATTTTGCGATATTTTGGGCTCTACTATGCTAGTAAAAGCACAAAGTCTAGTTGTTGCCACCTAATGAGTTGACCTCGGTATGGCCTGTTAGTTATAGGTCTCCCTAGTTCCGATATGGATGCCAACATTTTTGTCATCGTCATGGGCAATTTTGAGTTTGGCCCTGACAAGGAAAGAAAATACTTTGTACCTCACTTTTCGGGTGATCGGGTGAGTAGTGGGTCACCACTTGTTTACTTTCTTCCTTTTATATTTCGCCATACGTTGTGTTCGATATGCATCTCAACTTTTTTATAGATCCTGACGTCGTTCCTACTTTGGCTGACGAGTCAGATCCCTCTCAGTGTTGATGCGCATTCAACGTTTCTACAGCTACCAACATTCTAAATTTCGAGCCCAATTATGGGCATACGCTCTTGGACCATCGTGTCGAATAAGCTAGCACCAGCAGCCAATTTGAATCTTACCTCAACCAACCGGACGTCATCCCAGATCCTGAGCCAACCAAAATGAAGCATCTTGTCAATGTTCAGCCCCGACCTAGGCCAGCATCGCGTCGCTCATCGCTCTAGCCCCTCTTGTCATTCAGTCATTGTCATCATCTCTAGTTCCTTCTCGATCTGCCACACCTTCAGTTACTCTATCATGTCCAAACAAAAGGGCCCAGGTGGAGGGAGATGAGGAGGATGCTCCGCCTGCTTCTTCTCCTGTACATACTGAGTCAATTGAGTCGGCCATCGATGAGGTCGAAGAGTAGGAGGAGGTTCGCCTATGAGAGCCAAATTTAAGGATCGGTGGGAGGCCATTGACGAAGTTTGACACCATCAAAAAGTGTGTTGTGGCTTAGGTTCTTGCCTGTTTGGTCTGTCTACCGAAGGACACCGAAGTGTTGCCAGCTGAGATGAAACCCCTGTACCATTCGACCATAAAATCTGCCCTCGCGATAAGCTTTATTAGTCTCTCTGTCACTTGCTCAAAATATTTAAACTCCTATATCGGTTGTTTGTTGTAGACTGTTTAGTCTCTCGCCTTGCTAAACTGCAAGGTGTCTCAGTCTCTGAGGTTGACTAGTCGTTCAATTGCAAAGCTGGCCGAAGAGAAGGAGCTGAGGGAGGCTGTATAAGACCAGATTGCGACACTGAAGGCGAAGGTGGCAACTCTAACATCTAAGGTGGAGGTCGTCAAATCTGCCAATGCAGATTGCTTGGTGAGGCCGAGAGGCTACGAGCGGAGCGGGAGGTTTTGGCTACATCAACATTTGACAAGGGATATGACAGGTCGAATAATACTATGTTAATGAGGTCGAGGTGGCTAAGGATGTGGTTTGCCGATGAGGCTGGGTGGATGCGCTCAAGGCTGTTGACGTTCTGGCTGATTCTTCGTTGGTGGCCAATAATCCATCTTTCCTGTCTGGATCTTCGACCTCGACCCCATCCGATCAGATGCTTGTCGAGTGACAAGTTCACTATTTTTTTCAATCGTTTCTTTTTCTTTCTGCTGATGCCAAACTTTCATGGCATGCGATTAGCGTGAATTTGTAATGATGTTTTGCTGGGTTTTGCTTTTGAAAACTTTAACTAATGCATTGGCCGATGTGCCTCTTTAACTTTTATCTATGTGCATTTAGTGGCTGATGTGCCCCTCTCTCTCCTTCCCTCTCACTGAAGGTTTGGAAGCTGGGGCCATTCAAACCCTTAGTGGTTTGGGATTTCCACCGACCCACCTATCGGTCTGGGGCTCCTGCGGTGGACCCCGACCTTTTGCGAGCATTGTCTCGGTCGTTCGAGATCGATCTGGGGCTCTTACTATTAGGACCCCAACCATTATTGAATTGTCTCGTGGACAAGTTTTTTTGATTGACTATTTATTAACGAGACACTTAAACAATTTGCCAAAAACAGAGACTTTTTATTGCATCATATGGGAGCCATGGCTCGCTATAAATAACAAGGAATGAAACAACTTAAACCAAAAATTGCTTAAAAAAATTTACCCTAGTGATAATACTTCCTAAGATTTGTAGCATTCTAGGATTTTGGTACGACCTTTCTATTCATGTCTTATAGCTTGTAAACTCCAAGGCCAACCTGCTCCGTCACCTTGTATGGTCCTTCCCAGTTTGGACCAAGTTTACCGTCAGATTTCTTCTTCGTGTTGGACACTACTTTGTGAAGTGCTTAGTCATTTGGCCGAAACGTTTGTTGTCAAACCCCTATATTGTACCATTTTACCACTTCATGCTGATAGGCTATGAGTTGGATCCTTACTCTGTCACCTTTTTCTTCAGCTAGGTCAGGTATCTTGCGATTACTTGGTTGTTTTATTCTTTGTTGAAGTTCTTGGTCCGGATGGTGGGGAATTCGGCTTCCAATAGGATAAGGGCTTCCACACCGAATGCGAGGGCGAATGAGTTTCAACTTAAATTTATATTATTATTGTTGTTATGTCATTGCTTCTTATATTTTCCTATTGTTAGATTTTCATTTAAGTCAGTTCGTTTGCTTTTCATTACCAAATTTTAACTGCTCAGTGCCGAAGAGATCAATCGGTCAAGTCACTCCATAGATAGTGCGCTAAAGTAGACAATAAATGGGACCAGAAATGAGAAAGATAAATAGAAAAGGAAGAAGTTTACTTAATAAAAAAGAAAGGGATGGACTGTTAAAGTAGGGGTGTAACCGGTCCGGTTTGGTCCGGTTTGATAGAATTTCTAGGACCGGACCGGTTGTCCGGTTTGAAAATTTTGTAAACCGAAACCGGACCGATTTCACCGGTCCGGTTTCAATCGGTTTGATCCGGTCTCGGTCCGGTTTCGGTCCGGTTTGAACTTTTTAATTTTTTGGACAATATTTCGAACCAATCACAAAAAGAAGGGAAAAAATTAACAATTTATAGTGAAATTTTCAACAATAGAAATACATTGAACACTATTCTCATTTTCAAATTATTCTTATTTTTTATACCCAGACTAGTGGTTTTCTATTTTCATTCGCTCTTTGTAAATAGTGATTTTTCATTTCTAAAACACGGTAATGGTCCTAAATCCTAATAGATTAAATAATTAATGGAATAATATGTTATAAGTTATAACACATAAATCTAAAAATATAATATATTTTTATTTATAACCCCCATTCGATCCGGTCCGGTTTGGACCGGTTTTGTATTCCTCCAAACCGAAACCGGACCGGACCGAACCGAATTTTTCAATCCTCAAACCGTCGGTCCAGTCCGGTTTTTCGGTCCGGTCCGGTTTCCCGATTTTTGTTTTCACCCCTAGTTAAAAGTAAAGATCGACGAAAGGTGGTGTACTAGGCAAAGGTGATCAGTTTCAATGCATTACTAGTTCACAATTTTTGTGCTAAAAAAGTTAATCAGTTTGATTGCTTACAGCTAAAAAGAATTACGCACGTTGTTCTTCGGAAAATAATTACATGATCTTTATTCACACAATTATGTTTTTAATTCTACAAAATAAGTTTGATTCGTCGAAAAATTAGTTACCTTGATTGATGGCTGAAAATAACATTTTGAATCTAGGATTGTTTTTTGAAAAAGTTGGGACCTTAGAAGAAAAATAAGAAAAAAATGGAAATTATTTGCCGCCAAACTAAAGTTATGACTTTATGCTTTGATCAAATTACTTGCTACTAACCTAGGAACGGGCACCCACTAAATCGTGTTTTGAAAATTGGAGTATTTGAAAAAAAATCACTTATCAAATAAAAGTAGGAAATCATATCTAAGTATACATATATTTGTGTACTTAGACTTTTTCTAAATATAAATGGGGTAAGGGGTGGATACACCTATGCATGGTGTTAAACGATATAGTTTTGGATAAAAAATTATTTTTTTGTGTGTTTTGTGAGCATAATTTGTTAATAATATTTTTTAAAAAAATTTTGAGTTCGCGCTTAATTTTAAAATATTTTTTTAAGTTAACGGTGAATTTCTAAATATTTTTAAAAATAAAATTAAAAAATGACAAAAAATTTAAATTTTAATGCGACAAGTGCAAAAGTAAAAAAAATCACTAAAATATGCTTATTTTGTCACTGTTGCATTAAAAAAATGACTAATACTGTTTATTTGAATATCTTTCGATAGTTTTATTTAAATTTTATTTTCAAAATTTTTTTAAAAATTTACAAGTTAACTGAAAATAAATATTTTAAAATTAATCACAAATAAGATTTTATTAATGCACAAAACACACAATTTTTTTTATTTTTTATTTCCAAAAACCCATGTGTTGAGGATGTCGCGCGTCTTGCTTTACTACGATTTTGTAATTCTAGGATTGCAGCCACACGGTATTGCTGTATGCCCCCATCCTGCAAGTGCCACGCGTTCACCTCCATCGTGTACTTATATACGGACTATCTATTAGACGTTGCCCTAAAGCCGAATCAATTAGTACCGACGAGCCGCCGCAGCTGAAGGTTTGGTGAGATCCGATTTGTCTTCAACCCGTTTTTCTCCACAGGTTCTTCTTCTTCTTCTTCCTGTGAATCTCCCTTGTTAATTGATCGACTCGGTCATCGTTTTTTGTAGCTCTAGTTTATAGGGTTTTAGGCCATAACCGGCGGTTATCTTATCGATCATTTTGCATGTGTTATGTTTATTCCACAATCTTAGATTGTTTTGAGTTTGGAGCTCCCCCCATGACACCCAGAGAACGATTCCCTAATTCCATCATTCGTGTTCAGTTTTCTAGGGCTGGTACTAAAAAATGCGCGCAAATTACTTAGGGTTTGGTAGGAGTGGAGGTTAACCGTGTTGTAATATCAGTTGGGCAGAGATATCAAGGATTTTTCGAATTGAAAATTACCGATGGCTACGGACTAGAGGTTGGTGTGTGAAAGTCACCAATCTCTCCCCTAAGCATTACACTCATTTGGAGTTATTGCGTGGGTTTGGAATCGGAAATTCTTTGGCCCAGACGTGATTATGTTCGTTATTTAAGATAGGAAGGAAATTGTGTTTGTCCCTCATCGTACTGTTGTTTTTCCGCCCTAGTGAATACCTTCACTCCTCTTGGAGTCGGGGCCTTTTGTTTGTCTAGACTGGGCGTAGGTGTGTTAGATGAGTTCTTTATCTTTATAGGAAATCTGACGAACTTTTGTTCTACATTGGGTAGTTGTTCCACTCTTCTGAGTTTTTTTAACTTTTTTTAAAGTTCCAACACTCCAAGAGGACGACTTTTTTGAAGTTAGTGTGCCAGTTGGACTTCTTTGGTCGGGTAGTTGTGTGCGAGTTATTTTCCTTACACATAAGCAAAACCGATGTTAAACTTTTGGTATAGTATCAGGGCATTTTTTTATAGGGTTTGAAAAAACTGGTGATTTGCATGGATTCTCTATTCGAGGATTCTAAAGATTCTTTATTCTTATTATGATTCGAGATACCTTTTGTGTTGTCTCAATTCCCATCCCACTAACATATCAACTTGTTCATTTCTATGGTGCCACATACTTTCGTACTTGTTTACTGAACCCTTTTTAGCATCATGTTGAAGGGTTGGACATTGGATTAGTTGAGGTACTAGCTGCAGCGGCTTGCATTCGTGCATGTCTTCGTGCGGAAAATTGGAAAAAGTAGGGAACACATGAAGTCTGTGTGTTGTATATTTGATTATACGGTACAGTTAAAGAATGTTTGATACCTTGGTGGGGGGGGGGGGGGGGGGGGGGGGGGTTGATGTATGACAATTTGCCTAATTAAGAGGGAGTTGACAGTCAATGGTTTAGTACGTGAAAACAGCCCTTCCCAGGCTATTGACTGGTAAAATTTGCAACCTTATCAACCTTTTTGGTAACTTCGGTTTCTTGCTGTTTGGAGCAAGCAAATTGGAGATTAGTCATTGTTTGTGTTTATTCTGCACTTATGTCTTGAGTCACTTGACTTTACGTGAATTTATAGCTTGAGAAATATCCTGGTTATATAGTTATAGTTCATGCTTTTATGTTGTTATTGCACATTGTTCTTGCATTCGGTAATTTGTTTGGGGGATATTTTGTGGTGTTTGAGGCATGTCTACAGTATTTTTTGTCCTTGAAGGTTCTTTTTTGCTTATGTCTCTCATTAAATTGGACAGATTTCAAACCATTTGTGTAAATGAGGGGAAGGAGTTACACCCCTTCACCGCCAAGGGGCTATGGCAGAAGAGGAAGGAGTCCTAGCCCAAGGGGTCGCTATGGTGGTCGTGGTAGAGATCTTCCTACTAGTCTTTTAGTTCGCAACCTTCGCCATGATTGTAGGTTCGTACTTCTGAATTTGGTTTTCCTTTGTTGTTTATTGGATGGAGCTTGTCTGTATATTGTTTGGTAGATAAAGGTGGTGATTTTCAGTGTAATAATGTAATTCCAGAAGTGTTTCCTGTTGGAATCCTAGATCTTTTCTCTTGACACAAAGCTTTATGAATTTAGTTTTCGCATTTGAATTTTTAGAATTGATTTACAATAATGCTCTTATTCAAGACAGCAAGTAATTTTCATATAACCTGTTCATAATTTAACTTCTCTGGTGTAGTTATCTAGGTTTTAGTTGAGTTTCAGGTAGGTTGTGTCTTTTGAAGCCCAAATGGAGTTGCTTTAGGTCTTGTATAAATCTACCCAAAAATTAGCACAAATGATACTTGGGTGGTTTTATACTTTAAGCATTGAAAATATGACTGCCGCGTATATTAGAAAGGGGGTCTGATTTTAAGGCTTGTGCAAAACATTAAGGCTTAGTAGGAGGTGCTATATTCCATTTCTGCTTAGGTGGTCCAAGAGCTCTTAATTGGGTGCCCACTGCAGCCTAAATTCTTGGCATCATCTTTACTGTTGATGGATCCACCATGTTCATGTAACAAAATTGCTGTGGTTTGTATCTGCAGGCATCTCATGTATTATTGGGAAAATGGATTTGGACTGTTGTTTTGCACTAACCTGGATGGTTGTTTACACCAATGTTTTCAAAAGCGAATATGCAATGCGAGATGTTTTATCCCTCATGAGGTGACCTCGAGGCATAAGCATTTAAAATTTTGATTAATGGATATAATTGTTGGAAGTTACAATGAAGTGAGAGTGATAAAATGCTATGTTCAATTTATGAAAGCTCCTCTAAACCTGGAAATATATACGTGAATATAAATGCACTCCACTTTTGATGAAAAAGACGTACCCAAATAGGTACTCCCTCACTTCAAGCAAAGATTGACAGGTTTAGAAGGAGGGTGACAACCAAACATCTATAGATCATGTGTTCCTGAAAAGTGTGCGCTTCACATGAAATGCCCACAAGGCGCAGCTTGTGCTAGAGCCCCGAAGACAAGGCTTGGGCTTTTGGAGTGCAAGGCATTATTGTGAGGCCTTGAGGTGTTTTGCAATACTCTAGCCTTGATGCAGTCTCGAGGCAAGCCTCAAGCTGTTGAAAACGTTCGTATACATAAATGCATGACCTTATTTCAATCTTTCTGGTTCTAAGGTTTGCTGTGTTCAATCTGTTCTCCTTTTTTTAGCATAGTCCCAACCATGGCCTGACCACCATACCAGAGTTCTAGACATAATTTCATTGTCACAATTGAATCATTGTAGTGGTTGTTGAGTTCACTTTTCTAAGCTAATGCACACCCCAACAATAACCTTAAGTACAATTTATAAATATCATGCACAGCTATCAACTCATACTATAGTGGATTAGAAGTTCATCTGCTTCAACGTTTACTGACCAAAACAAAAACCACTTCAAGTTTTCAATTTTCATACTTGACTATCTTTTTAAGGAGAATTTATTGGAAGAAGTGTCTTCTTTAGAGTAATTTTCCTCCCATGCGCAAATAAATTGAAAAAAATTTGAAAGCTTCATTATGTTCGGGTGGCTCTTGTGTCTTGTTATTTAGTTAATTTTTCTTTCCTGTTGTTTTTGCTTCTTTTGACAAGGTTCATTTATTTTACCTGATTTTCCCTGTAATAATGGAAAGGTTGGACCTGGCAAATGTTCCCTCCTATTTTAATGGGAGCCTCAGCATACTTAAGAAGTATTGGACTGTTCCAGAAGTGTCAACGAAATTTCTGCATTTGTGAAATTTATTTTAAAGGACCGTTGGCTCTATATCTAAATATTAGATGCGTCTAGGATTGTCCAATTAGGTGTTGGTATTGTAGACATGGCCAATGCAATGCGGCTTCTACTCGCTGTTCACTCTGCCTAGATTCTCTTTGCAGCATCTGTTGTTTCACTTGGTTTTTCATGTTCCATTTTTTGCTCTTGGTTGGATGTTTGTTAAATTTGTAGTTTATGTTCCTGTTCAGGGCAGAAGACCTCCGGAGACCATTTGGGCAATTTGGTGCGCTCAAGGACATTTATCTTCCAAGAGATTATTATACTGGGTGAGCTTGTGTAGTTTAAGTGATGAGATTTCCAAATTACTTTGCCAACTGAATCACCTCACAGTTACTATTAAGTGGTCATTTACATTGTCTCGTGATCATATTAATTATGTGGTTGATTAAGCTATTTCTACAACTTTTATTCATTTATTTTCCTGTTTATATTTCTTGGTCTTCTTATTTGTGATTCACTATTCTTTTATCTCAACTTGGTTGATTTATTTAAGTTGTTGAGATTGAACAGTGAAATAAAAGTTGTGAAGACGTCAATCAAGTATTAAGAGTTCGGTCGAGACACTCAAGTAGTAAGAGTTCTGTTGACATCAAATCAAGTAGTAAGAGAGAGTTTTGTTCAAGATGATGTTAATGGTAGTGAAGAGTGGAAGGAATTTGGGTTTCTGTTTTGAAGATTTCAAGATTTCAAGTCTTGAAGAATTTCAAGTCATTTTAATACTGACACTCACAAGGTCAGCAGCCAAGTGCTTGCTCTGTGTTTATCATGGCATCATATAGTAAGGGGTATAATTTTCCAAGGGGCTGTTTGGAAATTTCCTCAAGGAATATGGTGTTCAAGATGAAACCAACTTCAGCCTTGGTTTTGAATCCCCTGAAATAATTCCTTTCTTCAGGGGGGAAGCTGAGTTTAATAAATGTAAGTTAACAAAAAACACATTGATTACTCAAACCCGGCTATGTTGCCCTGTGCTGACTGCCCTCCTCCTGTCTTTCAAACAGCCCCAAGAGGTCCAAGGCATACGCAGTACATTTCCATCATGTTTCCAGACAATTCTTTAACCCTTATTTTGTCCTATTGGAATTGTTGCTTTATTTTGCAGGGAGCCAAGGGGCTTTGGGTTTATCCAGTATGTGGATCCTAGTGATGCTGCGGAAGCTAAGTATCATATGGATGGTCAGATTCTTCTAGGCCGCAGGTTGACTGTGGTATTTGCAGAAGAGAATAGGAAGAAGCCAACTGATATGAGGGCAAGGGAGGGTGGGAGGTAGGCTTTGCTTCTCTCTCATATTCTCACACTCACTGCAGTTTCTGTGTTGCCCTTTTTATTATTGGCATGAAGAAGTATAAATCTATTTGTTTTGGAATCGGCTATGTAGCAGGGATGCTGATATGGGCATGGATACGGATACTTACACGGGACGTGGGATTTTTAACAAAACATGGACATGGATACGGCGGGACACGACAATTTTTTTTACATATAATATGTAGGTATATACATACTATATAATAATTAATGAATGAACATTAATACTATTCAAACAAAACAATAATATAAATCAAAGAGATGTCCTGGATGAATGTATTGTGTTTGCGATGATTAAATATATTGAAGAAAAAAATATTTATCTGGAGCAAGAAATATACTACTGTACCATAGATTGCTGTGGAGATGGAGATGAAACATAGACCTGTTTGGATATTATAGGGTTTTAAACCTTTAAATGCGGTTTTGACCCATATATTATGCATTAACATATTTGGCCGCCCAATAAATTAAAAAATATAACAAATCTATCCGCGCCGTGTCCCAATCCGTGTCCCCCGCTTGTCTTTCTTCAAAAAATAAATTAAGTTAATTGGGCGTGTCCCATATGTTTTTTGGCGTGTCTCCGGAGTGTCTGACACGGTATGGGGACCTCCGAGAAGTGTCCGTGCTACATAGGGAGTCGGATATAATTATATTGTCACGTAGAGTCTCTAGTTCCTTTTTCATATGATGCGGAAAAAGTAGCCTCACATTAACTTCTCTTCTCTGATAATTGGGAATCTAAGATTTGTGCGACAAAATTGGCTGATGAGATGATATTTAACTGTAGATGAACTCATTTCAGATGCCATGGAATAATGCAAAAGTAGTGACAGTGTTTCCCGTCTACATGTATAACAATGTTTTCTGTCTACATGTATACTTGTAATAGAAACCTTACTTTTGTGCGTAAAAAGTAGTGGCAGGGGTCGATATTATGACAGAAGGCGGTCTCCCCCTCGCTATTCTCGATCGCCTCGTTATTCTCGTTCTCCACCTCTACGTCATGCAAAATCACGATCCCACAGCGATGATTACCTCTCCCCTTCTGCGCGGAGGCAAAACTCGAGGTACGTTGTGTTGTCATTTTTTTCCTCTGCAATTACGGATTTTTGTCTGAAAAGCCTTATTTTCCCCTTCTGCTCCCCTTCTGTGCGTATTAAAGAAAGAAAGAACAGGAAAAAGACATAGTGCTCTAATGATCTCCATGTTGGACAAATGAGCAGATGAAGGGAAGCCTGCCGTACACGCGAAACCAGATTTTTATAAATTTGCCTCTATGTTTTAACTAATTCTACCAAACTTTTGTAGCCACCTCAAATAGTGTGTAATGTTTCATTCGTGTCGTACACTTAACTTTTTAAGCAGCATCACAAAAAGTTGTACTGAAAAAATCACCAATACCTAACAAATTCGACAAGTGTGTAGCTAAACCACCCAGTTTTGTAACCAAGTCTACAAAAGTAGTACACCTTTTGTGATATTCACGAACACACACACACACACCCCATTTGATTTTTGAGTTTGCTGTGTATGGTGGCATTGCAGACAACTTTCTTGTTGCTTTTATAGCATTTACCTTTTTCTCAAATTGCTGGAATTGCTGACCATGCCAAGTGTAATATTTATGGCAGGTCTCTCTCACCTCAGGGAAAAAGGTATAGCAGAGAGCGGTCATACTCGCGTTCTCCTGCTTATCATGGCTCCAGGAGTCGCAGTCAAAGCCCGGTGAGGGAGCGGTCTCCACCCTATAATGGCTCTAGAAGCCGCAGTCGAAGTCCAGTTAGGGGTCTAAGCAGGAGCCGGAGCCCTATCAGAAGCCCGGAAAGGGATGAATCTCCTAGTCAGTAGCGAGGTAGTCGACTGATTATGGCGGTGTTATGCTCTTGCTACTATGATATGTCAAATTTTAGTTTCAGTAAGTTAGGTGACTGGCACAAGTACTGTTGTACTGTTTGACTGAATTTGAAGCTGCGTTTTGGTCGTAGGCATATTATGGTTTTGCCATTTATCGATTAGGATCTTCATGTTGTGGTTGTGAAGTTTACCACCGCCTTATGAATTTTATTGGATAGTGTACTGTTTTGTGATTACTGGTTTCCGTATTTAGTTTGGTTTGATTCCTCAGATAAAATCTCCTAACAACATTTGGAAAATATACTGCTCGTTACTAGGTTGAATTTTATAGAGATGGAGATCGCATATTATTTGTTCTTTCTTCAACTTCATGATTTTCAAAATTCTGTTTAAACGTTCAACCGAATGTTTCATAGGTACCTAAACTCTTTGAAATGTCAATTATACACATCGAAATTGCCCTCCTCTCTCTCACTCACACGCACACACACAGCCCCTTTTATTCATCACCATGTACTAATCACAATCACATGCTCCTCGTCGTTGCCTAGCACCAGTTTTTGTTGGGGAGTAAAGAGAACTGATGAACCAACTTCTGGAAATCGCATCCGGACACCGGGGGCAGATGGAGTCCATCTGGATGCCCGGCAGTCTAAAACTTTTGTCTGGATGCCCCTGGCAGATTACTTTGCTGGATTTTCTGTCTGAAGGGTGGTCAACTTTGTCCAGATGCTTGCCACCTCGGGATGTGTGCGAGAGGCAAAAGTTTCTGAAAGAAAATACAGTATAAGAGAGATTGTGAGTAGATCTGTATTATGATTCGATTCATTCTCGTGGTTTTTTTTCTTGCGTTAAGGTTATTCACGTATATCTTGTGTTTCGCTTCCTTTCTTTTCGCTTTTATTACGCACGATTGTATTGCTTGTTTTGTTCTATTATTCATTGTTCTCAAGATCCGTAAAAAACATTGTGAGATTAAACATTGTTCATTAATTCCTAATGATTTTCACCATGCACTCTCGGCATCAGCCCACCTCCAACCCTCTTCCCTTTACCAATGGTCGGGGCCGATTCAGAAGTTTTTTGGGGGCTCTATGCAAACTAATAACAAAAAATATTTTATATATTATATCAAAAATAAAATAATTAAATTTATTTTTTGTTTTTTTAGAGACGTATTATTATTCAGACAAAAAAATAAACCCCTTTCTCGTACAATTTTTTTTATCGGTCAAAAGAACTAATTGAAATCTTTAAAGTGATGTAAAAAAAGTTAAAAGTATGAGCGAAATTGTTTTATTTTCTCTTTAAAAAAATAAATAAATAACAAATTTTAAGAATCTCGAATCACGAACCTTGAAGATAACAATATGTTTTTTCATTGAGACAACTTAACTAATATTATTCATTATATATATAAATATAAATATATATATATATATATATATATATATATATATATATTACGTATTTACTATTTATACCTTACGAGCAGGGCCGGCCCCGAGATTTTCGGGGCCCTAGGCAAAATTATAAAATTGGGCTTTAAATATTTTTTCCAAAAAAATAAACATAAAAATTATCTTCAAAATAACATTATCAATAAGAATTTTACGACATAAAGTAAGTTTATGATGCTTTACATTTAGTTGATTCAAATTAAAAGTCAAGTTTTTATACAAATTTATTTTGTATATTTTAGTGATGTGTGACATTTATATAGTAATATTATTAACAAAGATCTTTAGTATACTATTTAAGCTTGATTTGACAAAAGAACTTAAAATTGACTTATTTTTTAAATAAATTTACTCATTTAGTGCGTATTTAATAGTAGAATTAAAAACCTAAAAAATATTCATATGATATTAGCAAAAAATATGCTCAAGGCAAAATTAAGTGATTTGTTTTTCAAGTATTTATTTTTTAACTATTTCGGTAATACATTCATATCCAAGAAAACAAAGAAATAAATAAATAAATTGTTAGTCGAAAATATGAGAACATTTATCAAAAAGTCAAAAAAGTAAGAATCGTAAAAAATATGAGAACATTTGTTACTTATTTGGTTATTATTTTTAAAAAAAGAAGAAGATAATAATCCACCAATTGGGCTAAAAACTAATCAAGTAGGTCATTTTTTAATAGGGCCCTAGTTAATAAAGTAGTTGGGCTAAAAATTTGGGGCTTTTTTTCAAAGAAGCAAAAATAATAGGGGCCCTAATTTTCGGTCTTTTTGGAGGGGCCTAGGCGGTGGCCTGGTGGGCTGCCCTATTGGGCCGGCCCTGCTTACGAGGGTCTAATTTTCCGGCTCAGAGTCGGCCTCCGGATGTAATCACGGGCCATATTTCCCTGTCCTTGTCAGTGGGGCCGAAGGAGGCTCAGTTTTGGAAAGGGACTAAAAAATAAATAAATGGGTGAATTTCTCTGACCTTCCCTTAAGTTATTGACAATTACAGGAATCACATGAACCTCTCCCCAGGTGTTTAAAGTTACTCACATTTTCTTATTTTACTTGACAATATTATCGGATTCCATGCCGTTAATACTTTTGACGGAAAATAGTTAATAGAGGTTTCATGCTTACTCCTATTTTGAATTCTCAAATTACCCCTCCATTGACATTCTCTCCAATTTCCCCCTCTTCTTCCCATTATTCTTAATTTGCACCCATGGAGGCTGGACATTGACAACCTCACCACATGTTGTAATCGATCTTTGTAAAAATTGATCCCTAATGCTTTATTGGGATCTTAAACTTTTGAGAAATAGAAAAAAACGGTAAGAAATTTTTCTCTATAGTTACAATGTTTTTTTTTCCAATTACTAAGGTGGTAATAGAATATGGGTTTGGGAAAAAAGTTGAGTTTTAGTAGGGACAGATTGATTCGATGCCTTCGGACTAGTCACTAACAAGATAAATCCGATATGGACTTTTTAAAAACTTATCTTCTATTGTTAGAATTTCATTCAATCTCAAATTTCTTATTTTAAGTTGAATGGCCATTAAACTCCTCGTCCTCCCCTGATTAGAATAATTTTTGAGATAATCAGAGTTCTTTCTTATCTTTAACACAATTATGTTAAGGTTAGGGCTGCAAACGAACTGAGCTGTTTGTGAGCTCGGCTCGGCTCGATAAGGGCTCGGTTTAGCTCGACTCGTTCAGTTAACAAGCCGAGTTCGAGCTCGAATTTTAGGCTCGTTTCGTAAACGAGCCGAGCTTGAGTCTCAAAAGCTCGGCTTGACTCGTAAAAACTTAGTTCATTTTAGAGGTTCGGCTCGTTTAAGTAAATAAGCTTAGTTCAGCTCGGCTCGGCTCTTTACAAACAAGCCAAGCTCGAGCTTAAATTTTTAGCTCATTTAGTTAACGAGGTAAGCTCGAGCACTCCAAAACTCGGCTCGGCTCGACTCGTTTGCAATCCTAGACTTAAGGCCAAACTACCAACGCCTTTCTCAAGTTGACCAAATCCATAATGATCTTGACAATATGCACGTAAACAAGAGCATCCTCAATAAATTTTAGTTAAGTTTTACATCCTTTGGGAATGACGTTTGTCATGATCACAATTCTATTGTAAAGATAGTTGTCAAAAAGGAATATTGCTTTGCCAAATCAAAGAAAATTCTTATTTGTCATTTTGGTTTTTAAGTATCCCACACATAAAACCGGGCTCAAAGTTAAGTTTGTAATAAACAAGACCGGAAAAATGTAATTTGCAATAATTGGCCAATCTTCTTGAGCCGTTTTAGTCAAACCAAAGAAAGAAAAAGCAATACATCGCTTGAACCGTTCTCACCCCAACCACATCAGACTTTTCATTTTCCCCTTCCAAAAGAAAAACCAAAAAGAAAAGAGGAAACTTTTGGGAGGGAAAATTCACATAAAGTGGTTTAAATTCCATCCCTTTCCCCTTTTCCTTGTTACTTTTTCTTCAAGAATAAAGTGTTGATAAATCAATAATTTTGCTATTGCCAGCCCATTGTGTAGTCACCTAAAAAAAAAATTATTATTATTTTTTATTATCTTTTTGTCCCCACTTTTAGATAACCCAATCATACCCTTCCTTTCATTTCATACACAAAAAAAATTAACTTTTCATATTCGTCATTTTCTTTTTCACTGGTACGAGAGATTTCGGCTGAAAAATCTGAAAGTTAATCGTTAAATTTTCAGATGATAGTATCTGAAAAAAGAAATTTACTGATGGAAATTTCCAGATGCGATAAATTTGCTGGTGATATTATGATGAATTTTACTGGTTGTAGCAATGTAGCATTTAATATGAATTTCTTAACCCACGAACTAGTGGTATGACTCTAGTTATGAAATGATCCATGCTAATTCATGAATAAGAAATAAACTTAACAATTACATTTTGAACTAATCCAAACTTTGTTAATGTCAGGGTGTGTTTTGAAATTAAGGGTGAAATTGGTTCAATTTGATCCGGTTTGACTGAAAAACTCAGGCCAAACACTATTTTGGTTCAATTTTTTCAATTTTGATTTAATTTGAGTTCGGCTTTGATTTAATTGGGCTTGGGTCCAAAATAAAAAAAAAACGTTGAAAAATTAAAAGGGCCATGTCAAATGGCTTAAGCCCATTGATTTTTATTTTAAAAACGGTTTCCGAGATTTGGCCTGAGTTCAAATTAAAATTTTAAAACCCAGTATAATTGATGTACAAAATTCTAAATCATGGAAAAATTAAAACCTACTAAAGAAGGCCAATCGACAAATAATTTGAGACTTAAAAATCATGTCTGAGCCTAAGCTTTTTATTTTTTAAAATATAGTATAGCAATCGGTCAAGTCTTGCTCCTAAGTAATTAAAATCGAAAATAGAACCTTTTTTTTTTAACATTCCAAACTGGACCGGACCAGACTGGTTGGACTAAAACCAGATCAAATTATAGGTTCTATTTAGTTACCAATTTCGATTTAGACTTTCACCCCTGTCTCGACTGACCTTCTCCATATGTAACGTGTAGTATTTTTTTTAAAACGTAACTGAATTTAAATAGCAAGAGAGTGCATAATGAAATATTTAGCCATTGGTCCACCTTGATATTTGAACTCATGAATTTAGAATCTTGTTATGTGTGGCCCTTTTAATTAAAAATAAGTACGATGCTTCCACAAATTTATTATATATTTCAATATGTACAGTATTTCATTCCATGTAGCATGACCTGTCTTAAAAAACGGTTTTTAATTTTGGGATAATCCAAAACTATTATTGATAAAAAAAAGTCAAAATTATTAGAATCTACATACTGATTTTGCAGATTTTTATATGCACATTTATGTTTCTTTTTTAGCATCATTTTTAAAAGGGTCTTTGTTAATTAGAAATATTTATTATTATTAAATTTTAATTCAATAACTGTTTGAGACAAAAAGAAAAATTATTCCGTGTAACTATTAAAATAATTATTGAATTGTATTCGTACATACATTGCGCGTGTCATGAGTGCAGGTATATAAAATGTGCATAATATCTATAAAAATTTGTATTATTATTTATAAATATGCAATAATATTCATATAATTTATATTAATTTTAATTTTAATTTTTTTTGTATATATTATCTGACACGGGTTAACCGTGATTAGCATATCCTTTAAAAAATTCCCGAAGTTGTCCACCGCCACATAGGCAATTGTGAGTAATAATTTTCTGTCCAAAATGTACACACGAATCTATATACATAGGCGAGACAAATTCGGGAAATGTCCAAAAGCACCAAAACTGTCAAGGGTTTATGACTGCATTTCAATGATTTCATCACTCTCACTCTCTCCCCCCTCCCTCCTTCCCTCAACTAAAGAGGGTCTTTGTTAATAAGCAAACAATAATACTCTATTAAAGGAAGTGACATTCCAAAGGACAAAACTGAGGTCCAGAGGTCTGAACTCACAGGAAGGCTGAGTTTTAAGAAGAAAGAGGCCGCCATTGAAGAGGTCTGTGTATCTTCTTCAACATTTTTTTCTATATTTTATAAAGTAAACCCGCGTCTCTAAATGTATCTATAATTTGAAGGGTTGGTAGGGTGTACTCAACGGTCTTGCATTAAGTGAAGTTGCTGTTCTGGTTTCTACATTTTTAAGTGTTAGGCTTTTCACTTTCTTGGGTTCTTATTTATCTTCGGAGAAACTCAACTAGATTCTGTTTACTGGGTTTTCTGTATCTGATGCTAGATTTCTTTGTCTGAATTTAGGGTTTTGTTAAATTTCTGGAGGTCTCTTGGGAGATTTGAGTTCTGGGTTTATACAGCTAAGACACTTCAACCAGGTATTGCTTCACTGTTTGCTCTTGATTTCTGCTTTTGGGTACTCTTTTGGAGATGTCTATTCACGGTTTTGTTATGTGGGCTCTCTGATTTTTTTTTTTTTGTGATTTTGTGATGGGTTCTCATTTTAGTTTCCTTTTATTCTGACTTTGTTTCAGTTTTTTAGGATTTAGTTCCGTGGAAGAAAGACCATTAGGGTTTAACTCTTTCGGTTTCTGACAAAAAATTGAAAGGAGATGGACTATCTTCCTGAAATTAATCAAACGTTCTAATTTTGATATTAGGGTAAGTAGTTATAATTTGTTGAGCTTTCTTCTTTCCTTGCGAATGTTGTTGGTCTTGGATTCTAGGTTTGGTCACTTCACTACATTGTCGCAGACTCGCGGCCCGCTTCATAATTCCTGTATCAGCTGTGTCTGTCCTGTGAGCCATGTTCTATTCTTGATAGTAATGTTTACATTCCTTTTATGAAGGTTTGAAAAGCTCCATAAACTGTAGATTCTCAGGGTTGCTTGTTAATGCGAAGCTAAGCCCAACAACCCTAACCCAATGGGGCGACAAACCAAACACTCACCCTAAAGCACGAAGAACAAATCAATCACAACACAAGAAGTCACGACACACTGAAATATCTATGTCCATGGCTCGCACCAATGTTCAGTATATTCTCGAGTGAAGAAGAAGGGCACAACATCGTAGCCAACAGTATATTTGCTAAGGTTCACATCAACAAATTACTGCGTACCCTCAGTACTCGAAAGAACTTATAGTTCTAATATTCAAAAGAAATGTGCCTTGGTTCCCAGCCCCCAAACACTCACCTTCGACGTGTAATGCCCCAACAATGTCTCAAGTCTGTTTTCTGACAAACAGCCAGAGAAATAAGATTCCTTGTTAGACTATGCACGTGTTTAAGATCCTTCAGTTTCAAGCACTGTTTTAGTTATCTAGGTTAACTTCTAAAACACCCTTCCAGTTGTGTTGTAGAGGCCTCATAGACATCAAAATAGACTTTCCGGAATATCCCTGCTCGTAGTTGGTTAGAAGTACAACCATGCTGGTTTTTGTTTGTCTGGTTGCCCGTTGCCGATTCTTGTTTTTCTTCACTTCTAATCATTATGAGTTGGTTGAGAGTCTTTTGACATTGAAAGGTGGTCAAGAAAAATCTTTGTTGAAATGAAATGTGGTCAGGGCCTTGATAGTTTTGAGAAACTTATGCTATTAAATAATGAAAAAAATTCTAATCCTTGGTTTATATTGCTGTTGGTGGCAGTTGAAGATGGATAGAGATATGTTTTGATTGTCCTACACTCATATACAAATGCGCCTACAAAACAATAAGCAGCAATGTATTTTGCGGACTCGTTTTCCTAGCGCTTTCCCCTTGTTTTTATGTTCTTCTCTCCTTTTCTTTTTTTTCCTTCGTCTTTTTTTTTTTTTTTGCTTTCTTGTGGTGGGATGGGGAAGGGTTGGTGCGGCAGAATTACAGATCAGCAATAGTGACTGTTAGCGGTGCAGTTTAAACATTCTGCCAAATGCAAGAAGCTGCCTTCATATAAAGATTAACGTATTGCTATGAAATGCAGGCAGCTCTTTATTTGTCTTTTTTGCCAGGATTTTGGAGAACTATGGATGTATCATGATTTTTGCGAATCCAATAGTCATGTTGTCTCAATAATTACTTGTTTACTATCCACGAAATAGATTTTGAATCCATATTCACTTATTTATGCTACCTTCCTGAACTTTGTCACTATGATCCTCCCTTAGATCCTACGTTATGGGTTCAGAGTAATAGTCATGTTGTCTCGATATGTACTTGTCTACTAACCAAAAAATAGTTCTTGAATCCATATCACTTATTTATGCTACCTTCCTGAACTTTGTCACTACGTTATGGGTTCAGAGTAACTTATATACTATACTTAGTTTCTCAAACATTTACGTTTTTTTGTCCTTGCTTGTATGCAATGGAATGTCTACACAATGTTGACAACGTTGAGTCAGTTGTCAATTACTTGTGGACATGGACTAGCTTTTCATTTTCTCAATCTAGGTTCACAATAACTGATCTTCCCTAATTTCGGTCAAGCATTCTCTTAAGAGGTGAACTGTGGTTAATCATGATTCAACATGACTGTTGAATTTTTATTTCTCTAATCTCCACCAAATTTTCATAATTGTTCAGTAGTCCATACTCCATCAATAGACTCTGCACACTTAAGTGTCTCTCTCATGAACATAGAGTCCTCCACACACCATTACTGCATGTATAATTGTCACCTATGCTATTTTAGGGGCATCGGTAGAGCAAATTTGTGGCTAAACCTTACTTTTTAGAATATTTATTCTTATGTTGGAGCTTCGGTGATAATTTGAATGCCTTACGGTTATTTTATTTCTTTGATGAACTTTTGGCAATATCAGTGAAACGAGAGTGTATCACTCAGGAGTCAGAGGTGAAGGTCAAGCTTGAAGACTTCTTGGAGCAGATGACGCCTGAAAGATGCCTAGGAAGCCTCCTGCTTTTCATAGGCATGATGTTTTCCAGCGCGGCAGGTGCATACATGGGAATTAACATAGGCACTGCTCTTTCCACCATGCCTCCAGCTTCGGAAGTGGTTTCCATTCTTCAATCCAATCAAATAACCAATGTTCGCCTTTTTGACGCTGATGCTCACATGCTGAGTGCTCTTTCAGACACTGGGATTGAAGTAATGGTTGGTGTCACGAACGAAGAAGTCCTTGGGATTGGACAATCCCCCTCAACTGCTGCCGCCTGGGTAAATAAGAACGTCGCAGCTTATTTGCCTTCGACCAATATCACGGCCATTGCTGTGGGCAGTGAGGTCCTTACTTCTATCCCAAACGCTGCTCCCGTTTTGGTTCCCGCCATGAATAACCTTCACAGAGCCCTAGTTGCTTCAAACCTAAATTATCAGGTCAAAGTGTCGACCCCACAATCCATGAACATAATATCTATGCCCCCTTTTCCTCCATCGACTGCCAGCTTCAATGCCACGTGGAACTCTACGATTTTCCAGCTCCTCCAGTTTTTGACAAACACAAATTCGTATTACATGTTGAATGCCTATCCTTATAATGGGTACATCAGCGGCAACGGAATCTTTCCAATTGAATACGCCCTTTTTCAACCTCTTTCTTCGGTCAAGCAGATTGTTGACCCAAATACGCTTTTTCACTATAACAGCATGTTTGATGCTATGGTGGATGCTACGTATAACTCTATAACAGCTTTCAACTTTTCAGGGATCCCAATTGTGGTGACTGAATCTGGGTGGCCGTGGCTTGGTGGGTCCGGTGAACCTGATGCCACTGCGGGGAACGCTGAAACCTTCAACAATAACTTGATTCGCCGTGTTTTAAACGGGTCAGGTCCACCTAGTCAGCCTAATGTTCCCATCAATACATATATATATGAGTTGTTCAATGAAGACAAGAAACCAGGGCCCCTGTCGAAGAGAAACTGGGGCCTCTTTTTTACCAATGGCACCGCTGTTTATCCTCTTAGTCTAAGTACTTCTCAAAGAGTATCGGGGAATTCTTCGTCAGTCTTTTGTGTCGCCAAAAAAGGCGCGAGTACCACTGCGTTGCAAAGTGGACTGAATTATGCTTGTGGGCAAGGTAGCGCCAATTGCAGTTCTATTCAACCTGGGCAGCCATGTTATAACCCTAATACCGTTCAAAATCATGCGTCTTTTGCTTATAACGATTATTATCAAAGAACGCATAGTCTTGGTGGAACCTGTGACTTTGATGGTACTGCTACGACAACTAGTGTTGATCCCAGTAAGTTTCTTTTTCTTTTACTTATATTATTATTTCGGTCTCTGTTTATTTCGTTTGTGGTGATGGAATTTGAAAGGAGTTATCTCCCTAGAAATTTGCTTTAACCAAAACACCCATCCCCTATCCCAAACAATTGTTGTTTGGTTGAAGACAAGACCATTGCTATCTGACGACCTAAGGTCTTGCGTTTGCTCTGGTAATTGAAACTTGATATTGACACCTGTTCCTTG
Source organism: Arctostaphylos glauca (assembly GCA_019985065.2). Lineage (NCBI taxonomy): Eukaryota > Viridiplantae > Streptophyta > Magnoliopsida > Ericales > Ericaceae > Arctostaphylos > Arctostaphylos glauca. The sequence continues at coordinate 13,926,918 of JAHSPW020000011.1, read as the reverse complement.
AAAAAGGAAAGAAAGAAACTAGGGAGAAAAAAAAGAAAGAAAATTGGTGCGGGCATCTTAAGTGTGAGTGCTGTTAGCTAGAGGATTTTCATTTAGCATCTTCATTTAGCATCTTCATTTTTCTTTTGACAGTTCCGAAATTGTGGTAGGAGTTTGCTTTCCTGGTTAGATTGTCCAATTAATTTCACACCCATGTATTCTTTTCGTGTTTCCATGATATTGCTGTCAAGAAAGCTACTGCACCTGGGTTGCTGAAAGATGTAACTGATTACGAAAACCAGTTTGTGTATCACATCATGTCAAATGCGATACTACTCTGGAGAAGAAACTATGCGAGACATTGCACATTCTTTTCCATGCATTCGAATTGTCGTTATTGTTCCAAAATGCATTGAATCCTCGTGCTCTAAGCATTTGTACCCGCTCGTTTACCATTTCTCTTTAGTTTTTTGATCTCCTCCTACTTTTTAGGTTTTGAAGAGTCTTACTTTCTATTGTTTGGTGCCATTTTGCAGGTTATGGATCTTGTATTTTTACCGGAGGAGGGTAAGGACTTCAATCTATATATTTTCCCATTTTATTTCAGACTTGCTTGGTTCAAACTCTGACATGTATAAAAATTTTGGGGACAGTTCAAATTCGAGCTCAAGTATTGTAATCCCACCTACTGCTGCATTTGGACCAATTTCTCCTCCCAGCGGAGATAGTTCAAGGCTTCAAATTCCAGGGATTCTTGCAATACTTATTGCCATGATCTCGCATGATTTATACCGTGTAGCTTAACTAGTCGAAACGAGATCTGGAAAATTCTCAACTTCTGTTTTTACAGCAGTGTTTAGTGGTGGTTGCAGTGCTCATTTTAGGTAAACATGCTCTTGGTAGTCAATTTTGATTGTTTTCTGGAACTCCTTTATTTTCTCCTGTTTTATTCTCTCTCTCTCTCTCTCTCTCTCTCTCTCTCTCTCTCTCTGCTTTTGCAAGTGAGCAGGTGCATATTATTTATTGGGGGCTTCTTATTATAATCTTCATTATCCTGTAGCAAGACATTGAAATGAAAAAAACATTGAAGATGAGTTTTGGATTTCTTCTTCTTTTTCTTTTCCATTGTTACTTATGTTGTCAGCTTCTGATAATATCTTTGCATCATTTTTTTTATCTGCATATAATCTTTTTAATTCATCCCATTTGGTTTAACATAGAACATAGCCTTCTGCGATGGATTTGGGATCTTGATTTTATATTGTGCTTTAGATGATAAGCTTTAAAGGTACACTTATGTTTCCTATTTTTTTGAGCTTATGATTAAGTTATAGCAAAAGCTAATAAGATTTACAGTAAGGAACTAAAAATTAGGTTGTAAATAATTGGATAAAATGCACTGACCTCCCCTGAGGTTACTAACAAATGCAGGAATCTCTCCTGTGATTTCAGAAAATGCAATGATCTCTCTTATTTTACAAACTATTTGACTGTTTCTCTCATATTGTTAATTTTTTACAAACATTGTTAGTTTTGATTGTTAATGAACTATAATGCCCTTTTTAGTCTTTTTATTTCTCTCTTTTTCTAATATATATTTAGTTTATTTATCCGTGTGTGCATTTAAAAATATATATATATATATATATATATATATATATATATATATATATTCTATAGTTATATATATGTGCGTATATTGTATTAAATAATTTTTTAAATTAAAGCTTTAAATATTGATATCAAATTAGATTATGTTATATTTTGATTAAATTTATGCAAATAAATATATATCTTATATATTGATGAAAAATTTTCTTACAAAAGTGATATTTTCATTTAAAGTATATTGTTATGTTTGTGTTCCCCAAACCTCAAAGGGCTGATCTAGTGATCAATATTCGAGACTTAGGGGTTGCTCGCTTCTAAAAATTTTAAGTTCAAAACCTTTTACTGCGAAATTAAACGAGATGCGAGTAACCTAGTCTGAACACTTTGAGTTATTAAAAAAAAGGAATCTTAATCCCTATGTCTTGAGAAGACCAAGGAATAAAGCAGGTGATATATATTTTCCCGAATAATTACAGGTTAAGTGTTACTTTCTGTCAAATTTTATGTGGGGATTAAAGAAAAATTTGACCCAAGTAAAAGAAAAAATAACAAATACAAATAAGTAATTCAAGCCTGCACCTATGACCAAAGTTACTCATTTGTGTTTTTTTTATATTTGTTAGTTTTGTGTTAATTTTTTTGTAAATTATATTTGTCTTAATAAAAGAAATTTATGTTCAAAACTAAAAAAAAGCCCACTAAAAAATAAACAAAATCAATAAATAAAAAACAACGAGTACATTCATAGAAAAAAATTGAGGGAGATAATCTTCAAACCTTAAAGTGAGGTTAATAAAAAAAAGATTATTTGTTTGTCTTGAGAGAGGAGAAGAATATATTGAGGGCCTTTTTATAGATATTCAAAGGGTATTTAGAAATTTAGAAAATCAACAATTATGACATCAGTACAATTCATCCATTATTGGACGGAAGTTAACATTGTAAAGAATGAGAAGTCATTGCATTTTATAAAACTATAGGGGAGCTTTTTTAATTTATTAGTAACCTCAGGGGGGTTAGTGCATTTTATCCTAAATAATTTGTTTTAAAAAATTTGATCCAAAAGTATCCCAAACTAAGTTATTTCAAGAACTATATTTCAAGTTTAGATTTTATAAATTTTAAAATTTAAGAAATTTGGGTAAATTATACTTATTGTTTTTTAAAGGATAAATTTCAAAATTATTTTTAAGATTTTTCGTGAATTTACATAGATGGGTGCTAATTTAAATGTTTAAAGTTATAATTTGGATGTCCAGGAAGGCACAAATTTTTGTCTTTAGTAACTCTCTTAGTTTTTTTTTTTTGTAATTTTTGTGTTTGTTTTTAGAGGAAATTTGAAAATTTTAAAACATATATACCAAATTTGGAGTAAAATCTAACAAAGACTGAAAAACTAAAAAACAAAAAACTAAAAAACAAAAGAAAATTTACAATTTCAACTCTTTATTGATTTTTTTTTTCTTACTTGCATTCAATATGTACTAGCAAAAACCTGTGCTATTGCACGGGACAATTAAGATAATTTTATTAATACAAATTCAATACCAAATAATATATAATACTCAATTTTAGAATCTTTAAAGTTGTTGATTTTCATTTTGTATTTTTTCCTTTCTTTTTTGTATTTTCTATAAGTTCTCTTGTATACTCACGTTTCTCACTTACAAAATATCTATTTTTTGGAAGGTGTATCATCTAATTTCTTTGAATTCTATTCCTTGATATTGCAGCGACAACGGGCTGATGTGCTCTATTAAATTTTTATTTTTATTTTTCAAAAGATATTATTATGCATTTGGATCAATTGCTTTAGAAAATCATATATTGTGAAATGGGTATATGATATGTTGATCATGATTCAATCTTAAATTTTAGGCTTCTAATTTTTTAATTGTATTTTTTTTAGACGTGCTACTTTGGTAAGCTTAGTAGAATTTTCACGAAAATATCATTGCTATAGCATACATATAAATTTATTTTTAATTTTGAAATGTAGCTTGTGCATATTACTTTTTTTAAAATTATACTCCTTAAAATTTTAGCGGCTACGCATCTATAAAATTGTTATTTTTATTTTCGAAAGGTATTCTTATGCATGTAGATTATTTATTTTAGAAGGAGTATACTATGTTGATCACCATGATTGAAACTATAAATGTTAGACTATAAAATATTTTTAATTATATTTTTTTTGGGAGGTGGGCTTTTCACACAAACACCACATACTATGCACGTGACTATATATATTGATTGCAATTTAATGATTTAGCAAAAACTATTAATAACAGGAAAGTACAAAACAAAACTAAAAATAGTACACATATAGTAAAAAAATACTTACAAATAAAGCTAAGAAAGAAAAATAAACAAAACACCAAATATGAGAATTTAGAGGCACAGTACGAAATCCTCTTCAAAATATAAAATACAGATAACCCAACAGCTCTGTATAAATAAATACATATGTTAGCTGTTGTATACTTGATTAGCATTAGATTATGAGCTATAAATAAATCTTTCGAGCGATAGTCTTAAATTTTTATATTTTTCTTTAATTTTTTGCAATCTTTTGATCGAGTTATTTGACCAATTTGAATCAAATATTGTTTATAATATATAATAAACCCTGACAAAAATATCTCTTCTATTTTTCATTCGGCCATTGGTATTGCAACCACAATAAAAATACATAAGAAATTGACATGGATAGAATTTGAATAGACGAAGAGCATAAGCACAACGAATTAAATTATAAAGTTGATTACCTCAAGGAAAAAGTGTCTTCTTAGTAGTACATTGGATATAGAATACGTGAGGCTCTTGAAATTAAAAAAGAATAACGTAAGGGAAAAAGGAATTGATTTTGACAAAAAAATTAATCCTCATAAATCATGCGAATTGGTTATTATAAGTATTTTGTGACGTTTAAATTAATTAGGTTTTAAGATCAAGGAAGATTTTATGAGATTTGAATTTAAATCTTAAATTATCTTTTTGGATATTCAAGTATGAATTTGAAAAGTTATTAAATCAAAGAGTCACTTAAGTTTCCTTTTCATTCTCTATTTAATTTCAAAATTTAAAACTTAAGCATGTAAATTGAGTAAGTAATATTTTAAATTCTGTAAATGGAAAAATATTACTTAAAAAGTTCACTGCCACATGTCACTCTCTGAGCGATTCTCACGAAAAGTCGCCCTGCAATAATATATAGTATAGATAAATGAGTATGCTAGAAAACTTTTTGTGTAGATGATCAAGGCCCGTCCAAAAGGGATATTGACAAGACAACCGCTTAGAGATTTTCCATTTTTGTTGAAAATAAGAGTCCCTCAATTTTTATACTATATACATATAGAAGTTTGTTTAGTTTATATCAATGCTTGTTGGGGGTGACTTTGTGGGTTGTAGAAAAGTGTTAGGTTCTAACTTCCCTCTCTGCTCTTTTTTTTTTTTTTTTTTTTGAGTCTCATTATGGTGTTGGTTGATTACGTGTAGACATATTTTATAACCGTGACCTATATTACATGACGGGAAAATGTATAAGAATATTAAAAGAAGTAAATATATGATCATACAAATTACTAAGAGACAAAAAAATTGTATAAGAATATATAATTAATGTGAATATCATATATCATAGTAAGAATTTTCAAGTTTCTATTTTGCATTGTATATAGATTATGCATCCAACCTTTAGGTTTTGTTATTGTATATTTTTGTGAAGCTCCATTAGGGGATTATTGTGTTAGGTGAAAATAATGTATATGAATATTTATTGTATCCGTAATTTATACCATTGGTTAAGAGAACGTATAAAAACACACAATATAAGTAACATATATTAATATTAATTTTAAAGAAATTCTTTTTACATAAAAATATTTGTATGCGTGATAATTAAAATCTCATTCATTCATTCTCTTAAACAATAATTTTTATTTTAAAATTAATCTTCATAAATTCTAAAGTTAATTATACTTTACCCCCTCTAACCATGATCCATTTTCAAGTTACTCCCTTTAACTTTTTCTAACGACAACTTATCCCTCAACTATGGGAGCTTCTAGAAGCACCTACAACGTTATCAGAAGAGGTAAAACATTCAATGTGCCCTTTTGTCTTTTAGGGATATATGGTGAATACCCAGAAAACCCCTCATAAGCAAGTGTACCTGAAAGAATTGTTGAGAGAGAAAGAAACTCTGCATGTAATTGTGTATTCAATCAGTGTACAAAGGCTCCTATATATAGGAGAGATAGAGATAGAGATAGAGATAGAGATAGAGATACATAATCCTAATCCTAACTAACTAGAAGGATAGAGATAGAGATAGAGATAAAGATAGAGATAGAGATAGAAATAGAGATAGAGATAGAGATTAGGATACATAATCCTAATCCTAAACTAACTAGAATATTCTAATATATTCTAACAGCCCCCCTCAAACTCAAGGAGGGTAAACATCAACCAACTTGAGTTTGGAAACGAGATCAAGGAGGCGGCTCGAAGGTTGAGTTAGGCGGATATAGCGAGGCGCTGTTGTGGCCAATGACGTAGGCGCTGATGTGGCCTATGACGAATGTACTGGTAAGGCGCTGTCGTGGCCAATGACGTAGGCGCTGATGTGACCTATGATGAAGGTACTGGTAAGGCGCTGTCGTGGCCGATGACGTAGGCGGTACTGGTAAGGCGCTATCGTGGCCGATGACGTAGGCGCTGATGTGACCTATGATGAAGGTGCTGGTAAGGCGCTGTCGTGGCCAATGACGTAGGCGCTGATGTGACCTATGATGAAGGTACTGGTAAAGCGCTGTCGTGGCCGATGACGTAGGCGCTGATGTGACCTATGATGAAGGTGCTGGTAAGACGCTGTCGTGGCCGATGACGTAGGCGCTGATGTGACCTATGATGAAGGTGCTGGTAAGGCGCTGTCGTGGCCAATGACGTAGGCGCTGATGTGACCTATGACGAAGGTACTGGTAAAGCGCTGTCGTGGCCGATGACGTAGGCGCTGATGTGACCTATGAGGAAGGTACTGGTAAGGCGCTGTCGTGGCCGATGACGTAGGTGCTGATGTGACCTATGACGAAGGTACTGGTAAGGCGCTGTCGTGGCCGATGACGTAGGCGCTGATGTGACCTATGATGAAGGTGCTGGTAAGGCGCTGTCGTGGCCGATGACGTAGGCGCTGATGTGACCTATGATGAAGGTATCGGTAAGGCGCTGTCGTGGCCGATACTGAGCACAGAAGTTGGTGCAAGACCGTGTGATGCCGCATGCGTAACGAAGGCGGAAGCAATTGTAGCACAGAAGCTGACACAAGTGCGCATAATGGCGCATGATGAACATTAATAAAATAAAGAATGGCCCGGCGGACGGCAGGAAGGGTTAGGCCGCCCGCCGGTGAACTAAAATCAAATAAACCTTAACCTATTGCTCTGATACCATGAAAGAATTGTTGAGAGAGAAAGAAACTCTGCATATAATTGTGTATTCAATCAGTGTACAAAGGCTCCTATATATAGGAGAGATAGAGATAGAGATAGAGATACATAATCCTAATCCTAACTAACTAGAAGGATAGAGATAGAGATAGAGATAAAGATAGAGATAGAGATAGAAATAGAGATAGAGATAGAGATTAGGATACATAATCCTAATCCTAAACTAACTAGAATATTCTAATATATTCTAACAGTACCGAATGCAATGCTACACCTTCCACTCCCTCTCTTCGAAACCCTAAAACAATTATCAACGTCTAATGAACAACATCTAAGCATTAATGTTGGAATCCCAACTTCCGATCGTAGAATATAAGCAACAAAGGAAGGAGTACTTGATATCGTAAATTTGTGGTGTTCCATTTTGAAGGTATGAAATACTAACTCTAGAGTGCTTATTTTTGGAGTCAAGTGGTTCTTTTTCTGTATGCAAGTGGTCTTTTTTTTCCTTTTGTCGTTGATTTGGAAAATGGCAAGTGGTCCCTTTTCTTTTTGTTTTGTCCCATGTATTAAATAAATTATTTCTATTTACTGTTACGTGGTCCCCTAGTTGATTGATTGTTAGTTTTTTTTTGTGTTTAATTTTTAGATAAAATAGGAGAAAGAATGATTAAATTACTAATTAACTATGGAGCATCATTGACGAATTTCTTGAATTGGACCTATGTAGGTGGCAAATCTAATACATTTATTAGTGATTCTGGCCTAATGTCTCATATAGAAATGCTTGAGATGATTCGCATGTTATAGGTCATGCATCCTGGTAGGTCAAACATATTTCTTTATGTACACAATGATGTCATAGGAGGTGGGGGTGGGGATAGTGAGATTGGTAGGATGTCCGAAGATGAAGAACATATTAGGAATGTTGATGAGGAAGAAACTAGTGGGTATGAGATGTCAAGTAATGTAGATGAGTCAGATGATATTTCATTGAAGGATAAGCATATGGGTGGTGATGGGGATGAAGAACATTGGATGACAGTAGTTAGGGATGGAGTTAGAAATTTCATTACGCAGCGGCGAATATTTATTTGAGACAAAAAAATATATATCAAATATTTAGTAAGGACGAACCTATATACTTGATAAGAAGTTTTTTTCTATACAATAATAGAGATTTTTTTTCCTTGCAGGGGCGATTATCCTTACTGGCCCCTCCCTAACTCCGTCACTGACAGTAATGATGGTGATGTTTTGAAAAGTCCAACTAGGTCCTGTAAAGATCCGGAAAATTTAAAATTTTTATATTAATGATCGGGTTAATAAGCTTAATTAATGTGGAGCATATAAAAATTGGTTTTAAAACATGATTTGGGGTCAATGTGATATAAGGTGATAACCTTGGGGGCTTGTGGTAGCATGTTGTGAAATCTAGGGGTGTAAGTGTAATTTTTGTGGGTTGTATTTGGTGTATATCAGATTAAATCCTATTGGTCCAAAACAAAACCCATTTCCCTCTCTCTCCCTCCCTCACGTTGAGCACTCACCAAAAACCCCATCCGAAATTTTGCTCCAAACCTCGATTCCTTCAAGATCCTACGCGTTTCCCTCATCCTTGGTTGATATCCGGTGGTGGTTTGCAACCATTTGCTTGGAGGAAGTGTTCTTGGCCTTTTGCATCATTTGGGAGCTAGAGCTTGAAGTTGGAGCTTTGTTTCTTGAACCCGGAAGTTGAGGTAGGGATCTCTCACTCTTATTACGCGTATAGAATTTGATTTGGTAGTCATTTGATGATTTGAAGTTGAGTTGAAAAATCCCTAAGTTTAGAGTTGAAATCTGTTAGAATTTCCCTTTGTTCGTACTCGATACACCGGTGCCTTGTTTTGGTGGCACCGGTGTCATTTGTTCTCTGTATCTCAGATTTTGTGCTTGACACCGGTGCCTTGATTTTGATACACCGGTGCCTCCCTTGAATTTGTTCTCTCTATATCAGACTTTGTACTTGACATCGGTGCCTTGTTTTGGTGACACCGGTGTCTCCCTTTGAAATTTTCCAGATTTTGGACTTTACACCGGTGCCTTATTTTGGTGACACCGGTGTCAATTGCTCTCTGCATCTTGGTATTTGACTGAGCACCGGTGCCTTGTTTTTGGGCACACCGGTGTCTTCTCCCTTGACACTTTTCATAATTTTGGCTATGCTTTGGCACTTGTTTTGGCGCATTCTCTTGTCAACATTGGAACTCCGTGAACACTTAAACTTACTTTTCTTGGACATTGAATATTGGCTTTTACTTATTGATTTAGATCATGCTAAGCATTGTATCATGCCATTAATGAGAATAAAAGGGGTGAATCATGTGACACACTTTAATATTGAACTTAATGGATGAAAGTGATGAACTTTATGACTTGTGTGCACATTTTTACGACACAAACATTACGAGACACATGACATATGTGAACAATGTACTAGAATGCCTTCGGGAGTGCTAGGAATGTACTGGAATGCCTTCAGGAGTGCCAGGAATGTACTAGAATGCCTTCGGGAGTGCTAAGAATGTACTGGAATGCCTCCGGGAGTGCCAGGACTGTACTGGAATGCCTTCGGGAGTGCCAGGAATGACACCTTGACATATAATGAGGACAAATTGGTGACACACGACATTCGTGGATATGAATTGAATGGATTAAGAAACCATGGTGCATAAAAGAGTTACCTATATGTTCTCTCAATTGAGTATTACTTCCGTTTACTCTATCTCTCCTTGTGTTGATATAATTGTTCGTGCGACATATCATATTATGTCATATGCATGTAATACTTGTGTAGACTTCCCTACTGGGCTGTCGAGTTCAACCCTTCTTTCTTTTCAGGTACAACCTTGGAGTGATAGCATGGGATGCTTGGCTTGCATGGTTCGACATGCATATTTTTGAAAGCTGCATCGGATGAATTACCTAACATCTTTTATTTACTATTTTTGAAAAGATGTAATGTAACTCGTACCTTATCTATTTCTGTTCGAATGATGTAAACTACTTAACTACTTTTTGGCTTTGGAGATGATGATCTTTTGTCGAAGCGACCACTTTTGTAATGTATTTCAAACTTATTTTGATCTACTCTATCTTCAATGTACTTTTTGGAAAATTTGTGAGATTGTGAGTCTTTATTAATGGTAAATGTATTATTTATTTATGTTAAAAATTGAGGGCGTGACAGGTCCGATGATGACAGGAGGCATGTCTTTATGTAATTCAATAAGTAAAAGAATATTAAGCATCCCAAATTAGTTGTTGAGATGATATTTCTATGGAGGACAGCAATTTAGGAAACTATTCAGAGAGTATCACATTAGAGAATGGCATGACTTCAAATTTTAAAAAAATGAAAAGGATAAAATCACTATAGTATACAAACAAGAGTGTGAGTTTAGGTTGCATGCTTTAATTTATTAACAAACAAGTGCATTTCAGATTAAAAATAATGTTCAAAATCACAAATGTGAGAGGTCATACACTAATAGTAATGCATCCTCCTCTTGGTTGGCCAACAAGTACTATGACAGGTTAGATGATGATGTTGACTTGAAAGTTAAAAAATTGAAGAAAAATGTTAGAAAAGATTGGTTGGTGAATATCTCCTAAATGAAATGCTATAAGGTTAAAGAAGAAGGCCTTAGAAAAAATTCAAAGAAACCATATGAACCAATATCTTAGATTGAGAGACTATAGTGGAATGATTACCAAGACTAAACTTTGGTAGCATTGTGTTGTTGAAGGTGGATAAACAGTAGCTAGATGTTGACACTAGTTTTCAAAGGTTGTTCATTTGCTATGATGCTAAAATTAGGGAGTTTCTTGATGGTTGTAGGCCTATCATCGGGCTGGACGCTTGTTTTCCAAAAGGACCATTTGTAAGTCAGTTGATCCATGTTGCAGGAAGATATGGCAATGACCAAACATACCTACTAGCCTTTGCAGTTGTTGAGGCAAAAACAAAGAGTAGTTGGTCTTGTTTTTTAGGGATCTTGACATCAACTCTTGGAAGCTAATAAAAGAAAAGATGGACATTTATATTAGACAAACAAATAGTTTTGAAGGAATCATTCAATGAACTAATGTTAGGAATAGGGCACATATATTGCATGAGGCATATGTATGTAAACTTTAGACTAATTTTCAAGGAGAAAGACCTCAAAGACTTTATGTGGAGGTTGCATGTGCTTATACTAGGCCTGAGTTTGAGTTCAAAAAGAACCAGATTATGATAGTAATGAGGATGCATACAATTGGTTATGAAAGAATCACCACTTTACTGGGCCAGGTGCTACTTCAGCCCTAGATCCAAGTGCAACAAATTGGACAATAATATTTTTTAGGAGTTTAACTAGTACATAATAGAAGCAAGGATCAACCTATCCTAACAATGTTAGAGATGTTAAGGAGGCAATTGATGAGTAGATATCAAGAGATGATGTAATATATTAAGAAGTTTAATGGTTTGTTTTTCTAAAATTCAAAAAATGTTAAAGAAAAAGAAGATGAAGGCAAGGGGGTGTGATTTCCTATATGCTGGCAAACAAAATTTTGAAATGACCCATTATTTGAAGAACTATATTGTGAACCTAGGTGAGAACACATGCACTTAAAGAAAATGAGATCTCAAAGGCATACATTGCAAACATGGGGTGATTGCTATCTACACAGATAAGAGGGAACCAAAGGATTATGTTCATTAGTTATTTCACTTGAACACATTCATTAGAACCTACAACCACATGATACATCCTATTCTAGACCAAATTTTTTAAGAGCACATAGAAGGAGATCCAATCACGTCCCCTCCACTCAGAAAACCATCTGTCAGACCAAAGAAGAAGAGGAAGAATGAAGCAGATGACGTTCAAAATCCTACCAAAGTGAGAAAATCTCATGAAAGTCTTAGATATAAAAGTTGTCAATAATTTGTTCATAATATCCGCACATGCAAAGCACCAAAGGAAGATCAGAAAGAGAAGATAAATGAGTCTCATGGTAGCCTAGAAAGGTAATACTTGCCTTTACTTCTATCTTTTTCTTTACTGTTCTTCTATTTATTGTCCCACTTGCATTTGTTTTTTGCTAAAATGAATATGGTTGCAGGTTGTACACAGGGCTATTGTCAAAAGAATCAAAGGCAGGACAATTGGCCCTAAGAGGAAAAAGGATGGAAACAGTGAAAGAGGTAGTGGGGGCCCAAGTGGAGAATGTAGTGGAGAACCCAATGTAGTATAACCCTCCAGTCAAGCACTTGCATTCATTGGGGGAAACAATGGTGGACCTAGTCCAACCTAGGTTAGTGCAACAAAAAAATACACTAGACAACCATGCTTTTATGTATTTCTATACATTTATGTAAGAACCATGCACTGACAACCATGCTTTAATATTTGATCGTTGAGGCCAATAATGACGGGTGAAGCCATGTTCGCTACAAGGATGACTCCTACCTAACCACAACAGAGAATGAAGCAGCCTGTGAGAGAAGGGATATTGAGAAGTCAGAGGCTCACACCAGGAACTCAAGGATTATCTGTGTAGTTGGTTTACAGATAAAGTCTTTATGGTTTTGGTAGTTCTATTTTGTGAGACAAGCCAAGGTGGTTGATGAGCGCACTATATTGCATAATAACGTGGCTCAACATACTCCTTTTGGCAATTATGCGTAGGCAAATGTATTTATTTAGTTAATATTGCACGCGTAGTTGTTTTTGTACCCTTTCAGGTTTGCGAGCGCTAAATGAATGCCCAAAAGGTTCTACCATGACTTAAGGCCTCGAAACCATTGGCGATTTTGACGGAGGACCAATTGAAGGCTCGGGAGGAGTAAAAGTGAGTCCGGATCAAAGAACCAAGGAAGAATTGAAAATTGGAGTCAGAAGCCTCTCTATCGATAGAGGTTTATACCTATCGATAGAGCCCTAGCAAAGAACCAGGAAAAAGAGCCCTCTATCGATAGAGGTTTATCCCTATCGATAGAGCCTCAATCAAATAAGACCAGAAGACTTCCCTATCGATAGAGAATCACTCCTATCGATAGAAGGCTGAATCAAAGAAGACCAGAAGACTTCCCTATCGATAGAGGCCTCTTCCTATCGATAGAAGGCTCAATCAACTAAATGGACTTCTCTATCGATAGAGAGATCCTCCTATCGATAGAGAACCATATACGTCTGATTCTGTGGGGCCGACTTTTACTCGAATTCTGGGACAAATCAGGGAATAAGAAGCTTCTTAAATTGCCATTGTGGAGGGTAGAATGGGTTTTTCACCTAGGTTTTGTAGGATATTTTATTTTAGGTTGTATTCTTTGGAAAAAGGGGTCTCACACATTACATATGATTACACTTAGAGTTTATATCAGATATCAGAGTTTTTTAGAGTTTTTCTTGCCTCTTATTGCTTTAGAATACTTGTTCTTCATTGTTCTTCAAGTTTTTGGAGTAAGTTTTTAATCCTTTAGTGTTCTTCCCCTTATGAATCCTTGTATTCTCTTGGAAGCACTTAAGTATTAGTAAGTTTTACTTATATTTCTTCCATTAGTATTGTTTTTCTTACCTTAAAATCTGATTCTATTAGAGTTTTGTTTGGATCCTTCTTATTGTCCTTAGATAAGTTTGTTTTATTATGTTTTCTATCACTTCTATCATGTTCATGTTAAAATATGAGTAGCTAAATTAGTGTAGTTTAAGTCTAAATGTGAAGTTGATTTCAAACCCATGTTGGTCTATATCTTCTCCATATTTGTTAATGCCATTGATGGATCTTTCTAAGTTTTTCATGTCGAAATAAAAATGAAGAGTCAAGTCCTTGCTTAGTTATAGCCATCCTAGAGTTGGTATATCTAATACTTGGATCGATGTCCTTCATCTTTTAATCCCATTTTCTTGAACTTGAAAGATCCGTCAAAACCATTTTAAGAATTAAAATCCTGATTTTCATCGAAGAATTTTTCGATCTAAAACCCGAGACCGGGGGATAGATTGAGTTATAAGGAGAAGAGATAGACCAACGAAAGATTTGGAATAGACCAAACTTTAGGACTTAACCCCACTCCTTAATCTAGTTTTTCCCCTCATTTAGTAGTATAATTGTTAACCAAACCACCAAACAAATTTGAGATTGACGTCCGAAACGTCGAAAAAACCAATTTGCGCAATCTTTAAATCCAACGTTCTTTTTCCCTGTGAATCGATACTCCGGACTATCCATTATACTCATTTTTACATATTTTGAGGAAAAGTCCTGTTTTATGAAATTAAACCATTGACCCGAGGCCGGCACCCTAACGACGTGCACTTTTGCCGGTCGGTCAGTGGTTCAATGATGATGAAAATGTATATTTTTCATGAAGTCATGTTGGATTTGTAGTTGATTTTTGATAATTTTTAGTATATTTTGTGAGACAAATGATGATTTTTTGTTGAGACTGTTAAATAATATATGTTGGCAATTTACAAAACTTGGGATCACAGTTTATGAGACTGTCAAATGATGTATGTTTATTATATTTTGATGAAAGGTTGGCAATGTTCTTAGATTTTCTTTTTGGTTACATTTCTTGTTGGCAATGTATAGTTCTGTTCAATAATGTTGCAGCATAGTTATTTTGATGGTTACATTTCTTGTTGGCAATGTAGATTTATGTTCAATGATGTTGCAACATAGTTTTATGGTCTTATCCTATTATTCCGCAATTGTTACACAAATTTGGGATCACAAACTCAGAAAATTTTTACAATGTACATTTCTGTTCTATCGTCTCATCCTTTTATTTTTATACAAATTTATGTGGTTGCCAAATTTACTGCATTCATTCTCGCATTGTTTCATTTGTACAAAACTAGGGATCACAACCATTTTTTCATTCATTCTCGCAGAACTTTGGATCACAACCACTCTTACAAAACTTATATTATTACAAAATTTGTTACTACGTAAACCTTCTTGCATCCGTTCCTACATTATATTACATTGCATTGCACTGCACTACATAAATCTTAAACCCATAATATACTAAGCCAGACACAAACACTCAACACTAGTATCACACTCAACACAAATTTGAGGTTGTTTTCTTTGCCTTCAAACGTACGAAGTTTGGTATTCAGCGATTTGATTAGAGTCATTTGGTCTTCAACCCTCCCTTCCAGCACATGATTCGTCTTCTTCAACTCACGAATCTCTGCCTCTAAGGCCATTATCTTCTTGTTGACACTTCTTCCATAGTTTTCTCTTATTTTGCAACTGGAGGAATCACTTCATGTGAAGAAATTGCATCTATTTTTAGACTGCAAAATAATCCAAAAAAACAAACTTTAACATTGGGAGTCCAATAAATTCTAGATCTTGATTTAAGCACCCAAAAAGTTCCTGATTTGGATAGAAATACCAATGTTCTAAAATGGGTGATTAAGGAAATCAAAGGGAGTTCTAAAGACAAACCTTATAGTTTAGGCACCCAAAGAACTTTGGACCAGAACTTTCATCTGTAATGGAGGTCCTAAATAGAGTTCTCAAGCTACAAGCACAAATACAAAGTTAGGCATAGAGTTGTAGCTAGA